>OY998178.1:5843121-6443121 GCA_963921935.1 Galeruca laticollis
TGCCAGTCGGAGGTAATAATGTTTTTGTAAAATTGCTTGAGATATGCAAGAGGTGTCTTATTCTCAATCTCGGCATTTTGGGAAGTAGCGCTTTTAGCTCGGTCATCTGCTTTTTCGTTTTGTGCGATGCCCACATGTGCTGGGATCCACATAAATTCAATTATTCTTTTGGCGTTATTAGCCGTGAAAAGTTCATTTTTTATATACGAGACAATTGGATGTAAATGTTGGAACTGTTATATGGCTGTGAGAGAGCTAAAGGAGTCGGTTAATATTAAGGTTTTGCTTATTTTTTCCTTATTCGCATATTCTACTGCTTTCCAAATAGCATATAATTCGGCAGAAAACACGGAATTAGTCGGCGCTAGTGTAAATGAGTGTTTCAGTTTTTGAACCGTCGGTATATATATGTTTCTAGCTTTGGTAATTGCTTATTGTACTTTGGAAGAATTTCCTAATCGTTGAGCGGTTCATTGTAGATTTACTGAATTCAGTCATACTAGAGTCACAACTTGGGGAGATGAAACACCAGGGAGGGAAGGATGGTTTGTAGCAGAGGTTGTAAGGGAGAGGTAAGGATATGTTTAGTTTGCTTTGGTAAGAGTATAGTCTTTCATGGTATGGGGGATCAAGTCTCGGATGCAATTGAAACATGTTTCTGAAACGATTTGCAAATACGTTTCGATGGACGGGTTTTTCCGGGATCGCTGCGACATATGCCGCATAGCTGAGAGTTAGATACATTCGTCTTCGGTATAAATCTGGTTCACCTAGTTCACATAGAATACTATCTACCGGGCTTGTGCAAAATGCTCCTAAGGCAATTTAACGGCATTGTTTTGAATAGTGTCCAATTGTTTTATTATGTGCCTTTTAGCGGAGTTATAGATGATGGCACCATAATCTAATTTTGATCTAATGATGGATCTGTATATTTTGGTTAGCGTTGTGCTATCTGCTCCCCACATTTTTGAGGATATTGTTCGCATGAGATTTAGGTCTCTTTGGCATTTAAGTTTCAAATTTTGAATGTGTTTCTTCCAGACTTTGATCGAAAAACATTCCCAGGAACTCAATTCCATCCACAATTTAAGATTTGGAAGTACTATATCCGGGTTGCGTTTGGTGAATAACAAACTTTTGGTTTTTTGTGCCGTAAATTGTAGTCGTGAAGTTTCTGACCAATTTCCTAACTGAGCTAGAAAATATTGTAGTTGGTTATACAATGAAGCTCTGTTACGTTCTCTCGAGTATATTACTAAGTCATCTGCATATAGCCTAGCTTTAATATTTGAATTACAGTTTTGGATGATATCATTTATAGCAATTAGAAATATAGTTACACTTAAGGGGCAGCCCTGTGGTATTCCATTAATTTGGGTGCCATTAGCTCTGACCGTAAAAACGCAAAAGGTTCATGTATTTCTGATTCTAGATCCACTAAGTTATCAATTGCCGATCTTCGTTTTCTGAAGCCGCTTTGTTCAGGAATAAGAAGATTTCAACTTTCCAGAGTTCACATTAATCTGTCATTGATGATTTTGTCTAAAATCTTACCCATTGCACATGTGAGCGCGATTGGTCTGTAAGAGATAGTGAGTGTTTTGGGTTTACCATGTTTATGCATTGGAATAACAATAGATTTAAGCCAAATCTGAGGAAAGGTATTGTTTGTCCATATCCTATTGTAAATATGTAGTAGCAGTTCCTTGGCTAGGCTTGGGAGTCTTTTGAGAAATGTTATTGGACTATTATCTGGTCCAGCGTGTATTGCGTGATTTAATTCCTGCATTGTTATTGGTTCGTTGACTGGTTCATGAGAATTTTCTTCTAGTTCTACGCAGGTTTGTTCCTGTATACGTTTGAAATTTAAAAACTTGTTTGTGTAGTTGCTATCGCTAGAATGTTTCTCAAATGATCTTGCGAGGGTTTCACAGATTTGTTCAGGAGTAGTGACGGTGTTATTTTGATATTTTAGGACATTTATGTGGGACTGGTACTTCACTCCAGAAATCTTTTTAATATTGGTCCACACTATTTTGGATGGGGTAGAATTGTTAATACTGGATATAAAGTGTTTCCAAGAATCCCGTTTGCTTTTTTTTATCGTTAATCGAGCTGGGGTTCTTAAGAGTTTAAATTGGATTAAATTTTCCTGAGACTTAATTTTCTTGTATTTGTTAAATGCCTTTTTGTAGTTCTTTGTTGCTTCTGCACATTGATTATTCCACCAAGGAACGGCTGGATGTTTTTTGATAATTCTAGTTCTTCCGATAGCAAGTTCTGCAGCAGTTACGATAATGTCGAGCTTTTCTACCATCTCATCTACATCTGAGCTCAGAATATCAGTGATACAATTGTCGCTGAGTTTGTTCAGTATTAGATTATTGAAGTAGTCCAAATTGACTAAGTTAAAGTTCCATTTTTCCAGAGGTGGGACTTCATTTGCTGAGCTGCCATAAATAATGATAGGGTAATGATCGCTATCGTAAAGATCTTACAGGACATCCCAGTTGAATATCAGTGATAAAGTAGGATCACAAAGGGAGAGATCTATCGCCGATTCTGCGCCAGTGGCCGTATTAAATCTGGTTGGTCGACCATCATTCATAAGATTTATATTTTTTTGGTTAATTATTTGTTCCAATGTATTTCCAAATTGGGAGTTGCTTTTTGATCCCCAAGTATTATTATGGGCTTTGAAGTCGCCAACTATAAGTCTTGGAAGTGGGAGTTGAGTTAATAAATCTTCAATCTCTTGCAAACTGGGTGAAGTGTTTGGAGGACAATAAATATTACATAAAGATAATTTCGTTGGTCCATCGATGCAGACAGCGACAGTCTCGAGGTTCGTTTTTAATTGTATGGGTACTGCGTCTATAGAATTTTTCACGTAAATAGCCACGCCTCCGCTTGCAATAGACTGGTTTGATCTATTTTTATAAAAGCAAGAGTAATTATTCATGTGGTAGATCTTATTAGAGAAACGTGTCTCCTGAAGACATATTATTGAAGGGGACTATTCGGCTAGTAAAATTTTTAACATTTCTAAATGGGCGTATAACCCGTTTAGATTCCATTGTAATATAGTCGTGAATTTAATAGGTATTTGAAATTCTTGAGGTCGAGTACAAAGGTATTGATGATACAGACGAATCGCTATCCTCTTGATTACTAGATTCTTGACTTAATTGAGATATCATTTTTTAGAAATCCTGGTACATTTACTTTTCATTTTTTTATCTGTGACGTAGGGATACATGCTGTGTAATTGATCAATGAGGCCATTAATATCTTCATCTTCTGTATATAACTTGGCTACGCTTAGTGGGTCCGGTGAACCATGCACAATTTCGAAAAAATCGCACAATTGTTGGTAGGTAAGCACATGTTTGTCTGTCGTTTCAAAAAATGTCTTTGTTGATTCCATTTGTTTTCCAATATTTACTGTAGTTAGTGTTTGAACGTTGATTTTTGCTATTTTTTGGAGTTTTGTTATTTTGGGCTCTGTGCAATTCATGTCGATGGTTTGTTCAACAGGAGAAGGAGTTTCAGACAGGGATCGTTTGGTTTTCTTATAGGATAAGGATGCAGCTGTGTTTATTTTAATAGAATGTGAACTTTGTGGCTCAGTTTTAGAAGTGGTGTCAGAAATAATTGAGTTTTTTATTGGTTTCTTCTAGAGATGAATCAGATGTCAGGTTTTCGGACTGCAGTATTGATGTTGGTGTAGAAGAAATGGGATAGAGAGTTGCTGCTGGTATATGTGTTTCTGAAACCGTTGATTGTTGTGGTGTTGGTGCGGTTACATGAGTAGGTGGTAAATCTGTTGATGTGGTTGCTGTTAGGTTTGTTGGTAGTACTTGTGACTGTGTATTAGGGAGCGTACATTCTATTGCAACATGCCCTTTCTGCACAACCGGTGCTCAATTTGCCAGGACCGAACTCTCCAATTTTCATTTTTGATTCTGGGATTATTTAATTATAACTCTCAATCATCTTTATACGAAATATCTGACATAAAATCACCATCTACGACTTCTCACATGATTAAATATTTGTTTGAATTATTGAAAATAAAAATGTTTATAAAACAATAACAATTTCAAATATTAGGTTAAACGATAACAGGATGTACATTTACAGAATATAGAATAGTGCGCAAGTCAGTCAATTCAGTTTCAGCACACGATCATGTACCGAAATGATCGTTTCAAAACTGTTCGCAAACGGTCACAAAATCAGATAGAACGCCACCAAAACCGTCCGATGAACCGTCAATTTTTAGTTGGAACACTTGTTTAGTACTGCGCATGAGCGTGACCGTTGTTGAACGGTTTTCAATGAAGTTGGAACAAACCTATAATCTACATATATAGGGTTACTTCGTGATTTATTTTACTTTAGTAGATCATAGATCTAGAGACACTTTTATTTACTCCTTATATTTTATTTCAACTACATTTTCTTCGTTAAAAGACCGCAACATTTTGTGTCGAAGTTATGTTTCTATGAAATAAACTACAGACTGAAAAATCTACTAAATGAAGAAGGAAATATCCATATCACGGAAAAAGCAATCATAAAAAGGTGGAACAAATACTTTCAGTATTGATGAAATTAACTGTCTCGACCCTTACTTCGTGGAATCTGCTCATATTAGTGTTTTAAATGAAACTCACGGTTTCTAGTTAATTCCACAATATAATAAAAGTTATTGAAAATTCTAAAAAATTGACAATTGTTTCGATAAATCAATATCATCGTCAGAATGACAGAAGTTACATTTTATTTGATGCCTACCTGATGTTTAGTAGTTATTTTTGGCTAGACCAAGAAGTGACCTAATTTGTGATTGCCTTAATATATGTTTATAGAAAAAAGAAGAAGATGTGATATTACGAATATTGAAGCTTAGATATTATTAGCCCTATGGTGATATCCTGGATATCATTTTTCCAATTAAGATCAGTATAACTGTGCAATGATGTAGAAAACCAGGAAAACTATATCTGCTGATCTTTACAATTATCACTTAAGAAGACAGTTTATTAGTGGAGAACTCCCTAGATTTAACTGTTCATTGACAACTTCATATTGTGGGTTTCTTAAATGACTTCTAATTTCCAATTATTCAAGGAAATCCAGTTCTTGTTTCTTTTCACAAATATGCAGCACTTCTAGTTTTGTGTTAGGTGTCAATGAATGATTTGTGTCAAGTAGATGTTTTGCGTAGTGGGATTTATCGGGTTGTTTTAACCTGTATGCTCGTAAGTGTTCACTGTATCGGATTTCAAAATTCCTAAGGGTCTGACCCAAATAGACAGCATTACATTCTGGAAATTTAAGTTTATATATACCTGTTTTCTTTAATAGTGGTATTTTTGTTTTTACATTTAACAATTTTGTACAAACGTTACTTTCTGTTTTAAAAGAAATTGTTGTATTCGTTGCTGAAGATATTATCTTTGAAATATTATTACAAATACTTCCTGCATATGTGATGGTTTTATAAGTTTTTATTTCATCAGCTTGTTTAGGAAATATTAGTTGTAATGCCACTTTTCCTCTTTTTTACTAATTAGCTTATTTATCATATTTAATGGATATCCGTTGGATCTTCCTATTTGTCTAATTGTATTAATCTCTCTATCAAAATTACATTTGTGCATAGGAACTGAAAAAGCTCTATGTATCATTGAACTATATGCCGCCAGTCTGTGTGACATAGGGTGATTGGAATTTAATGGAATTGTCACATCAGTCTGTGTTGGTTTTCGGTAAATTGAATAATCAAGTACATTATTAACTCTTTGAATTTTTAAATCAAGAAAATTGATTGAGCTATTTTCTTCAATTTCTAATGTAAATTTAATTTTTGGGTGTAAATTATTGATGCGGTTGAAAAATACATCTAATTGTCGTTCACTACCCATAAAACAAGCTAATATGTCATCTACATATCTATACCAAAATAAAATATTTTTCGAAATATTACTTTCAAAGATCTTTCCTTCTAAATTGTCCATAAAAATGTTAGCTAAAATAGGTGAAATAGGGCTTCCCATTGGTAAACCTTCATAAACACTTATAAAACCATCACATATGCAGGAAGTATTTCTAATAATATTTCAAAGATAATATCTTCAGCAACGAATACAACAATTTCTTTTAAAACAGAAACTAACGTTAGTACAAAATTGTTAAATGTAGAAACCAAAATACTACTATTAAAGAAGTCAGGTATATATAAACTCAAATGTCCAGAATGTAATGCTGTCTATTTGGGTCAGACCCTTAGGAATTTTGAAATACGATACAGCGAACACTTACGAGCATACAGATTAAAACAACCAGATAAATCCCACTACGCAAAACATCTACTTGACACCAATCATTCATTGACACCTAACACAAAACTAGAAGTGCTGCATATTTGTGAAAAGAAACAAGAACTGTATTTCCTTGAAGAATTGGAAATTAGAAGACATTTAAGAAACCCACAATATGAAGTTGTCAATGAACAGTTAAATCTAGGGAGTTCTCCACTAATAAACTGTCTTCTTAAGTGATAATTGTAAAGATCAGCAGATATAGTTTTCCTGGTTTTCTATATCATTGCACAGTTATACTGATCTTAATTGGAAAAATTATATCCAGGATATCACCATAGGGCTAATAATATCTAAGCTTCAATATTTGTAATATCACATCTTCTTCTTTTTTCTATAAACATATATTAAGTCAATCACAAATTAGGTCCCTTCTTGGTCTAGCCAAAAATAACTACTAAACATCAGGTAGGCATCAAATAAAATGTAACTTCTGTCATTCTGACGATGATATTGATTTATCAAAACAATTCTCAATTTTTTAGAATTTTCAATAACTTTTATTATATTGTGGAATTAACTAGAAACCGTGAGTTTCATTTAAAACACTTTCAGTATTGAAGTTATTGATAAAAAACTAAAATCAAAAATTGACTCTTGAACTTTATTAGAAAAACGAACCCTCTGTAGCATGTTTACTGATACAATATCCCTGGGTTTTCAAAAAAAACATGCAGTAAGTTTGGTTTTTTCTGTCTTATCAGTTAATAGAGTTATGAAAATTCATACGCGACGTAAATTTCACAAAATCATCAACACCCCACATCTTAATGACTACAAAAACTTGTATATAAAAACTTGAGGATGAGAATTCGCTGTATCAATGTTTAATCTGGCTGGATATCAGAAAACATTAAATGTATGGTATCTAAAAACTACCTTTATTGTTTCAGGTCTGAAGGTATGGACACAGGTTCAGATTCCTCAACGATAAACAACGATTTTCCACTGCGAAAAACAGGTATGTGTTTTAGGTAGTAAATTTTTAATCGGCAGTATAAAAAATACTCGTTTTCCAGCCTCCGAACCAAACCTTTTAAAGGTACGTCTCAAACAACGCGTAATGAAAAGAATGCCGCCCTCGGTCAAGAAAAGGCTGCTCAGTTCGCGGCTACCTCCCAGCGAATCGCCCCCACAGGAACCTCCCAAGGAGCTAAGTCCGCCCTGCGAATCTGAGGAGTATCAAAGGCACGCGCTCTTCAGCAGTCCCTCAATGCCCAACATTTCCTTGGCAGCCCATCACGTCCTCTCGCCCGATATATCTGAAGCCGCCGTTCGGGCGGCTTGCACAGCCAGGCTGGGTAAGACTCGAACTTATTGATTTAAACCCGAAGTTATAGTAGATATTATAATAATTTTCAGGTATGCCTTTAACTGGTCAAATGCTACCTGGTACCTTACCTTTCTATCCATCGTTACCCGCTATCGAAAGCGAGCACGAAGACCAACCCTTGGATACAATTAGTGAATTACAGGAGCCTCAATCTAGAGGCGTAATCAGGCCGTTGGGTAGGACACAATCGTCGCCGTTACCTTTAGGTCATCCGTTATTAGGCGGTCCACCACCTCCCGATCTCCCACCGCCACAACCACCCTTACCTCCCACCGAAGAACAGGAGCAGAGAGATCTAGAACTGAGGGCGAATGAGTCCAGAAGGTGAGCTTATTTTAAATTTAATTTTGGTTATTAAAATTTTAATTTACAAAATTCAAATATACATAAATAATCATTTATTATTTCTAAAACTTAATTCAATAAATTACTAAATCTTGAAATAATAATTTTTTTGTATATATATTTTTGAAAAACACTAATATATGTATTTTATAACCATTCGAAAACTTTATTAAAAAATTTTGTGTGTAATATTTACAACATAGCGATATTATTAAATTTAGTTTGGAGAATGGAAAATCTTTGCGATCATGTTGTGTGTTCGTCTGATGCAAATAATAAGAGAACAAGTCTACATTTCGCGGAAATAAAAAGTAATAATTTAAAAGGAGCAAAGGTTGTGAATTTTTGTTGTGTCATACAATGTTTTAATAATTATGATCTATAAATAGATAAACGCGTTTACTATTAGTAGTTCGGGTTTTAGTTGGGTTGCGAAACAGGACCGTATTTAACAACGGATATACACAAAAGTTTAATACGAAAATCGAAACCATCTTAACTTTATTTAAAATCTGTATGTTATTGATTTGTTATTGATTTGTTATTTTATATTTTTACATGTATGGTAAGTCAGACAACAAAAAATAAAGTTGTTGAGTCAGAATAAAAATTCAAAAAAACAAGATAGTTACTTTTAAAATACTTTTTCTTCCTCTCCGCTCTTCATACCGTTTCAGGTGTCGGAGTGTACGGTTTATCATTTATCCATTTTTTCCACTCTCTTCAATTATCTGCTATTATTTTCATCTCCCTTATAGATTTTCCTTCCATATTCATCAACTTCCTTCTTGTCCTTCCCCTTCTTCTTTTTGTCGACTTTCCCATTTTCATTATTCTTTTTACCAGTCGGGATTGGTCCATTCTCACCACTTGACCAAACCAATTCCTGTGTTTCTTTTTCACCTTTACTAGTATCGGATTTGTTGAAACACGTTCTTAAATTTTTCAACCACGATATTCTCCTTCTTCCCACTCCTCTAACTCCCCATACCTTGCCTTGGAGAATCTTCTGTAAAAAAGGGTATATCGGCTCTCATTACGCATTATATGTTTAAGATATTGTAGCTTTCGGGTCTTGACTGTGTTTAGGACTTCTTTTTCCTTTCCTCCCATCCTTCTCATTACTTCCATGTTGCTTATTTTCTCCGTCCAAGGTATTCGTTGGATTCTTCGGTACAGCCACATTTCAAATGCCTCAAGTTTTTTGGAGGAGGCCTCCGTAAGCGTCCATGATTCGACCCTATAGAAAAGGATCGAAAAGACGTAACATCGCAGTAGGCGAATTTTCGTTGACAGCTGTAAGTCGAGACTGGTAAAGACTTTCTTCATCCTGATGAATGCTGCTCTGGCTTTTTCAATACGCGTTCTGATCTCCACAGAATGGTCCCAGTCATCATTTATGTTCGTGTCCAAGTATGCGTATTTGTTGACTCTTTCTAAGGGAGTTTCGTCCACCAACAAAATACCGCGGGTGTTTTGTTTCTTACTGATTATCATGAACTTTGTCTTCTTGGTGTTTATTTCCAAACCATATTGTCGGCTGTATGTTGTAACACTGTCCATTAGGAGGAAGGAAGCTAGGTTGTCCGCAAAAATAACCGTATCATCTGCATACCTTATATTATTCAGTCGTTCTCCGTTTAGCAGGATTCCAGCTTCAATGTCTTGCAGGGCTTCTCTGAAAATGCATTCCGAGTACAGGTTGAAAATTACAGGAGATAGTATGCATCCCTGTCTTACACCACGAATATTTGTATCTCTTTTGTTGTCTCTTTGTCTACCCTGACATAAGCCCTCTGATTCCAATAGAGATTTCTGATGATTTTTAGGTCCTACCCGTCCAGGCCAGCTTTTTGCAGAACTTCCTCCATCATTTTCGTGTGCCGTACTTGATCAAACGCCTTCCTATAGTCTATTAAACATGCGTAGACATCGCAGTTGACATCCCTGCATCGCTGAAACAGCACCTGGACCGAAAATAGAGCTTCCCTAGTCCACACAGCACTTCTAAAGCCGAATTGAGTCTAAGTCCTCTGTTCCTGTTTGGGTATATCTATTCAATATTTCCTCTATAATTTGCACGTATGTCCGATTTTAGGAATTCCAGAAAAATTGGATTTCCGTATTTCTAGTTTGAGGGGGGGCTTACGAGTCTTCTTCTAAAAAATATCTCATCTCAAACGACAGTCTTCAATGTTTCTTCTAGTTGTATCTCAGTACTTTACTGAAGTGACGCAAGTATTTTATTTCCGGCAACTAAATTAGTAGACGCGTATGATAGTTAAGTTATTGGTAGCAAATTTTCACATCGAAAAGAATCTGTGTTAAATTATAAGTGTATACAAAGTACTTTGTGTATAGTTCAGTAAATATATTAATGGTGTTCGAATTCGATTTTTATTTTATAAACAATCTAAGAAGTGGAAATACAGTGCATTAATTATCAATGTACGTGCAATGCGTAACACGATAGACTTAGGCACGGTGTATGTAGTACAACCGAGCTTGGCTTGCCATGCCATGCCCGTCAGATATGCACTAATATTGAACCAATAGCCGCTGAAGCAGAGCCGGAAAGATTTGGTCCTTCCCCGGAGATTTAACGTACCAATTGCCTATGTACTCCGTTCATAGGTAACTATTTCCTTTGCTAGGAGATTGTTCCTCCTACAAGGTTGTTGTGTTACCACACATCTCATGCCAGGACCCTCCTGCTCGACTGCAGGGTGAGAAGAATGAAATTTTTTGATGTTTGTATGTAAAAAAGTTCCTTGTAAGAATAGTAGTTTGTGCAACTAGGGTGGATATGATGGCCATTTCGCACGAGGACGTAGGCGGAGTGTTCAATCGTCCGAGTGCGATATGGACAATCCACACGAGTCGAACAGTATATTTTTTCTACGACCCATCAGAAAATATACATTTTATTAAACTATAATATAACTTCAAATTGAAAATTTTTAACAATTTTATTTATAATTTAACCAATTCAATTTTATATTTTCACTGATTTTTTGTGATAAACGTACAGTTGTTAAATGTACAATTTGTATATGTTACGGTTTCCTTTTTTAAATCTACGTAGTTATTTTCTGCGATGCCGTTATAAGTAGATGTTGATTCTATTTCATTTCGGTGAATATTTTGCATCGATGTTGATGGCATAGCGTCTTGTTTTTTGTCAACTGACATTACAATAGTATTAGCAATGTCTGTTTTTTTACTTAAGGAATGTCCTATATACTGTGATGTTTTTGTTATTTATTTAAACAATAAACGGGTAGGATAAATTTTAAACACACGGTAGGTTCACTTACTTAATTTATTTGAACAATAAACTAATCACTAACACTTAATTTATATATACTCAGTATATTCACTTAAACTAATTTATATAATCACTTAATTTATATTCACTTATTTACTGTTTATCTCACGATGTCAAATTATAAACTGAACTCATCCGCTGATCGGTCCTTTATTTATATTAAAGCCTTTTTTACTAGAAAATTCCGGACTGCGGCTTACACACACAAAACAATTGCCTTTCGCGATATTTCTCGATTGCCGGCTCAATCCTTGAAAGACCTTCCGAAAACATGGCTATAAAAACGGTCACAATAAATCCCAATAGCCCTTCTCAGAGTTCGGCGCGCTCGCCATTTTTTTTATTCCGTTAACATAACGTTACAGGACCGTACTTAGTATCTGCTTCGATGTGCGAGTTCGTAACAATACATTTCCATTACCGCGGTTGATTTCCAACCACCGAATTTTTTTACTGTTAAGGCATCACCTCCTGCATCTGCAAGGATAGTAAGTAGCCCCTGAACGGCAGAAACAATGTCCCGTATATAAATTTGCATCTGGTAATTTTAAAAATTCAGCAATTATTTTTGGCTGATTACCAATTTTGTTAATTCCGATTAATTTTGATAATTAACCCTTAACCACGGACAAGGAGTCTGACAGACTCCGCGAAACATTTCTCTCGATGCTACACCCACCCTTTTTACTTATTTCGTCTATGCGTTTGGGTACCTTCCTAGTTAGTTGTGTCTAATCGACTGTAAGCGTAGTTTATCTGTGACCCGTGGTTATCGTAATTTATACATAGGAAGGAGTATCGTAGACTCCTTGTCCGTGTTAGTGTACCAAAAATTCAGAACTGTGAATATGGCTAGTTCGTCGAAACGTGTAAAATTAGGTGATCCAAATTTCGAAGAAACTCTTTTACAGTGGTATTTTGAAGCAGATGTTGATAACAGTGATTCTGAACCAGATGAGACTGTCTGTTTACAAAGTAATCATGATAGCGAAAGTGAGCAAGAAGTTAGTGACGACGATAATGATCCTAATTATAATCCTGTAGAAGATACATCAGAAGAAGAAAATGAAGAAAAAAACAAAGAAGAAGAGAATATGGAGGAAGGTGATACAGAGAACAACCTAGAAGAGGAAGAAGACTTTGAAGAGGTCGAGCACATTGAAATAGGCGGGAGCCAAAGAACTAAGAAGCAGAACTATTGGTTTGGAAAAAACAGATATAAATGGAGTAAAAAGGAACCTACCCGGAACGTTCGTACTGCAGCTCGTAATATCATTCGTCTCCCACGAACACTTTTGGATAATAATCTAACAGATCCTTTAGACTTTTTCGATAAATTGTTTTCTAATGAAATGTATGACTGTAGTCTACAATGGACTAATAAAAAACTTATCACTATGGGAAATCGCTACAAACGACAAAATAAACCAGAATTTGCTGAACTTTCCCGAACAGAGCTACGAGCTTTCATAGGGTTACTTTTATTTACTGCGATTTTCAAATCCAATGACGAAGATATAAAAAGTATTTTTGCCACCGATGGTACGGGTAGGGAAATATTTAGAGCGGTAATGTCGGCGGAGCGTTTTTCTGTATTACTATCAACCCTACGGTTTGATAATCCCGAAACTAGGCTAGAACGAAAAAGAAACGATCCTGCTGCACCAATTACCGAATTATTTTCTTTATTTATAGAAAACGCATGTTACACAGTCGGAGGTTCACCATGTGTAGACGAAATGTTAGTAGGATTTCGTGGAAGATGTAGTTTCAAAATGTATATCCCATCTAAACCGGAAAAGTATGGAATCAAAATTATGGCATTGACAGATTCTAAAACCAGCTATTTGTCTAATGGATATATTTATACCGGAAGAAACACTTATGGAGTTGGTTTAACCGCTAATGAAAAACAGATGAAAATACCAACACAGTCGGTCATCAGACTTGTACAACCTTTATACGATTCCAATAGAAACATAACAGCAGACAACTGGTTTTCATCTGTTGAACTTGCCCAGTATTTGTTAGAAAAAAAATTAACTTATGTAGGCACCCTGAAAAAAAATAAGCCGGAAATTCCCCCCGAATTCAAACCTGCACATAAACGCAAAATAGGTGACACAATATATGGATTCACTAAAGACATGACTTTGCTTTCTTTCGCTCCTAAGAAAAATAAGGCAGTCATTATGTTATCAACAATGCATCATTCCATAGAAACTGATCCCGAAATAGAAAAGCCTGAAATAATAACTGCACAAAAGCTGGGGTGGATTCTATGGATGAGAAATGTGCCAATTATACTTGCAGTAGGCGCACTCGTCGATTGCCAATGACGATTTTTTATAAAATTGTTGATATTTGTAGCGCAAATTCATTTAATATTTATGCTTCATATCCAGGAAATGACAAAACACGTTTATGTTTTGTAAAAGAATTAGCAAAGCAACTAATTGATGATCATGTACGAGAAAGATTATTGTCAAAGCGTATTCCAAAAGAGCAAAAATGTCTAATTCGCAAGATTTTGAACCTTCCGCCAGATACACCTTCTCCAGAAGAAATATTAGAAACTCGAAAATATTGTTATATTTGCCCCTCGAGAATAAGAAGAAAAACAGCTTTTTTATGTCTAAAATGTAAAAAATCGATTTGCCTCCAATGTTCAAGAAAATCTTGTTTGAATTGTTGTACAGAAGAAGACTAGATGTCGACTAAGATGAGAAAAAATATCATTATGTAAAAAATTAGAATTGCAATAATGCTTTCTAAAATACAACACTTACTACCATTTTTTGTTCAAAAATACTGTTTTTAATTTTTTTCTAATTTTTCACACTAAGAACATTTCTGCATGTATTAAATATATTTTGTTTCACTTGTTTCAGTGTAGAATTTTTTTTAATCAGAATGTTTCATTTTTGAAAATAAAATATACTTAAAAACATGTTAGTTATTTTAACACATTTATTGACATTCAAATATTTTCATATAATATAAAAATATAATTTTTTTGAAACGGAGTCTGGGGGACTCAACGTCCGTGATAGTTGCTGAAAAGTTTATGTCCGTGGTTAAGGGTTAATAAAAAATTGTTCTATATCTGGTGGTCTAAGTAGAATATATTTTTTGGAGACCTCGTATAACATACCAGGAATTACAAATGATTTGTCAGTTTTTGTATCAATTAATTTAACTTGAAATTCATTTCCTAAATCTCTAACATGATTTATCTATAAATTTTTCAATTCTTGACGACGTCCTCCAGAAATTCCAAAAATCAACACTACCTAAAATTTTATGAAAATTACTACTTATAATACAAACATCAACAATAAAAATAACCGCATGCAGCAGGGATTGAACGAATTATATTTCCCTTTTATAATCGTACGGACGTACGTTAACTGATCTATCACAAACTTACAACTTACAAAAAATATATTTCTACCAACTTAAGTAAAATGAATTTGTAAAAACTGAGCTACTATCGACTTATTTTTAATTATTTTGTGTAACTAAAGTAGGTTAATTTGGTGTCGAATACCACACGAGGTTAAATTAAATCAAGAAATGTTTTCTCGCTTCGCGACTCGGCATATTTTTCAAAATATTCAAGAGCTCAAAAAATGTCCGCAAATAATTTAACCTCTAGTGGTATTACTAGTAAAAATTTCTAATTGAAGAGTGGAAGTAACAAAGGGGGTAAGTGTCAAAAATTTTCATTTTGCGTTAGACCCATAGAACGGTGTTATATGCCACTGTTTATGTCCTCACAAAGGTGATTGGTGCCAATTTTCATAATACACTTTATATATTCATTCAAAGATGGAGCCACCGTTAAGTACATGATCTATTTCCTAACAAAGGAGACAAGTGCCATTCGCCTTTCTGCTGTCTGTTCACAATAATTCGCGCTTTAGTGTTATTATTGTTGTTTGTTGTTTTTTTTTAAATATAAGAATGAGCGACCTTAATGTATAAACTCGAAGAGGTAGAGGTAGTGGACGTTTTGGTGAAGAACAGAGGGTACTGAAAGAATCTGGCAAAGCCTACAAATCAAGGAAACTTAAGCAAATTCAGGAGAAAGTGGCGCCAAGTCAACAGGTTAGGTTAGAGTAAACTGTTTATTAAAATCTTTATTAAATAAAATGTTTGTTATTAGGTTTGTTGTAAATGCCAGTTTTCCTGTAAAAGCCTCAGTCTCTTCTGGCGGAAGTCCTTATACGAAAATTTTTATAAAGAAACTTCAAAAGTTCAGGATACGTGTCTATTAAATCTTATACATCTAACACCTGTTAAAAGACGTCGACATGGCAGTTATGAAAATCCTCAAGACTGCAAGCGTCAAACAACAGTGAGCTACACTATTCCAGACGAAAGAGGAAATTTCGTTCAAGTGTGCAAAAAAACTATTATGGACACTTTTGCTGTATCAAGAAAAAAAATCGATGGCTTAATTTCTGGCTATACTTTTTTTATTGATAAGAGAACATGCCATAAAAAATCTAAATTTTCTGAAAATGATCGCAAAGCTATAAGAGCTCCTATTAACTTAATACATCGAGATATTGGACATTATACTCGCGCGAAGTCCGATAAGGAATATCTGTGCCCCGACCTAAATATAAACAGACTTTTCAAAGCATTTAAAACACGCTATCCAGAAAGTGAGGTAACCTATAAGTTTTATTCATCAGTTTTCAAGAAAGACTTTCCTAAACTTTCATTTCGAAGGCCCAGAATGGACACATGTCAAACCTGAGATAGGCTTCAATGTAAAATTCGTGCGAATACTGCGACAAGTAAAGAAGCTCAAATTAAATTAGATGTCCACCATACTAAAGCTGATAGTGCTAGAGCTATTTTGAAAGAAAATACCATTCGCTCTCAACAACCAGGTAGTGATGTGTGCTGCTTATCTATGGATCTTGAGCAGGTGATATTTGTGACAACACTGGTACATTCTGACATGTTCTATCTATCCCAACTTTCCTGTTTTAACTTTGGGATTCACGTCGGGGATACAAAGGATTTTCTGGAAGAGGGGCAAACGAGATCGCTTCTTGCCTTCTTCGTTTTTTAAATAGCGGTTTCATAAACAAAAAGTCGTTAATTCTTTGGTGCGGCAACTGTGGCGGCCAAAATAAAAATAAATTTGTTCTGTTTACATTAATATTTTTGGTTTCCATTGGCTTGTTTGACTCAATAGAACAGCGATTCCTTGTGAGCGGCCATAGCTTTATGCCTTGCGATGGGGATTTTGCCTTAATCGAGAAGAGAAAAAGATTAATGAAAGGATACATACCAGAAGATCTGATTGAAGTTATTCATTCAGCAATGTACAACCCACCGTTCGAGGTAATAGATATGACCCAATTTTGTTTTTGGAATATTAAGGAAGCAGCTGATTTTTATATTAATACTACTAAACTGCAAATGAGCCAAGCAACAGCAATACGCATTGATAAAACAAACCCGGCGATTGTGAAAACAAAGACCTCCTTTGCAGATTTTATTCCATGGAACGAAGTCAATGTATTAAAAAAAGGAAAAACTCTGAATGACATTAGAAAAGCCGAGCTACATGTAATTTCGCCAGAAAACAAAATTTCTGAAAACAAAAGAAAAAGTCTTATGTCTATGATACCCTATTTAACAAATCCATTGCACAGAAACTTTTACAATAACCTACTGGGAGTAAAAGAAGTGGCTGAAAATGGTGCTGGAAGTAGCAAATAAGTAAATAAGACGCTTTCTTAGTATTCTCGTATGTTATTTTGTATTGACACTTATCACGTTTCTATTTTTTTTTTTTTGGAAAAAGTCACTATTTGTTCAAAATGTTCTTATATAACTGTTTTTTTGTTGTAATAGTATATTACGTAACAAGAGGTGTAAGTAACCCATTACGCACGAAATGAAAAAGTTTATGCACGAAGCCGCGCAGCGGCAAGTGCATAAATTTCATGAGTGCGTAATGGGCTTACAACTCGTGTAACGTACTATACTTTTTCTACGCCCATTCATTTTCTTCCATTAAATAAAAAAACATCGTAATCATTTAAACTTTATTATAATAGTTGTTATTAACCATTGAACAATTATTGGAAATCGATTGTGCTTTATTATTTAATGGTGATGAACGGTTATTTATAATTGTATTATATTTTGTTCAAGAAATTTACAATATAAATGACATGACATTTATTTTCATAGCACGCTACTTAAGAAAACGTGTCCTATTTTTAAAGAAATTGCATAATGGGCTGCCTACATTTAGGGGCATCACTCTTACAGTCTTAAATATATCTCGCTAATGCTAAAAGTTTTTATGTTTTTTAATTGACCAAATTTGTGTAAATAGACCAAATAAATTCTTACGTAAATAAAAATTTGATTGTAGTTTAATTAAACCAAGAAGTTTAAGTTTTCTTCTCAAAACGCACGTGTATGTTATGAGATATCATAACGTGCATGTTATTGTTAAATGTCATTTACAAGAAATGTTGACAGTGCGATTTTTGACGTTTACAGACATGGGCGTAGAAAAACTAGTTTTCCGTGTTGCTCTTAAGCTAAATTTTTAACAAATAAAAAATGAATCTTTTATTTGTTGTTTTATTATAATTTTCTTAATTATCTCAAAATATAAATTTCGGCACTTGTCACCTTTGTTACTTCCACTCTTCAATTTCAATGCCAGTCCTGATCTGCGAATTATGCCGATCCATTTATATAGAAAGAAGAAGTATCTTTTTCCTTTGCGTTTGTCACTTTTCCGATACCAAATCCTCACTTTATCTTATTTTAAGGTTTGGTTAGGCTATTTCTAGATTCATGATTAAATTTGTGACGGAAACAGGTGCCAGTCGACTGATTAAAATGTCTATATTTATACAAGATATTCGAGGAAATTTTTATAGTGAACAACAATGATAAGATTAATTGATTTTACAATAAGAATAAGTCCGAAACTGAATAATGTCATATTATTTAACATAAATTCGATCAATAAACGAAATGAATTTATTTAATAATGTTTCCTATCAATTAAATAATCAAACCTTTAATACAATATGTAGTGCCTTTAATAAAACTTTATTTGATGAAATTGAACAAAATAAAGAAAATGAAATTGACTGTCTCGACCCTTACTTCGTGGAATATGCTCATATTAGTGTTTTTAAATGAAACTCAAGGTCTCTAGTTAATTCCACAATATAATACAAGTTATTGAAAATTCTAAAAAATTGACAATTGTTTCGATGATGTTGATTTATCGAAACAATTGTCAATTTTTTAGAATTTTCAATAACTTGTATTATATTGTGGAATTAACTAGAGACCTTGAGTTTCATTTAAAAACACTAAATAAAGAAAATGTACAGTCATTGGTGTATACGTCTTCTATTGTAGATAGACTGAAGACTATAATTGTAGAAAATATAATCCAACATACAGGTTTGGCCGGTACGCCAATGGGCGAAAACGGCTGACAGTAAGTTTATTATACTCCGTTTTTAAAAGGCATGGAGTAATAAATCACTCATTTTGGCCGGAACCATAGGCGTACCACATTTAGTCATTTAAAAAAAGTTAAGGCTTCTAAAATTATCTCATTTCCGAAAATAACCGTTTTTTAATATTATTTGAAATGAAATTTCAAATTATCAATAATATAATAAACTGTGGATTATATCACTGACATCAATTTTCCAGAAAATTTATTATTATGTATAAAAGGGCGTAGACCAGTCCCTCCACTAAGCTCCAGGTAGTTATAATCCTACATACAATAAATAATAAAATAAATGTTAATAACAATTTTATACAAATACATATATATATATATATATATATATATATATATATATATATATATATATATATATATATATATCCAAACCAACCCCATTTGCCGATTATTTCACCCAATTAGCAGGTAATTGAAGAAACTTGACAAACAGGTAGCTCAAAAATGGTTTTATTATTGTGAAATATAGTCTTTTCAGTTCTAAGAAAATGCCCCCATAATGCAATGTACTTACTAGAACTTTTCAACTATAAAAGTAGCGGAAAGGTTGAATATTTTCAATTTACAGTTCATCTGTTCTGGAGAAACTGCTGTGTTGATTGATTTCCCCATTATTACTGTTATTTGTTATTATTTTTTACCGTTATTGTTAACTGGTGTTTATTTTTGTTCATCTATACAAGTTCTCTTCTCATCACACGAGACAAACACCTAACTACACCTTCCAACTATATAGTGTTCCAACCAAATTCGACCAGGTATGGAGGATTTATCACCATCTAAGCGACCTAAAGTTGGCCCATTGTCGCTGAACGAAAAAAATCTGATATTAAATTGCTATTCCTCGTTGAAGAACGAAAAAATTAGAAGAAAAATCATGAATTTGATGAAACTGTGGAGATTACTGCAACAATGATGGGTGTTTCAAAAACAATAATTTATAATTTAATGAAGGAGAAAAAAAATTGGAAACATCACAGCCCCAGCAAAGTCCCCAGGCCGACCCAAACTTGAAATGGATGACGACTTGAAGAATGGAATAAGGCGTAAGGTGCATGATTTTTTCTTTAGAAAAGAGATCCCAACTCTCTCCAAAATTATGGCTTCGGTTCAAGAAGATTCAGATTTTCCGAAAATGTCTCGAAGTACATTATGGAAAATTTTGAAGGAACTTGGATTTGAATATAAAAAAAATTATCGGAACGCAATGTTGATTGATAGAGACGACATTGTTATTTGGAGGAGGAGTTATTTGCGCAATATTCGGAAAGCAAGACTAGATCAAAAACGAATTTATTATTTGGATGAGACTTGGTTAAATGAAGGTCATACTGTTTCAATGTTTTGGCAAGACACGAATGTCAAAAGTCGGAGGCAGGCAGCTCTTGAAGGGTGGTCAACAGGCCTCAATCCACCAGCAGGAAAAGGACGTCGACTCATCATTACTCATATCGGAAGTGCCGAAGGTTTTGTTAAAGTGGATTGTTGTGCTTTGAGTCGAAGCAAACCGGAGATTATCATGAAGATATGGATGCAGATGTTTTCGAAGAATATTTCTCACAAATGTTAGATCTAATTCCAACGGGCTCAGTCATTGTTATGGATAACGCAAGTTATCACTCCAGGTTAGTGGAGTAATTACCTTCAACTGCATGGCGTAAACAAGATATCCACGATTGGCTAACCTCGAAAAATATTGAATGCCCAGATAACCCGCTGAAAAATGAGCTCTTGCAACTGGCCAATTCACATAAACACAAATATAGTAGATACGTTGTAGATCAAATGGCATCAGCGCGTGGTATAACGGTGCTCCTTATCACTGTCAACTCAATCCCATAGAATTAATATAGGCCCAAGTGAAAGGGGAAGTTTCAAGAGAGAATACGACATTCAAAATGAGTGACGTAAAAGTTTTATTCGAAGACGCGTTAGGTAACGTAACCAAAGAAAACTGGAAGAAATGTGTTGAACACGTGATACAAGAAGAACTAAATATGTGGGAAATGGATCATATAAGTGAACACATGATTGAACCATTTATAATCCATGTTAATAATGGAAGCTCAACAGAATCGTCTGATTCTGATATATAGACTAGTTTTTGTGTTAGTTATTACTATTAGTTGTTAGACTTTTTTTTATAAATATTACATTAATTCGTACTTTATTCCTGCATTTTTCTTTTTTCCTCTCCTATTGTAAACGGTTTATTAGTAGTAAAGTTGATACCTACTACAAAAAAATTTGCTATTTTTTATATAATATTTTATGTTTATTGTTTATTCATAGGAACACAAAAAAATGTGTTTTTATTGAATCGATATTGTGAACTCTTTTGAATAGTTTTCGTAATTATAATTTCATAGTGCCTTCATATTCATATACCAAGTTTGTTTTGTCCTGATTGCACGCCTCTGAGGATTAAATTGTTTATTTGTTCATTCAAATACAATAGAGCGACCCTTTCAATACAATAGGCGACCCAATCGAATACAGAGTTACGGGGTGTCTACCTGAAATTCGTAACAAATGAGAAATTTTAGTACAAAATTAGATAAACTTCGGAGATATTTTATTATACACCCTGTATCGGTTTTGCATACCTAATGAGCTTTTATTACTCCATGCCTTTTAAAAACGGAGTATAGACGAACGTACCTAGACAGTTTTCTACACATTTAAATAACGACAAACAAATAACAAAAGGACACCGGGCATCGATCATAAAACCAGAGATGTTTCATAATACGCATAGATTCATAGATATACAAATTCAAATTACCCTTAATAAAGGTATGTCGGTGTGGCCTGGTAAAAAGCGCACAGTATAAATTCAATAATATAAAAGTCTTGTCCAACGAACCCTACATAGTATCTTTTCAAACTTCCTAACGAGTTGGACGAGTCTTCAGAACTCACTACTTTTACAATGTATTATCTAGTCAAGTTATTCAATAAATATATTTCTTAGCAAATGCGTATTACAAATTCAAATCAAATTAAGGTAAGTGTTATTATTTCTGAAGTCTGCGAAGGACACAGTTCCACAGTCCACTTATATCCCAATCTGACGGAAGACGACGGGAATGTAGTAAGTTCCCTCCGATTCCACACACATTCCCTCTAGCATTTACCCCAACTAATATTTTAAAATCTTTTGAGAAAACTGCTCAACTCAAACGTTTTTACTTATCAAGATTTCAAGATGTCTTACGTCATAGACCGGCCATCTAAAGTTGTGTTCACCTCCTAAATTCCACACTCATTCCCAAAAAAAAACACCCAAAAATGTCCTCCAGACGCTCTCGTAGAAATAAAACTGCACCCAAATCCACTACTTTTGATCTATAATATCCGGAACCAATTCATATGTCATACCAACAACTAAAAGGGCTTGGATTCTCTTAATCCAATATCAAACTCTTAAAAAAACAGGTGAACGTAGTCAAACTGTCAACGAACTCCTCAACAATCACCAAAACCCAAAAAAACTTTCTTACACTCACTCTAAATCCCAAATATCCTCAAAACCTACATCCTCATAACCTCCAATCTCTTCAATCCAGACACCCAAACACACAACCTACGAATCTCCCTTTATGTCTTACGCTCAGGGGCGTACCGAGGGGGGGGCGGCAGGGGCGGTCCGCCCCAGGCCTCGCACCATCATAGGCCCCCAAACGGCCAAAAAATACAAATATATTTAAAAAACAAAAAAAATTGATAATTTATCAGGCCCCATGACGGCGAAGGCTTCCATATGTTAGACAATTATTTTTTTTTTAATCGCGATTATTTTTATTTTGCATGGTTATTTACAAACTGAGCTCAGGTTAACAGAAGCATTGTTTTGTCTGTACGGGTGCACGGCATGATAGTGAGTGTCCACTCTCAGTCCCCAACACCAATAACAAAAACTTTCGGCCCTCAACCACGCCATAGGGGTTAGTTAGTTAGTACTTGGTCAAGCGTATGTCACGACTTCACTTAGTCATCACGTTTATGGTAAGTTTTGTTGTGATTGGACTCCATCGCATTTATCGATTGTTTCATGTTAAGTGTCAGCCTGCTTCTATTGCCATAAACAATTTTTGACGAAGCCTATTGCTATGTATTGTAGCTTATTGGTTGTATTAAGTCTTATCCAAATTTAATTTCGTGATCAGGAATATTGTAACATCCTAGATTACTTCATGTTTTTTCAAATAACGAAGTTCTAAAAAATAACTAAAATAACTTGATTCTGAAAAAAGTTATAAAAAATTATAAAACAAAAAATACAAATATAACCTGTTACAAGCCCAGTTTTATCTCTCATTCTTAGGATTGCCTTTTTGGTATTTTAAAAATATAGGCTAAAATATTATTATTATTTTGAGAGCCAAGCAAATTGACGATAAAATGAAACGAAGTTATCCCAGGGGATGGAAAAAGAAGAAAAACAAAAAGCTAAAGAACAAGAAATTCAACGATTGTCAGGTTCAATTTTGAAATTTACTCAAAGGGTGTCATTTCAGGCAAACAATGAAGCAGAGTTACATGTGTCCAAATCTATAGAAAGTACAAGTACAAGCTATGACCAATGAGTTAAACACAAAGAAAATCAAGAACAAGAAGAGAAAGGAGAAGAACAAAAAGAAGGAGGACTATAAAAAGTAATTGAAGAAGAAAATGAGGAAGGGGGGAATGGGGAAGACAATGAAGAAGACATACCCCCTTTGCTATGTTCTGACACAGAGTCGGATCCACCTGAAGAATAAGAGAATTTATCACTAAATTTTGATGTTGGAAATTGGCCTATTCCAGTGCCAGATGTTCTTAGGACCGAGATAATAAGACGGGGAAGTGAGATTTACCAACACTTTGAGGGACCATTTGGAGCTGTGCAGAAGTCTGGGGAAAAGCACAAAAGTCATACCCGACAATTGAACGCTAATTGGTTTTACTCCCTAGTGGAGAAAAGACATTAAGCAAATGGATGGTTTATTCCCCTGAAAAGAAATCATTGTTTCGCTTAGTTGGTGAAAATTAAATCCTACTGTGCCTGGCCATGAAAGCCCTGAATTCCATGTTAACAACTTCGAAAAATGGAAAACTCTTGAAATAAGACTTTTTCAAAACAAAACTATCGATGCTGCTCACCAAGACGTTATGGAATGAGAGAGAGGAAGAAATGGAAGGACATTTTACATAGGCTCTTAGATATAACACTTTTTTTGGCTATACAGAATTTGCCGTTTAGAGGTCATAGAGAAGACATTGACTCTGAAAACCAAGGCAATTTCTTAGAACTGGTAAATGTTCTGTCACATTATGACCCTGTTTTAAATGAGCACAGCATACGGCTTCAGCAAAGCAATCATTGCAAGCAGGAATGATTCCAGTATCTTACTTATCGCCTGCAGTACAAAATGAGTTTATTTCTCTCTTGGGTAATGCCGTAAAAAAAGAAATAATTTCTGAAATCAAGAAAGCAAAGTACTATGGAATACTATTTGATAGTATGCCTGACATATCCCACACTGAACATATGAGTCAAGTAATAAGATATGTGAAAATAAACAAATCCAAGATATTAGTTTAGAAAAGTATGTACTGAAGCTGAAAACATCGGGAAGAACTGGCGAATAAAGCCTTAGAATATGTGACCAACACCTGTGCTGAAATGGACAATGACGTGGAAAGCAGAAATCGCAAGCAAGTCAAAAATATGATGCCAGGAGATAAAGCTAAAGATGCAGGTTTGACTTCACAGCAAGAATGAAACGTTCTATGTTAGTGTAATGACAACTTTCATGTAGAACTGGAAAAAAGACAAACATCAATGAACAATATATATGAACAGTTTACTATTGTACACTCAGAAAACCTTGTAAGATCAAATGATGAAACGATAATAACTCATATACATCAGTTCACAGCTACTTTCAATGATTTAAAGGAAGATGAAATGTTG
Organism: Galeruca laticollis; assembly: GCA_963921935.1. Lineage (NCBI taxonomy): Eukaryota > Metazoa > Arthropoda > Insecta > Coleoptera > Chrysomelidae > Galeruca > Galeruca laticollis. The sequence continues at coordinate 5,868,019 of OY998178.1, forward strand.
CCAGAAGTAAAGAGGCTCAGAAGGCATTCTGGTATAAAAATTGATGATGCAACCTCATGGACATCACTACAAATGCTGAAGTTTATTATTGAAATGGACTTTCGCAAATCGTTGCCAATCATAACAGAGACACTCAAACTGTTTCTTACTATTTGTGTGTCCGTGGCATCTCGTGAAATTGATTAAAAACTATCTTCGTTCTACAATGAGCCAGTCTCGTTTAACAAGCTAGGCTGTACTATCAATTGAAAATGACATTGCAAAATGTGTTTCTTGATTTTACTTTTCTGTAGAAATCTGTATGTGTTGTTTTCTCTCAATATTGTACAACATACATAGTATTATGTAATTTTAGAATATACTATAACGATACATTTAAAACACACTACATATACGTGGACGTTCACAAGAGTACTATATATATAGGGCCCCTTCATCTATAGCCGCCCAGGCCCCCGACTATGTCAGTACGCCACTGCGTTACGCTTCCGTCGTAAGATCACTATCTCCCACTCCCTCAATTACTCGACAATCTTCCCGACGAGGAAATCACCCTCGTCGGGAGAACCAAACTCCGACCAATTCAAACCTCAATCCCTAACAACAATCCTACACCATCCCAAACTCTAAATTTTCCTCGTCAATATTCTACCCTATTCGATCTTCTAAATGCCTTCGAACTCCCAAAGGGACCGGCCGCCTTAAAACCTCCTCCCCAATGGCACCCGCTACACTCCTCAAAAAAATCCAAAATTCTACCAATGATCCTAACATTACCATTAACATTCCTCATTCCACACAACATACTCCCCGTCCCGTTAAAACACTCACAACCACATTTTCCATCGTTTTCAGAAATGTAGACGATCCCTCTCGAAGAATTTGAACAAATTCTTCAAATTCAAAATTTCCCTTTCCAAAAAACTTGGCGAATCATCGACAAGGCTACAAATAAACCCACGTCTATGTTCCGTATTATTACGGACTTCGAAAAACATTACCAGCTAGCCCTCACTTCTAGTCTCATATTTCACGGTCTCCCACGCCAATGTGAACCTTCCAGCTCCAATCCGCTACCCTCAGTCCTCAAATACTGCAACCGTTGCACCCAAACCGGACACTCATCAACAACATCTCTCTCTCCCTCTCTCTATCTCTCATCGCAGACCAGTACCTAACAAACTTCAAATCAGGAACACGACGAACAAATTCAAAGTAAATTAAATTAAGTGTTATTATTTCCAAGTTTGTTACTGGGTCTTGTGTAGGGAAGAACAGTTTGACTGTTAAATAAAACTAAGACGCTTTACTTCAGAGTTTTATTCAATATCAACGCCTACGACAACCACAATTCTGTAACCAGCCGCCAAAACAAAATACAGTCCACTTATAGCCCTATTAGCGGAAGACGTCCCCTCCGAATCCGCACAGTAATTAATCGAAACGTCAGACTGTGAAAGTATTGGTTTCTTTCGATGTTTTTCTATCAAATCTAGATATCATTTCCTGTTTTTCAAAATACATACAAACAACAACAATTCCCGTTAGCACAATTTTTAAAATGATCTCATGTTTCTCTGTAATTATTAAATAAATAAAACTTTTTGTTTTCTCGAAATTTTCGAAATAAATGTTGACTGTAAATCACAAACAAATTTTTACATTGAAAAATGATAAGAGTATAATAAGAGACTTGAACAATTTCTGGCCGAATTTATCTAAGAGCATGCATAATTATAATGTTAATACAATAATAATGTTTCGTCAAATTGAATCGTTTGTTTATTGTTCCTCAAATAGATTGCATAAAACCTATTTTTTAACACTTCAACTTATCTTTATATGAGTAATTTAAAAAACATTTCGTAAAAAAAACAACAACAAAGGCAATTAGAAAATTAATGAAATATTATCTAAATTAGCATATTAGTTGTTAATTTTATAGAATTTCTAAACTCAATTAAAGGACTATGATGATTTATGGTTTATTTTATAGTATTTTAAACTCAATAAAAAAACTACCCCTTCCAGGGGTGGAAAAATAAAATGTTAAATTTAACTGCAGAAATCGAGAGGAATAAATTTTAAGTAAAAAGTAATGGATGAACATTTTTTCTTAACTCAATACTTTTCGTTTTAATATAAAATCACATTTTCATTTTTTTTCAAATTACTCGGAAAATTGACATCCTATGAGAAAAAATGTAGCTTATTAAAAAAGAAAACGTTGATTTTCTTCTTATTTATTTAGTTGCAATAGATGGTGAAATAGAAGCTGATTGAAGAGAACTTTGTGTTCGCTGGAAACTGATTGTAAACTATTTAACATAAAATAAGTTAAAAAGTTGGAGTTTTAAAGCAAACTATCCCATACATTTTTTAAAGAACTATAAACAAGTAATGGCTTCTGTATCTTGGAAAGCTCTTGATATGCTGGATCACTTTATTTCGAGTATGTTCATCAATTTTGTACACACTAGGGGTTTTTCTCCCGAGGTCAGGTTTGCAAATACTTAAGCGTCCAGATTTTTCATAAACTGTTGTAAATCGTTTATTGAGATGTCGAAAGTCTTAAAGAAGAAGTTTTTACAAACCCGCTTATTTATAATCATTATTTTTGTACTGAAAGTTCTATGTTTCCCATTTGTTGCTTTTTGTCTATTGACACCATCCTTTTTTATGCAAAAAACAAGATAGGCTGTTTGCAAGTCATAACTTGGAATTTTATAAAATTCGTCAAATAGTTTTAGTCTGTCTCCTTCAAAAATGATAGTATTACACTTATATCTACATACATGATCATATTTTCTCCGATGTATAACATTTTTATGACCCTTGTATTCTTTTCCCGCAGTTCGCAATTTTTTACGTTGATTTCTTTTCCAGTTTTCTTCATGTCTCAGCTTTTTCCTTGTTTTGGCCGGTTTTGTATGTCCACCTACTTCTTCATTTTCCGCATCAGATTGGTTTCCATCATTTGTATTATAATCATTCTATATGAGATGCATCATACTCTGGAAAAACAACATAACCTAAATTCCTGAATTTTATCAAATTTAAAACAAACCTACCATCAATTTCATCCATATTTCATTGGATAATTAGCACAACGAAGGCAAGTGTGGCACAAATCTACTGAACTGAATGTATATTATGCTAGCGTAGCCATTTTACAGGGCACCCTTCGGACCAGGCTCATAATTTGTTGCTAATTTGTAACGCTGAGCTTGATACTGTTGCTAATGTCGTTTTCAAGAAAACGGAAACTATACTAGCGTAATATTAAGCTAGCGTAGCCACACGCCATAACTATACAAAATAAGTAATATTAAAAAAACTGAATGCACAAGAATTTGTTGCTAAAAGATGACACTAACCGATACTGCCAAAAATCATCCCTTACCCTGATTTCCCCATTCCTCACTAGTATTTGATATTAAGGTAGCGTAGTCACAACGCTAGAACTATAAAAATAAGTAATATTGAAAGAAAACTAAATACATAGGAATTTGTTGCTAAAAGATGACACTAACCGATCCTGCAAAAGTCATCCCTTACCTCGATTTCCCCGCCCCTCGCTATTATTTGTTATTAAGCTAGCGTAGCCACACGCTATAACTATACAAAATAAGTAATATTTTAACAAAAACTAAATGGACAGGAATATGTTGCTAAAAGATGACACTAACCGATACTGCCAAAAATCATCCCTTGCCCTGATTTCCCCATTCCTCACTAGTATTTGATATTAAGGTAGCGTAGTCACAACGCTATAACTATAGAAATAAGTAATATTGTAAAAAACTAAATACATAGGAACTTGTTGCTAAAAGATGACACTAACCGATCCTGCAAAAGTCATCCCTTACCTCGATTTCCCCGCCCCTCACTATTATTTGTTATTAAGCTAGCGTAGCCACACGCTATAACTATACAAAATAAGTAATATTTTAACAAAAACTAAATGGACAGGTATATGTTGCTAAAAGATGACACTAACCGATACTGCCAAAAATCATCCCTTGCCCTGATTTCCCCATTCCTCACTAGTATTTGATATTAAGGTAGCGTAGTCACAACGCTATAACTATAGAAATAAGTAATATTGTAAAAAACTAAATACATAGGAACTTGTTGCTAAAAGATGACACTAACCGATCCTGCAAAAGTCATCCCTTGCCTCGATTTCCCCGCCCCTCACCTTTATTTGTTATTAAGCTAGCGTAGCCACACGGTATAACTATACAAAATAAGTAATATTTTAACAAAAACTAAATGGACAGGAATATGTTGCTAAAAGATGACACTAACCGATACTGCCAAAAATCATCCCTTGCCCTGATTTCCCCATTCCTCACTAGTATTTGATATTAAGGTAGCGTAGTCACAACGCTAGAACTATAAAAATAAGTAATATTGAAAGAAAACTAAATACATAGGAATTTGTTGCTAAAAGATGACACTAACCGATCCTGCAAAAGTCATCCCTTACCTCGATTTCCCCGCCCCTCACTATTATTTGTTATTAAGCTAGCGTAGCCACACGCTATAACTATACAAAATAAGTAATATTTTAACAAAAACTAAATGGACAGGAATTTGTTGCTAAAAGATGACACTAACCGATACTGCCAAAAATCATCCCTTGCCCTGATTTCCCCATTCCTCACTAGTATTTGATATTAAGGTAGCGTAGCCACTCGCTATAACTATAAAAATAAGTAATTTCGAAAAAAACTAAATGCACAGGAATTTGTTGCTAAAAGATGACACTAACCGATACTACAAAAAAATCATCACTTACCCCGATTCCTCCACCCCTCACTATTATTTGATATTAAGCTTGCGTAACCAACGCTATAACTATAAAAATAAGTAATATTGAATAAAACTAAATACACAGGAATTTGTTGTTAAAAGATGACACTAACCGATCCTGCAAAAAATCATCCCTTATATTAATTGAAATTGATCGTGTTTTAGACGCCATGGCCTGCCAACAAATTGTCCGATTGATTTTAAAGCAATATAGACAATATTTGTGCCGTAATCGACCAACAACAAATTCCCCGAGTATTTTTTAATTGAAATTCGGCGTGTTTTAGTAGCCATATACTAGCAACAAATTGCCCTACTGATTTTAAAGCGATATAGTCCATATTTAGACAGTAATACACCAGAAAAAAATTCTTCGAGTATTTTTTGATCGAAATTCATCGTGTTTTAGTAGCCAGAGCCTAACAACAAATTGCCCGACACATTTTAAAGCGATATAGTCCATATTTGGACAGTAATCGAACAGCAACAAATTCCCTGAGTGTTTTCTAATTGAAATTCGGCGTGTTTTAGTAGCTGTAGTGCCCTAAGTATCACTAAAACACAGCTAATATTTTAATAAACTCCTTTATTACAAAACACTATATTTTATTACAATGAATAATTTATACATCTGTTATACAGATCAGTAACTAGAAAACTAAGCTTCGTATTTTTATATATTTCTTATCGTCAGCATAGCTTCTCTATGATTACATCATTCCCAGTGTCGGGTATCATTCCAGTGTCGGGTCTCCAAAGTAGCCATAGCCTAGCAACAAATTGTCCTACTGATTTTCAAGCCATATAGTCCACATTTGGACAATAATACACCAGCAATTAATTCCTCCAGTTTTTTTTATCGAAATTCATCGTGTTTTAGTACCCACAGCCTAGAAACAAATTGCCCTAGTGATTTTAAAGCGATATAGTCCATATTGGGACAGTAATACACCAACAAGAAATTGCCCGACTGATTTTAAAGCGATATAGCCCATATTTGGACAGCAACAAATTCCTCGAGTATATTTTATTTGAAATTCATCGTGTTTTAGTAGCCATTGCCTAGCAACAACTTGTCCGATGAATTTTTAAGTAACAGTGTTGATATTATCTACGCACGAGCGCGAATCGCTCGCGATTTTGCTGATTTTTACGCAAAGTGGAAAGCGGAAACTAATTTTTTTTTAAATTTATAGCCAGTATATAAGTTTCTGGAGGTGAAAAACGATTTTGCCAGTATCGAGGACAACCACCAAGATAGTTCCACCAGGTCGGAGTATCAGTAAATGGTTTTTAACGACTAGTTTGGACCTCTTTCGCAATGGTCATCAAAAAGAATATTCTGAGATTCCGACCAAGTGGAAACATTTTGGTGGTTGTTGCGGGTATATTACTGTCCAAATATGGACTATATCGCTTTAAAATCAATAGTGCAATTTGTTGCTACGCTATGGCTACTAAAACACTATGATTTTCGATCAAAAAATACTCGAGGAATTTGTTGCTGGTGTATTACTGACCAAATATCGACTATACCGCTTTAACATCAGTATAGCTATTTGTTGCTAGGCTGTGGCTACTAAAACGATGAATTTCAAGTAATATGAGATAAGAGATGATTTTTTTGTAGTATCGGTTAGTGTCATCTTTTAGCAACAAATTTCTGTGCATTTAGTTTTTTCAATATCACTTATTTTTATAGTTACAGCGTGTGGCTACGCTAGCTTAATATCAAATAATAGTGGAGGTGGGGAAATTGAGGTAAGGAATGATTTTTTGCAGTATCGGTTAGTGTCATTTTTTAGCAACAAATTCCTGTGCATTTAGTTTTTTTCAATATTACTTATTTTTATAGTTATAGCATGTGGCTACGCTAGCTTAATATTACGCTGGCATAGTTTGCGTTTTCTTGGAAACGGCATTAGCAACAAAATCAAGCTCAGCGTTACAAATTAACAACAAATGATTAGCCTGGTCTGAAGGGTGCCCTGTAAAATGGCTTCGCTAGCATAATGCACATATGAACTGATGAAACAACTGGACTGAATACTATTTTTTACGAAAATGACGCAATAAACAAGACTGTAAAATGTACAGAATTGGAATCTAAAGTTAGTACAAAACTGGTATAAGTACGCTTAAACCGTTTTTGCAGAAATCATTTTCACAAACTCTGTGAGTGAGTATATTTACTGGCCCAATAGATGGCAGTAGCGCCCAGTTTAAACACTTATATCGTTTATGCACGAACATAACTTGGTCTTAGGTATACAAATCTGCAATAATACCGAAAATCAAAATTTTGCATTTATACCCTTTTTGCAGTGGCGTAGCCCAGCTACGTGGGGCGAGAGGGGCACTATTATTATAATGAAAATACGGTATTTTATACTATAAAATGTACTTTAAAATAAACGGTTTTAAAGATTAAAACTAACTTTTCCGCATCTGTGTGCTAACAAACCGAAATTTCTCCAAAAATAACCAAAAATTTAGTATATCTGGACTTATAGGACCCGCTGTACTCGCTCCAGTCAACTGAAAATTAATAGGGTACATCTGTGAGACACTTTTAACAATATTCAATCATAAAATTGATCAATCGTATACTCTCTGGAGGCTGTATCGTGCTAACAAACTGAAAACTCTCCAAAAATTTGGTACTTCAAGTACCATAGCACCCGTTGTACTGGCTTTAGTGAGCTGAATATCAATAGGGTTCATCTTTGAGACACTCTGAATAATATCCAATCATAAAATTGGTCATTTGTATGTACTCCAGAGGCTGTATCGTGCTAACAAACTGAAACTTCTCCAAAAATGACAAAAATATCGTACTTAAAGTACTGTAGCAACGGTTGTATTGGCTCTGGTGAGCTAAAAATCAATAGGGTTCATCAGTGAGATGCCCTGAATAATATTCAATCATAAAATTGTTGACTTGTTGAACTCCGGAGGCTGTATCGTGCCAACAAACTGAAATTTCTCAAAAAATGACAAAAAGTCGTACTTCAAGTACCATAGCACCCGTTGTACTGGCTCTGGTGAGCTGAAAATCAATAGGGTTCATCTGTGAAATGTCCTTAACAATATTCCATCATAAAATTGGTGACTTATTGCACTCCGCGAGGCTGTATCGTGCTAACAAGACATGTAAGGAAAAGTGGCCGACGACGACGCTATACACATAGGATTTTTTTTCTAATAACCGTTTTTTCGTGTTGTTGTTGATAGAAAACGTAAAATAACTCAAAAATTTTTTTCAAAATTCCAACTTTTTTTGGGGTAAACCCATATTTTTCTCGCATATTAAATAGGTTGGGCGGAAAAGTAAAAACATGACAAAGACCGCCGCTGCATCGTGCACTGATTTTGGAGAACTTTGTTATGACTACGTATAGGATTCTAAGAATTGACGTCTGTGTTTGAAACGTTACAAAAAAACATTTCATAGAACTGTATAATTGAGCTGCAGAAATGTGAATTAATGAAAGGTATAACGGATCTCAGTGAAACACAGATAAAAAGTCTAAATAGTTTTATTAACTTCGAGCCGTAATTTGTAAGTCTTTCTAGGACTACTTCGCAACGACTAACTATATAGAATATTAGTTACAGTCAGATTTAAAGAAAACTAAACACGATACGTTATTTGTAAAACTCCTGACTCTGCTTTAAGAAAGGCGAGTCCATTTAGGATAAACAATCTAAATATCTGAATATAATTAATAACCAATACACCCCCTCAAAAAATATATGAGGAAAAACTTATTTTACTTTACGGCTTTCTGGGGAATTCACAATGATCCATCTGTTGCTTGGGTTAGGGAAACCCCACAAAACCTAACCAGATCATTAACACTTAAATTTCTAAATCAGTAATAAAAAGAATCAGATTTCTTTGACATTAAATATGAGTATATTCATCTATAAAGTTTACAAAATAATTTTTATCATCTATCGTAGATGGTGTTATTGGACCACATACGTCTGAATGAACAATAAATAGCGGTCTTTTAATATGACGTTTATCTTTTATTTTGGCGAAAGGACGGCGTGTTTGTTTTCCGCTTATGCACGCTTCACAAACTGAATTTATGGGATTTATATTTTTTAAATAAATATTATCACTTGCAAGTTCATTTTCTTTAAATTTTGAAAATTTTTCTTTACTCATGTGGCCCATTCGTTCATGCCACAATATATTTTTGTCAATACTTTTAACAGCAGCCACGTGGCCTGCGGCCCGTGCTGTATTTCGCGCATTTTGTTTTATAAGCTCAATAATATACAAATTATTTATGCGCTTACCTTTTATCGTTGTCGTGCTTCCCCTTTTGATTTCCACGTTGCCAGTTTCCGTGAACACGACTGACATCCCAGCCTCCTGGATACGCCTCACTGAGATGAGGTTGGCAGGTACACTGCTGCTGTAGGGGACATACTTCAATGTTCCATTGTAGCCAAGGGTTGTGTTGATTCCCACTTGCCCAATATGTGTCGCCTCGATGGTTGCACCTTTCTCCGCCACAGTTATGCAAATTGGCTTCGCTAGCTGTATGTGTTCTGTGAAGAGCCCCAAATCGTTGATAATATGCTCGATCGCACCAGAGTCTAATATAAAACGTCCTGATTCTTTTTCTTCGTAATTTGAATCATTAGTACACATAAAGGCAAACGGTTCCTCTACTGCTGCAGAAACATTAGCACTAGTCTCCTGATGATTGTTTTTCTTCTTTTGATAGTGAGGTTTTTGATACGTCTTCAAACTCTGTTTGTAGAAGAAGCAATCATGTTTAAGGTGGTTTTTCCTACCACAATGGAAACATTTTTGCACCTGTTTGTTTTTAAATGTTTTATTTTTAGGAAAATGTTTTTCTTTCTTCCACCCTTTGTCGTTTGTACTACGAAAATGAAGAGCTTTAGTTGTTGTATCATTATTCTCTCTCGCTAGATATTCCTCGTGCTCAAGAAGCATTCCTTTTACAAAGGCCAATGTAAGTCTATCATCTGTCATTGTTTTTATTGCAGCTTTAATTGGTGCATAACTTAAAGGTACTGAGTTGAGCATATACCATACTTTTGTTGTCTCGTTCACTTCCAAGCCACATGCAGTTAAATCACGCACCATTTCTTCAATTTCCAGAATGTGTTTTTTCATTGATGTATCAGGCTTTGGTTTGCAGTTAAACAATCGATCTTGGACACATAGTTGTGTGGATACCTTTTTGCAAGCATATAGTCCATCGAACTTTTCTAGATTTATCGAGCTGTCGCCCGTCCTGGAGGTAATTGTGACAGTATGATATCGTCCAGATATTCAATCAAGGTACCTCTGGCAAACCGCTCCCATTTTATCCACTCATCAGTAAGTGGTTCTGGTGGATCCTCGTTCAGCACTCTACTCGCACCTTCTTGTTCGATTATTTCCGAAAGTCTAAATTTCCACATTAAATAGTTTTCTCCATTAAAGAGTTTTAAATTCCGTTTCATCACAGTTGACGCGCCACTCGCCATTGTTATTTATTTATTTTTTATTTCAACTGAACAACTGAAACTCACGCACAATCACAATCGGTGACTGGGCCCGTAACCTAATGAAAGGTATAATGGATCTCAGTGAAACACAGATAAAAAGTCTAAATAGTTTTATTTACTTCGAGCTGTAATTTGTAAGTTTTTCTAGGACTACTTTGCAACGACTAACTATATAGAATATTAGTTACAGTCAAATTTAAAGAAAACTAAACACGATACGTTATTTGTAAAACTCCTGACTCGGCTTTTAGAAAGGCGAGTCCATTTAGGATAAACAATCTAAATATCTGAATATAATTTTTGCTTAATAACCAATATTTTTTTCTTTCAGACATTTCAAATATATAGGTACGGGGTTTGTTTTTGAAAATACGTATGTTACAAAATACTTTGTTAAGGGTGTGACGCAAAAATGTTTATTGCGAATGCACTCACTAAGCGGTGAGGGGTGCCAAGTTATTAGGGCGCGGGGGGCAGCCGCCCTCCCTAGCCTCCGTCTAGATACGTTACTGTCCTTTTGCACTAGACCCTTCAATTGTCTCAAGCAGTATATAAAAGTTAGTAAAATGATCTAGTGATTTGGGAAATGAGCTTCTTATTTAGCAAATTTTCGAAGAAAATTAAGCTATTTACGTCATGCAAATTCACAAATACAGTACATAGGTGGGACAGAGCGATCCATTTAGTGGTGCACTTGCACCAGGAGAAGCAGTGAGGGCCCGGTCTAGCCCCACCCTTCCTCCCTAAATCGGTTGGAAATCTCTCCCGAACTTCGTGCCTGGTCGCCTCCCCAAAACGTGACCGAGAGCACAGATTTTCACCGCCGGATTTCAGGGCCGACGGCGATCGGTCAAAGAGCGCAGGAACATGTATTTTGATCCGCGCATTGATAAACAAAAAAACTCCAACTATACAATTACTGATTGTTTTCAATAGACTTTTTTATTGTATTTCTAATTTTTGAATAGTTTTCTAGATATTTTAGTTGAAAACTAATTTTTTTTTATAAATAAAAATGTTGTGGCACCTCGAAGTCAGTTAACTTTTTTATATTATATTTTTCTGAACACATTGCAAGTACGCAAATTTCTAAATCGGTTTATAAAAACTCATACTATTCCTGTTCAACACGACTAAAAATCGGGACAAACAGCGTCCAGCCATGCGGGATACATGCACATGAAATTTATATTTATATGAGAATCAACATTTTTTTCATTAGGGATGTTTTCTATTAACTATTTACTTTAAATTTGTGCAGTTGTAGAAAAAGCATAGTGTGCAACATTAGGGGAAAGTACTTTTCTCACTCTTGTGAAAAGTTGAACTTGCCCCACTTGTTGCACAATGTATTATTTCCTTATATATCGAGATTGTCATATTGGTAATTTAAGTTTCAGCACTTCAACTAACCTAAAACTAATTTTATTTTAGAGCCCGGATGTTATCGTAAATAAACATTAATCTACTATTTGTTCTATTAAATTCGAACAATATTTCGATAATAATAATTACAAAGTGATCACTTTCGTAACATGACGTCTTAACATAAAAAACTAATTAGTTTTACCGTCTTTATCAAACTTTACTATTACCACTACACTATCGAATTATTGTTTTTGTTTTTTTCTGGCCATGCTATGCGAATATCGCTCTATCTGTCTCTCTCTATCTCTGGTGTATTGTGTGAGGGTTTCCGATTCTATTTTTGTAAATGTAAGGTGGTCGCTTTATACTTTATCGATTTCGGGTTATTTTTAGAAAAAACGTGACAAGGACAGATTTCCAGAGGTGGGTTTGTTATTTTATCGTTGAGTAAACAGTTATTTATGTTATTAAAACAGTAACAAAAATGGTACTTTATGACATATAAATTAATATACATAAATTTCGTACAGTGACTCTTTGGCACGTTAAGCAAACTTCATCACATTTCGTTGTTTAGGGATTCAACATGTCATTTGACGATGCCATTAAAAACAACAAAAATAAATGGTTATATATAAGGATTAGTTTAAAGCTTAGGCTATTATGTGTTTCTTCTATCTATTGCCTTTTATTTGCTTCTTTATCAGCTTGTTTAATTCTATATATTCAGCTCTTCCTTTTTCTCTGCAATTTTCTTCTCTTATCCAGTAATTATTTAATGCCTTCGTCTACTGTTCGGTTTGTTTTTTGTTGGTCTCTAATTACTTCTTCCATACTTTGTTTTATGTAGTGATGAACGAGACTGGCCTCGGTTTTGCGGTCTTGGACTTGCAGACTAAACAAGACCAAGACCAGATTTAGGCATACAAGATCGAGCAATGCAAGAATTATGCAAGACCAAGCATGCAAGTCTCTTGCGGTTTTTTCGCAATTTTTATTTGTTTAAATATTGCCATTAATTCTAGGGTCAAAATTTTTTATTCGAAATATAGAAGAAAAATTTCCTTTAAACGTTTATCAAAAACTGGTAAATGAAAGCATCATCCTGACCTGGGTTCTTTACTCAGAAGATGTTCGAAAAGAATCGGAATGTATTTAGAATCTTGAAAACCACAAGAGAAAAAAAAATGATTAAAATGGAAATCGTTGTATATATTTGCTAGCTCAAAACTATATACAGTTGAACTATTGGGTCTTTACCCGTGCGTCATTAATATCTGATAACATAACCGACAAATTAAAAATTGACATTGGTAAATAATTGAAATTATCATCTTTCTTAGTCATATTTAACTAGAAAACAACAATGATAAAGTTGATTCACGTCAAGAACTTATTGGATTAATTTCCATTTGATAGAACTGACCAAATATTAATTCTCCATTCCGTCGACACTGACCGCAGTGTCCAACTATCGATCGATAAAAAAAACAGCGCAACAACACTATAACTACAGTAACAGGAATAATAAACAGTCATTCGCGTGCGACAGCAGTGTGAAAACTAGCACACTGATCGCAACGTCACTAGACCGTACAAACCACAGTACGACCCCTGGAAAACTGATCACAGTAATCCAAACACAAACGCATACTGTCGGGGAGTGAGACAGGCAGGTAAAGTTAGCGGACTGTATAAATGATGGGAAGGTGGTTCTTCTTCTTTCTCAGCCTTTTTTCATCCACTCCTGAACGTAGGCCTTTCCTAAACCCTTCCGTCTTGAACTTTATACCACCAGTCTCTACCGGCGAAATACCTAATATCATCCACCCCGTGACCCGTCAGAATAGCCCAGGTCAAAATAGCCCCGACAAAACAGCCTCGACAAAATAGCCTCGGAGAAAACAGCCCCGAACAAAACAGCCCCGGACAAAATAGCCCCGTTAAAATAGCAATCAGGTAAATACCTGATTTACCTGAGTATTTATTTGAGGAATGTCTATGACAGTCGCTCGTCTATTTATATATTATACTTATTTTTTATTCACAAACTATTTCTTATATTCCTCAGAAAGTTTTTCAGAGCAAAAAATAGTAAATATTGTAGGCATAAGAAACAAAATTAATAGAAATAAAAACTTAAAATTATTAGTTTAATTCTTAGCTGTAAAAATAATTCATGTGAAAGTAAATAATCCGGACCATGCCGTCTGTTATCGTTGGCAAGTTACCGATTTACAAAGCACCCAAAGAGATAATAGGCATTTAGGTAAAGGGATTTATGGAGTAATTTTCTTTTAAGTTGAAATGTACAATACTTAAATACTTGACGATAGTTAAGCAGATAATTATAATAATAAGGGATTAGGGAGTATATCTGATTAGGGTGATGAGCTTTTACAAGAAGCGACCGTTCGTCACCTCGTTAACCGTAACCACTTTGATGACTTTATTGGAAGATTCTAGTCATAAATAGGTAGTTAAAAATTCTATAGAAATTGGATTGGGTCTTGATTGGTTAATAATCAAGGATTTAGAGGACCAACGATCACTGAATACCACCCATCGATGTATAAAGACAGTGGAAAAGCCAGTTTTCAAGTTACTATCTAAGTAGCTGTTTAGCGACAACGCTGTATTATTGAGTTAATCCAGTGCTGAAAAGTAGAAATGGAGAGGATTCTGACGCAAAAAGGCAAAGATATGCTTTTGAAAGATGGACATCGGTATCGGAAAGCCAGAGACAATCGCGACGGGAGCACATCTTGGAGATGTGCATTGCCTGGGTGTAGGGGACGTCTGGAAATATTCAATGTGGACTGCCAAGTCGTAACAGACCACAACCATGCTCCAAATCCACCGAAAAGTTTGGCTTTGAAGTGCACGTCCCAGATAAAACACCGAGCCCAAAGTACTATGGAGAAGCCCAGGCAAATTTATCAAGTCTGCTCTAGTGGAGTATCCCTGGAAGCAGCAGTGCAACTTCCAACCTATACTGCTATCCAGAGAACAGTCGAACGCATCCGAAGAAGAACAAGTCATCCATATCCAAATCCAAGAACCGTTGCAGAGATTATAATTCCAATCCATCTCCAGACAACGACGAGAAACGCAAACTTCGTTCTATGGGACTCAGGAGAAAATGATCCGGATCGAATATTTATGTTTGGCACCGAGGAAAATCTGACCATCTTGGAGAATAATCAACACTGGTTCGTTGATGGTACATTTAAAGTATCACCGGAACTATTTTTTCAGTTATTCACCGTGCATGCACTTATAGACAAGTCGTGCGTGCCTTTAATCTATGTGCTGCTGAAAAACAAATCTGAAGCGACATATATTCATGTATTCCAAAAGCTGTTGGAACTAAAACTAACTTTAAATCCGAGAAGCATTTTGAGTGACTACGAGAAGGTCATTCAGAATGTTGTGGCACAAGTTTTTAACAACACAGAAATTTTTGGCTGCTTGTTTCACTTACGACAATCTTTATGGCGGAAAGTGCAAGAGTTAAACTTGAGCGAACGTTATGTGCATGATGACAATGTACGTGTGCACATCAAAATGCTCCTTGCGTTTTGCACCTGTTGGTGATGTTGTCAGACTTTTCGACGTTTTCCCACCAATATCTGGAATGTTCATCAACGTGGGCTCCCAAGAACAAATAATTCAGTGAAAGGATGGCATAGATCATTTCAGCAAACTGTTGATTGCCATCATCCATCTGTATTTAAGCTCATCGAGCATTTTCTCAAGGAGCAAGATATGATCGAGATCCGACTAGCTCGCATTGCTGCTGGAATTGTCCAACCGGAGGCAAGTAAGTCTAAATATGTGCAACTAAATCACCGATTACAAGTGTTCGTTGGAAATTATGCATATATGGAGAGTCTAGACTTTCTTCGGAGCGTTTCCCATAATCTGGAAATGTAATTTTTTGGTAACAATAATCTAGAGATGCGTTTTCTTTTATTTTTGACTTGTTGGACATTTTCAAATGAAATACCTTTTGAAGTGATCTTTTTTTCTTTGGCTTGCAATTATCAAAACATGTTACAATACACACATTAATTTGTCTGAGGCTAATTTGTCGGGCCTATTTTGTCAGGGGCTATTTTGTCCGGGGCTGTTTTGTCCGGGGCTGTTTTGTCGGGGCTATTTTGACGTGGGCTATTTCGACGGGGTACCTCATCCACCCATCGCAGTGGGGGGTCTACCTTTGCCTCGCTTGGTCTCTCGTGGTCGCCATTGGATAATCTTTAGTGTCCACCGTTCATGTTTTTGTCGCGCAAGATGCCCTGTCCACCGCCATTTCTGCTCAGCGACCTTCTGGATAACATCCATGACTCCCGTTCTTCTGCGATTGCTTGAGTTAGAGCGCTTGTTTCAAGTCCGTAGGTGAATACAGGCAAGATACAGGTGTCAAAAACTTTTCAATTTTATGGGTATTGAGTTGTTCCTCAGGATATGAGATAGTTTCCCAAAGGATGCCCATGAAAGTTGCACTCTTCTGCTAATTTCTCTCGACCTGTTTTCCTTCCCAAATCTTATGAAGTGTCCTAGATAGTTGTATTCTGTCACATTTTCGATGTAGGTGCCATCTATTGCTATATATGTATTTTCCGGACTCATTATTTTAGTTATCGCGTAGTTCATCTTTAGACCCCGCCTTTCTTGATTCCTGATTCAATTGTTGAAGCATCTCTTTTATTTCGTGAATGTCTTCTGATAACGGGACGACTTCATCCGCAAATCTAAGATTGCTCAGGTATGTTCCATTTAATACCTTTGTTTTCTCATGAGAGTCTTTTAAATACGTCCTCTAGCACGAGAGTAAATAATTTTGGCGATATAGTATCTCCCTGCCGTACAACACGTTGGACCTTGATGGTGTTGGTTTTTGTCTCTTCATAAATATGTATGTATAGGGATGCATTCCTATATATGTTTTCTATAAGTGCGGAGTACCTGGAGTCAATGCGTGCGTTATCCATAGATCTGAGAATATGCCATGTCTCGATGGAAACAAACGCCTTATGGATGTGATCCCTAAAAAGTCATTAAAGACAAAAGGACATTAACTTAGAAATAATATTTAAATTTAGGTTAATATTAATTATAGTATTTAGGGAGCATTGGTCGGCCACGGTCAATGTCAGTTATTGATGGAAGCACGTTCGTGTTTATATACAAGCATGTACAACTTATAGACGGAAGGTCAGGCATGTAGAAAATCATATCTATTTTGTATTATATTTCCTATAAATTTAGAGTTAACGAACCAGGATAGAAGAGTTGTTATTGATACTTTGAATAAGACGAGTGGTTTTATATTTATGTATTTTTAATGTATTAAACGTCATCCCAGTGATATTTACAGAAGTGATGTTATTTATTTTATTCCCGCATACAGGTTGCTAGGTAAATGGTTTCCTCCAAGATATAATGCCTTTATGGTAAACGTCGAGTATACGAGGGACCCTTACTAAGTAACCACCACAAATCGATAATCACCATGTGGATAGGTATATTGTATTCTGTTGTATTTTCTATTAGATTACGGTTGTTTGTAAATGATCAATCGTATTGAACCCCTTTCTAAAACCGGCTTGTTCTATCGGTTGATAAAAATCGAATTTTCGCGTCAATCTGTTAGTAAGGATCTTTGTAAAGAGTTTATAGAGATGGGACAAGAGGTTGATAGGTCTGTAATTTTCGACATTGGTTGTATCCCCCTAGGATCACTTCTGTATCCAGCCAGTATTCTGACACTCTACTTTCATGCATGCATTTGTTAAAAAGTGCGATAATAGATTTCTCCAATTTGCTACCTCCCAACTTGAGCATTTCGGTTGTTATGTGATGTACGCCCAGGCATTTTCCGTTTTTCATCTGTTTGAGAGCACTTCATAGTTCTTCTGTTGTAATGTCAGGTAGATCTTCTGATCCCAAGTTAGTCACAGGGAGTCTCACATCATAATTTGCCAATGATGATGAGTAAAGAGATTTATAGAATTTTTCTATTGTCTCTAGTATCTCCCATTTCTCTGTTACTATAGTAATAATAATAATAATAATAGTCTTTATTACCAATTACTAAAAAATAATAGTGTTTTTTTAATGAAACTCACGGTCTCTAGTTAATTAATTAGAATTTTTAATAACTTTTATTATATTGTGGAATTAACTAGAGACCGTGAGTTTCATTAAAAATCACTAATATGAGCATATTCCACGAAGTAAGGGTCGAGACAGTTAATTTCACTAAAAAATAAAATTACATTTTGTTTATACAGATAGGGCGAGATTCAGTTTGTATGTAATAATAAAAAAAGTAAAATATGTAATATATATTTAGCATTTAACATACATCTGCTCTTCCACCTAACCCCAAAAAGAAGCCACAGACAGCAAAAAGAACAAAACATAAGTAAATTAAATTAATAGACAAAGAACATTAGTTTTGCAATTAAATAACAAAGGAAAGATAATATTTTGATACGAAAAACTTGATTATTGTTGAGAAAAATAATAGCCAAAAAGAACTCGTTTGAGTTTATGTAGTGATGAGTATGCAAAACCTTTACAGGGAGCACCATGAAATTTTTGATAAATCTCTTACTTTAAATTACATTTCTTCCGTAAATATAAAAACCAGGTAGATCGACCCCGTATTTGTTTCAGTTGTAGCAAAGTTTAGGGTTTATTCATTGTTAAAGGATTAGCAGATAAGCAATAACGCAATGCAGTGGTGTGTATTTTGGGAAAAAAATACGTTTTAAATTATAATATAATAAAAAATGAAAAGAAATAATTATTGGAATACATTTATTACTTACATTTTATTCTATATCCGACTCGGAAGAGGAAGAATCGTTGTTGACATTAATAATAATAGGGTCGATTAAATCATCACAAATATTGTCAATTTTCCACATATTTGCCTCTACTTTGATAACATGCTCGATACAGTTTGTCCAATTTTCCTTAGTCACATGACTTACAGCACTCTCAAACAATTTCACAACATCGTTTATTTTAAAAGTAGTATTTTTTTTCCAACTTCCCCCTTTACCTGAGCCCATATTAATTCTATGGGATTAAGTTCACAATGATAAGGGGGAAGTCGTAGAACTGATATACCACGAGAAGAAGCCATTTCATCTACAATGTAGGTTTTGTATTTATTCTTGTTCATTTTTGCAATTCTGTAAAGTTCTTTCCTTAGTGGATCTTTTGGAAACTTAATATTTTTCGAAATAAGCCACTCCAAAAGCTCTGCTTTACGCCAACGACTTGTGGGCAATGCTTCTCGTAACCGTGAATGGTAACTTGCGTTGTCCATAACAATAACAGCCCCTTTTGGAATCAGATCCAACATTTGAACAAACCATTCCTCGAAGACATCCCCATTCATATCTTCGTGATAGTCCCCCGTGCGTTTTGAAATAAAAGTTAATAATCCACCATCAACAAAACCTTCAGAACTTCCAACATGGACAATGATAAGTCTTTTTCCTTTTCCAGATGGTGGCTGCAAACCTAACGACAAACCTTCCACGAATGCCTGCCTTCCGCTTTTAATGTTTTCATCTTGCCAAGATTTGGAAACTGTATATCCAGCATTTATCCATGTTTCGTCTAAGTAGAAGATTTTCAAATTTTGTTCTCTGGCATGTCGAATGCTTCTTAAATAGTCTCTTCTCCAAAAAACTATTTCCGGTTTATCTATCAAGAGAGATTTTCTATTATGTTTTGTATATCTGAAACCCACATTTTTCAAAAGTTTGCATAATGTCATTCTGGAGAATTTTGGATAGTCCGTATCTTCTTGCACTGATGTCATAATTTTGTCAAGTGTTGGAATTTCCTTTCGTAAGTAAAATCCATGGACTTTACGCCTTAGTCTTTGTTTTAATGACTCATCGATCTCAATTGGTTTTCGGCCTGAAGGAGTTTTAGGGGGTTGAAGAGTTCCATTCTTGCTTTCTTTTAGTAATCTATAAATTGTTGATTTAGCAACACACAACATAGCAGCCGTTAATTCCACAATATCATCAACACTTGCACTTGGATCCTTGTTTTTCAATGATATATAACAATTCAATATCAGAGTTTTTTCATTTAAAGATAATGGACCTGTTTTTGGTCGTTTAGATGGTCCTTGGCTTATCGACATTGTTTGGTACTTGCACAATTAACATTCAACAAATGTTTTAAATATATTCCAACTGTTTACAATATTATGACAACCATACAACTTCATACAACTTTACTCAAAGAACTAATACTAAGTACTGATTTAATGTACCTACTTTCTTTTAAAATAATATTCCCGATAATGTTTCTAAGAAAACTGGGTTGTTTGGAAAATCCCTTTCAATAATCGAATAATCTGTAAATAGGTGTAAGCGTATTAAGCCGATTACAGTAGGCCACTTGCCATTTAAAATTTCTGAGAAAAATTCCCCAAACACTACATATAGGAGTAATACAAATAAAAAATATTATGAATAAACGGGCATATCCGAACTCTGCCACAAAATAAAATTTTACCTGACTTGTATCAATTTGAGGATTACTGAAATGTTCGAACTGTGCCGCAACCATTTAGTTTAATCCTATTAGAGTCATTAGGGTTTATAATAGATAAAATCGGAGGCCCATAGAATTATGTATATTTCTGAAAGGTTTCAAAGATTTCTTGAATAAAATATTTTGAAGAAATCTTGATTGTTTTGATCGATATTTAGGGGATTAGGGGAAGGATGTTGATGCACTTACACTATTGCCTAAAAATCAGGAAGAAGTATTTAATAGTGTTCGTGAATTACAATTACGAACGAACCGAGAAGAGGAATTTCTATTAACAGCAGACCAGGTATTTAAAATTATTGTGTTCTCCTGTTTTTCCAACCTTAATTTTTTATGTAATTCGGATTGTATTTTGATGGATGGGACTTTTAAATACTGTTCAACTTTTTTTTACCAAATGTTTACCATTCATGGTTTTATAAACGGCTATTACGTACCTCTTGTTTTTTGTTTGCTGCCGGACAAATCAAGTCAAACATATTCAAATTTGTTTTTAATTTTAAGACAAAAATGTAGAGAAGTAGGCTTAAATTTTCAACCTAAAGAAGTCGTAGTAGATTTTGAACTAAGCATTCATAACGCTATATATGAATGTTTTGGCAGAGATCAAATTCTTTTTGGTTGTAAATTTCATCTCTGTCAAGCTTGGTTTCGTAAGATTCAGGAGTTTCATTTGGTACAAGAGTACAGACAGAAAGGTTCTGTAATTGGCGAATACTCAAAAGTACATTTCGGTATTATGTATCTTAGTCCTGAGGAAGTTGTAGAATTTTTTTATAATGAACTACATTTTTTGCTTCCGAATCACCTCTACCTCTATCACTTTTTTTATTAAAATTAGTACATCCCGTTACCTCTGACCTAAATCGTATATTCTTTAGCATAGCTGCAACTCATTCGTTCAATACAAAATGTACCCTCTTAAAATATATTTTGGTACGTCTATGAAATCTACTTAAATGAATGATTTATTACTCCTTGTCCTTTCTATATAGACTATAGAATGCAATTGACGACGATTTTTCATGTTTAACCATTTTGTCATTTTGAATGTATGACTGATATGCTCAAATTTGCGAATACCAAATATAAGTCTAAGGCATGAATTTTGCAATTTCTGTATTCTATTTATATCAAATGAGTTTAAGCAAGGATCATATAAAATGTCACAGAAATTTAGTTTAGATAATACTAATGACTCACATAGAAGGATTTTAACAGATCTATCCAACACGTGTTTGGAATATAAGTTTTAGAGCTGCATAAGCTTTTTGTAAACAGTTACTGTTATGGTGTGAAAATCTTAAGTTTTCATCAAACCACACTCCCAAGTTTTTTACTTTATCGCTAAATTGTATAGTATGACCATTAATTTTAATATCCGATGAGTACCTTTGCTTGAACTTCTACGAATCAACTTTATTTCCAAAAATAATTGCAGAAGTCTTAGATGCATTTATCTGTAAACAGTGATTGATTGAAAATGAATAAAGATTATGTAAGTCATAATTAATAGCATTGATCCTTGGGGCGCTCCGGTACTCACAGATAAAAAACTTGATACACTTTCTCGATTTTTTACAGCTTGACTTCTCATGGACAGATAAGATTTGAATAAATCTACAGCTTTAATGTCCAAACCACTATATGATAGGATCGAAAAAAGTAGATTGTGATTGAGAGTGTCAAAAGCCTTTCGAGTAGTCAAATAAGAACAGTTAATTTACTCCTATCAAGAGCTGCCATGATATCATCAGATATTTTTAATAGTGCTGATGTACAACTGGGACCAGTTTTAAATCCAGACTGTACTGAGGGTATTACTGAATTTTTAATCAAATGATTATATAGTTGAATATTAATAACTTTTTCTAAAATCTTTGATAGAGTCGGCAATACACTGATCGGTCGTAGTTGCTACAACATTTGTGGATTACTCACTTTAGGCAAGGGGATAACAAATGACTTCTTCCAGTTTTGAGGAAACACAGAATTCAATAAACAATAATTAATTATATGGGTAATATACGGTAACAGAAATGGTATGCACAGATTTAAAGTAAGAATATTGATGCCATCTGGACCAACAGCTTTACTTTTAATACCTTTTATTATATTGAGAATATCAATTTCAGATACTGGTTGAAATGTCAGGGTTGTATGTACCGATTTTTTTATATTATGCGCATAAAAAAGTTTCGTATCACGATCAGGAGGCAATTTAGGAACAGCATTTAAGAAGAATTCATTAATTTCATTCACATTCCACTTGCTTGATAAATCCACATCATTATTATCCCTATTTAATCCCATGATAGTCCGAAGACTAGACCACCTCTCTTTAAGTAATTGATTTTTCAGCTTAAATTTGATATATGCTTTTTTTTTCTTTTTTAATTGTAACATTTACCAAATTACGCAGTTGTTTATAAAATTGCCAGTCGTTACTTGAATTTTTTTAGGGCTCTGTCTCTATCGGAAGTCATTGCCTTGATTACATCAGTTAACCATGGAGCGTAATTTTTTGTAATTCTAAAGCATTGAAAAGGCACGTGAAGATCCAGGAGACAAATGATATTGTTAGATAAGAATCAACATCATTTAATTCAAATATAATTTTCCAGGGTATAGGTTGTAGGTCACTATTAAATTGATTGTAATTTAAATTTGTAAAATTTCTACAGGTGATATATCTAGGTTCATTTATTTCTAATTTTACTCTAATATTAAACAAAATCATTTATTTCATTCCGATCGGTTTCCGAGGCTGTCCCTTCAGTTCTGTGAGCAGTATGTTTCTTTTACCCCAGGCAGGGTGCTAGCCTAGCCTGAGAACCCTCCTCCTTTTACCTGGGCTTGGGACCAGGCTGCATGACCGTTGTGCTACTCAATCCACCCAACAGCCATACAGGCGGAGTTACAAATAACAAACAGGGAAGAACAACAAGGTTTCAGACGAAACAGATCCACGACCGACGCCATATTCATTATCAAACAAATCAAAGAAAAATCAATAGATTTTAATACACCAGCGTATGTCTGTTTCATCGATTTGACCAAGGCATTTGATAGGGTTCGTCTCTCCGACATCATAAACATACTGATAGCGAAAGAAACGCCAGACACCATCGTAAGAGCAGTCCGCAGTCTCAATACAAACAACATGACCAAAGTAAAGGCAGGAGACACTTATACTGAAGAGATACCAACACCAGGAGGCATCAGACAAGGCGATAGCCTTAGCCCATTTCTGTTCAATCTCTTAATGGACAGAATTATAGAGGAAATATCATCACTAAATATGGGATACCGAATGGGACAGAATAAAAGAATCAGCATGGTATGCTACGCCGACGATGCAGCTATTATTGCGGAAACGCAGGACGATCTACAGAGACAACTGCACAAATTCTACCAGGTCAGCCAAGCGATGAACATGACCATATCCATAGAAAAATCGAAAAGCATAACCTTTGCTAAAGAACCTGTAAGATGTAAGCTGGAAGTCCAGGGAAAAATCATCGAGCAAGTCTCACAATTCAAATATCTGGGTATGGATCTGTCGAGTTATCACGACCCAGTGAAGGACCTAGGAAGACAGATTAACAAAGCGACTGCCATATCGGGCTGCTTAAAGCAAACAATATGGGCAAACGAATACATGCGAAAGGATAGCAAGGTTAGGATCTATAAGACTTGTATCAGGCCAATCATGACATACGGAATAGAAACCAGAGAAGAAACCAACAAAATGAAAAGCATGCTTAGAGTAGCCGAAATGAAAACGCTCAGGACTATAGTGGGAAAAACAAGAAGGGACCGAATTAGAAACAATGACATCAGGGAACAATGTGGGGTACAAGACATCGTAAGATGGGGGAGACAAAGAAGAAGACATTGGTACGCTCATGTGAGAAGAATGGAGGAGAGCAGACTGCCACGCATCGCACTTGAAGGGAAACCAACAGGGAAAAGAGCACCCGGTAGACCACCTAAGAGATGGAAGGACAGTTGGCAGTCCACCTCCCAGGAAACGATAAAGAGGAACCTTCAAAACTAACAGATCGCAAGATCTTAAATACGAATAAGAAGAAGAAGAAGATTTATTTCATGGTCTCTTATTTCTGGAATATGTTTAACTTTTTGTTGCAGTATAATATTATCATTAGATACTATTAAGTAATCCAGTAGAGTGGCTGAATGACAGGTAATGCGTGTTGGTTCCTTTATTAATTGTTTTAGCCCTATGCCCTCGAAAGTATTAACCACTAATTCACATGGGGCACTATTAATATCAAGAAGCTCCACATTAAAATCACCCAAACAGATAATATAGTCTACTGTAGGTTGAATCGATGATATCACAGATTCGAAATGTTCGAAAAAAGAATTACAATGTCTTACATGAGGGTTATAAAATACGCCTAAAGCACAATACTCAGAACCAAAGGAAATCTTCAACCACAACTGTTCAATTTCTTTACCACTTGGAATAAGTGAATATTTTATATTTGTTTTTATGTAAATACCTACTCCTCCACCACTGACATCTCGTCCACGGTCCACTCTCTCAAAAAAATAACCTGGTATACCAATAACATAATTCTATATATTACTTTTAAGCCATGTTTCAGTTACCGCGAGTAAATCTAAATTGAGATGCAAAATTAGATTTTTTACTTCATTAAAATAAGATAACAATGAACGAGCATTAAGAGGGGCCTCCTCACAGGTATATAAACCTAAAAACCTACACAATACTAGTTACTAATTTAGTAATTATTTGGTTCAAAATATTTACGATAGATGTCGATAGTAGTACTGAATCGGCTTTTACTTATTCAACATATTTTCTCTCTCTGTCTTTCCACATTTGACGGTTCAAAGAAACGCATCTCTGTTCGAATGTTTTGATTTCAAATAATTCAACTTCTTGTGAGCACAGAAACCTTATCTCTGTTTTTTATGTTGCATGCAAACCACAGCACACCTGTGCATAGATAAGAGAATATTCTATACACGGTTCCAAACAAAATTTGTTGACATAATTTCCATTTTAGTGTAGATTTTTGATTATTTAAGAGTTTCATAAATGTTTGTGAAAGGAATAAATTGTTAAAAAGTACGATATCAAAAATTATAATATAGTTATAATAATGTAAATTATCCTGCAATCCGTATTTTTTAATTTTAAAAAGTTATGTTTGAGGTTATGTTTACTGGATTATTTGATTAATGTGAAAATGTGAGATAAATAATACTGATGG
The DNA here is from genome assembly GCA_963921935.1 of Galeruca laticollis. Classification (NCBI taxonomy): domain Eukaryota; kingdom Metazoa; phylum Arthropoda; class Insecta; order Coleoptera; family Chrysomelidae; genus Galeruca; species Galeruca laticollis. Next base: position 5,893,608 of record OY998178.1, read on the forward strand.
TTTGTTCTAGTATCATCAAACCATCTTTCAACATTCTCTTGAAACCCTGTTTTAATGATAATATGGGTTTGTTAGCGAAAAATGCTTAATTGAAGTGAAGTGACCTTTGAAGTATCTGAATGAAGAAAAATTAAAACCGCTCTCAAAAGACAAGAATTGCATAATTCATTTTGATGAATATATAATAATGATAATTGAAAAATATAACTATTATAATCTGATACAAGGTGCATTACATATTGCATGAAAGGACGTGTGCTATTTAATAATATGTATACCAAGTGACAGCACTGCGGAAATTGCTAGAAATTAAGAATGGAAGAAAAATATACATACTTTAAAAACATTCTACCTTTCAAAATTTGTACCATTTATATTAACATAATAAAATGTTTTCATGATTATAAATTTTTGTTTTTTTCATGCTAAGAAAATTAAACTGCGGAAAAGTTGCAAATATACATGATTTAAAATAGGCCATTTAGTCTGAAAACACAGAACGTCATGTCACAACTTTGCCTCAATCTAATCATATTTGTATCGGTTTCAGAGTTCCTGTTGGTTGCTTTCAAATTTTATTTGCCATGTAGGCTCTTTTTTCAACTACATGTGTAAATATATTCAATTTTATCTAGAAACAAATAATATAAACAAAGAGTTTCCAAATTTATTATACAAAGAAATATTTTTACTTGTAATACAATGCTTTACATTTAATAGAAAGAGGAAAGTAAGGTGAAGTTAAGAATTTAAATTTAAAATAGCAAACGTTTAAAAAACTTACAAAGCAACTATATCAACTAATAAAAAATTTAAAGCGAAAGATCTGTAATGACAAATAATAATGTATATTATGTGGGAAGATCGATGTATACAGTACAAAATCAAACATACAATCAACATGTACAAGTTTGCTTCTACCTTGTTTGCAAAGATTGATCATATGTGTTGTGGAGATTGGAACTGAAACATTTTTCCTTCATTATACAAAAAAATAGTTGGTTCATTCTTTTTTTTCCATGACAGATACACACATGTGTGATCACCTGAATGGTAAATATTTTTTTTGTTTTTGTATAATACATTATTGGTATTATTACTTTTCCATCCAACCCATCTAATATGCGAGAAAAGTATAGGTTTACCCAAAAAAAAGTTGGAATTTTGTATTTTTTTTGAGTTGTTTTTACGTTTTTCAGCAAGAACAACACAAAAAAATGGTTTTTAGAAAAGAAAACCTATCTGTTTAACTCGATACAGCCCCCGAAGTGCAACAAGTAGACAAAATTAACTTTTTAGTCGTCATGAAATTGACTGTTTCGACCCTTACTTCGTGGAATATGCTCATATTAGTGTTTTTTAATGAAACTCACGGTCTCTAGTTAATTCCACAATATAATAAAAGTTATTGAGAATTCTAAAAAATTGATAATTGTTTCGATAAATCAATATTATCGTCAGAATGACAGAAGTTACATGTAACTGACGATGATATTGATTTATCGAAACAATTGTCAATTTTTTAGAATTCTCAATAACTTTTATCATATTGTGGAATTAACTAGAGACCGTGAGTTTCATTTAAAAACACTAATTTTTAGTCGTCCTTTGTTTTACATTTTTTTTTAATATCAAAAACTAAGATATTTACTAAGTCATCCTTTAATAATAATTTGGTTTCTTATTTTCTTTGATTTTTTGAAATGCTTATATAATCAAACAATTTGCAAGGAAATTTTGACTATTGACTAGACAAAGTTTTAAAATATTTATGGTTCAAAGATTTTTAAAATATAATGTTACCAACTTCATTCATTAATTTTATTCAACAATTACTATTACCTATGGTGCATAGGCTAAGGCAAGCTAAAAAGTGGATAACCATCCTAATTTCTTATAAAATCTTTGGACAGGTTGTTAAGAGAAAAACAAATACACCTTGTCATTCTCTTGTTAAAACTGTTCTTAAAAAGACTTATTGTATGACGGAGGTAATGGAGTATGGAACTCTTAAGGAAAAAGTGGCTAAGAGCATTTTTGAACAAATACGAAATGTTGTGGTGGTTGATTCAGGATTGTGGGTAGATGTTCAACACGGGTTTCTAGGTGCTTCTCCTGATGGTAAATATATTTAACATAACAAATAATCACCATGTGTTATAAATTCTTTTTGCATATTAAATGACATACATTTATTGATAAAATATTTTAGGGCTTGTAGGTGATGATGCACTACTTGAAATAAAATGCCTCCACTCTGCATCAAAACTGAATTTACAAACAAATACAATAAGCGAAATAATTGACCTCATGAAGAACAAAATTTGTCTAGAAAAACACAACAATAAAATTCAATTTAAGCGGAATAACAATTACTATTATCAGGTATAAATATGATATATTTATTCCAAAGAACAAAAACTCAAAATCATTCTCACATAATATATTTAATCACTTTGATGTATTTACCAACAATAAATAAGAATAACATTAAAAAGTAGTTAATTGTGTAATAGGTGCAAAAAGTGCATTTTTGTTGCAACGAAGCATGAAGCACTAAACACAATCTTGTGGAGTAAATATAAATAGCATTTACGAAGCACAAATTTACTTATTTAGCATGAAAATTACTTAATTATAATCACTTACAAATACAATACACACTAAACTATAAATTTGGGATATTTTTATGAACGCAAAACATATGACAACGGCATTTGACCCATAGAGAAAGTTATAATATTATTTGTCTATGAATTGATTGTCGTCTTCTGTCATTATTCTATATTGTTCTATACAGCGCCATGCATCAAGACGGTGGAGCGGTTGAACTAAAGTAAAAAGATGTTCGTTTGCAAAAATTTGCGCACAACAAATCTCAAAAAACACAATGATTTCAGAGTTCATATTTTCAAAATCGAATTCTCTAGGCTTCCTTTTGGGGATCAGGTTTTGGTGTCCAGATTGGTGACCACAAATTGTCAAAACTGTCAAAATCACACCATCACTTAATGGCTTATATCTTTTTTATAACAATATTAAACTCAACCAAAATACCTGATCCCCAAGACAAAGGTCCAAGTTATATTGTGTTAAAATTTCAACACTTACTTTCCCTGCGTTTTTTAGATTTGTTGTGTACAAAATGACCTAAATTTTGTTGCTAATCACGGGTGCCAACTGTTTTCAGGTTCCTAAAACGTGAGGCCCCTTTTAAGATGACCACATTGCAATAATGTGTGCATACTTACGAATTAACAGTATAATAAATTGGCATTATACATATAGATACTATAATACATCAGCTTTGACCAGAACGAGTTCTATTCAACTTATTGTAAAAACTTAAACAGTAAACGATTAAAGTGTTAATTCAATATGCCTAATTTCTTCTAATAAAAGCCAAGTAGAAGAAGCAAACTCAAGTGTTAGTGATAAATAATAATGTATATCACTTCCTATATAATAACACTATGCAATATGGGTGTACTACAAAGAAAAATCAAGTAAAAAAAAGTAATACGTTGTCTGAATCGCGCTCAGAGAGGATCACAATAATTAATTCTTAAGAAACGTTCTCATTTTTCAACTTACTGATTTTTGTTCTCCCGTGAGAGTTTTTTCCTAAGTACTCCCAGATTTGTGTTAGTTTCTATAGTTTCCTTTATTAGTTCTGTGTTATGTGACCTTATATCTTTTCGTATTTCCTTTTTAATGGTTTTATTTAGTTCGCTGTGCCTCGCTGTCCCCCTTTCCAGACGTCTTAGCTCTTTCATAAAATTTAACGTGTTCGTTGTTACTTTGGTGTTGTGCTGCGTTACTCTGGCTGATGTTGAAAAATAAAAAACAATTTCATACCTCTCATTAGTAAGATTTTTTTTCTTTTTTAATATCTTCTATTATTATACTATATTATATAGTAATTTACTAAGTAAAGTAAGTAATACTGTTACATTGTACTTTTATTATGCTTATTAATAGACAAAAACCAAAACCATCAAGGTCCAACGTGGTGTACGGCAGGGAGATACTATATCGCTAAAATTATTTACTCTAATGCTAGAGGACGTATTTAAAAGACTCTCATGAGAAAACAAAGGTATTAAATGGAACATACCTGAGCAATCTTAGATTTGCGGATGACGTCGTCCTGTTATCAGAAGACATTCACGAAATAGAAGAGATGCTTCAACAATTGAATCAGGAATCAAGAAAGGCGGGTCTAAAGATGAGCTACGCGATAACTAAAATAATGAAAATACATATATAGCAATAGATGGCACCTACATCGAAAATGTGACAGAATACAAATATCTAGGACACTTCATAATATTTAGAAAGGAGAACAGGTCGAGAGAAATTAGCAGAAGAGTGCAACTTTCATGGGCATCCTTTGAGAAACTATCTCATATTCTGAGGAACAACTCCATACCCATAAACTTAAAACGCAAAGTTTTTGACACCTGTATATTGCCTGTATTCACCTACGGACTTGAAACAAGCGCTCTAACTCAAGCAACCGCCAACAAACTACGAGTAATGGAGAGGGCCATACTTGGTATAAGCTGAGGGACAAAGTCCGAAACGAGGAGAACGGGAGTCATGGATGTTATCCAGAAGGTCGCTGAGCTGAAATGGCGGTGGACAGGGCATCTTGCGCGAAAGAAAATATGAACGATGGACACTAAACATTATCCAATGGCGACTCCGAGAGACCAAGCGAGACAAAAGTAGACCCCCACTGTGATGGGTGAATGATATTAGGGAGAGGTGGCATAAAGCTCAAGACAGGGACTGATGGAATAGTTTAGGAAAGGCCTACGTTCAGGAGTGGATGAAAAAATGCTGAGAAAGAAGAAGAACCACCTCCCCATCATTTATACAGTCCGCTAACTTTACCTGCCTGTCTCACTCCCCGACAGTATGCGTTTGTGTTTGGATTACTGTGTCTTAGTTTTTGATATTAAAAAAAAATTGTAAAACAAAGGACGACTAAAAATTAGTGTTTTTAAATGAAACTCAAGGTCTCTAGTTAATTCCACAATATAATACAAGTTATTGAAAATTCTAAAAAATTGACAATTGTTTCGATAAATCAATATCATCGTCAGAATGACAGAAGTTACATTTCATTTTATGCCTACCTGATGCTTAGTAGTTATATTTGGCTAGACCAAGAAGTAACCTAACTTGTGATTGGCTTAATATATGTTTATTGAAAAAAGAGGAAGATGTGATATTACAAATATTGAAGCTTAGATATTATTAGCCCTATGGTGATATCCTGGATATCATTTTTCCAATTAAGATCAGTATAACTGTGCAATGATATAGAAAACCAGGAAAACTATATCTGCTGATCTTTACAATTATCACTTAAGAAGACAGTTTATTAGTGGAGAATTCCCTAGATTTAACTGTTCATTGACAACTTCATATTGTGGGTTTCTTAAATGTCTTCTAATTTCCAGTTCTTCAAGGAAATCCAGTTCTTGTTTCTTTTCACAAATATGCAGTACTTCTAGTTTTGTGTTAGGTGTCAATGAATGATTGGTGTCAAGTAGATGTTTTGCGTAGTGCTCACTGTATCGTATTTCAAAATTCCTAAGGGTCTGACCCAAATAGACAGCATTACATTCTGGACATTTGAGTTTATATATACCTGACTTCTTTAATAGTGGTATTATATATATATATAAATTAATGGTCAGCTTTTATATTTTCAGTACCAGCTTTCGAAATTCTTCAATAGTGTATAATGGGCTTGTGTTCTACATAATTCTGGTTCCGACCGGGATTTTTTCTAGGTACTATCGCAGCAGTTTCTAGGGGTGCTCCAAAATCTTCAACCACATAAGCAATAGCGAGGTTAAGGTTATTAACATTGTTGAATACAAGCTTCATCGTCTAGTACTTCAACCAAATTATTCATTTTTCCTTAGCTTTTATTCAGTAAACAAATATAATATTGAAGGTTATGGAAAAAAATCGCGTCATTTTCTAAGAACAAAGATTATATACAGTCTAAGATGACCATTCCGTAATCTACAGAGTAACTGCGCTGCAGTGCATAGGACTGGCCGGGGTCCGTTTGTACCCCATGACGTATGTTTTTGCTGTATCTTTCATCTAGCTGCAGTTTATGAATGAATGAAAAATATGAAAAATAGTTTTATATTCCAGGGTCTCTTCAGACCCCGGTCAGCCTTTTACGTCCGATAAAATAATCCCGGTAACTGTTAGTAAAATCGGGGAATCCCATACATTTAACGTTTGTTCACTCACAGGGAATTTACCCAAATAATTGTAAAATGTAAATTACCAGTTCAAATGGGGGATTCCCCGCACTGCGATATAATTTTTAGACTTGAATATTCAGGTTAGTCTCTTGTGATATTGCGAGTAGGGTACATCGTTTTGAACATGAGTCAGTTTTTATTTAGAAACAATCGCAAGGGACTTACTGACGATGAGATGTTATGTATACTTGAAAGTGATGATCCAGAGTTTGATAGTGTTATCAATGAGGAAACATCGAGTGACTTAGAAGATGAAGACATTGTCACAGAAGTAGAGGAAGAAAATGATGTAATAGTTGTTGATCAAAGTATAGAGAAAACGAACCCAGAGGAACCAACAGTTGGTAACAGCCAGGGCATTCCAGTATATAAATCTAAAGATGGAACTGAGTGGTCAAAATTCCAGGAAACACAAAAGTTAGACGTTCAAAAGCTAATATTCGGAGACATGCTCTAGGCCTTACAAATTACAGTTCTGATATCTCAAGTATAAAAGACGCTTTTCTTATTTTCCTATCTCCGGATATTCTGTCTGAACATAATAGTAACCGAAACAAACAAAAAGGCACAAACATATTATGATAAATGGAATATAGAAAATCCGAATAAAATTATAGTTTTTGTACCTGTTGATTCTACAGAGATTGAAGCTTATATTGGACTGTTGCTTATTCTTGGCGCACTTCACGGATCGAAGGAGGCTATCGATATGCTCTGGTGTCAAGATATTTCTTACTGTCATCCTAGAATTCCTGCTGCAATGTCAAGAGACAGATTTAAACAAATTACTTCATTTTTACGCTTTGATAATTTTCAAACAAGACAAGAACGAAAATAAGTAGATAAGCTAGCTCCGATAAGAGATATATTCGATATTTTCACTTCTAATTGTAAAAAAATCACTTAATCCTGGCGACCATCTAGGGGTAAGGCACCATTCCGAGTCTATATGAAGAGTAAACCTGATAAGTATGGAATCAAAATATGGGCTCTTGTGGACTGCACCACTTCTTATATTGCAAACATGCAAGTTTATTTGGGTAAGTTATTTGAAAAGCAATATAGGCAAATGAAATTAACTGTCTCGACCCTTACTTCGTGGAATATGCTAATATTAGTGTTTTTAAATGAAACTCACGGTCTCTAGTTAATTCCACAATATAATAAAAGTTATTGAAAATTCTAAAAAATCGTCAGATGATATTGATTTATCGAAACAATTGTCAATTTTTTAGAATTTTCAATAACTTTTATTATATTGTGGAATTAACTAGAGACCGTGAGTTTCATTTAAAAACACTAATATAGGCAAACTTTATATTCCTATGTATCTATTAATTTTTAGGAAAACAAGGTAACAAAGCGAAAAAGGGTCAAGGTCCAAGGGTTGTCCTAGATTTGACAGACCATTTGGAAGGCGGATTTGGAATAACGACCGATAACTTTTTTACAAGTTTAGAACTTGCTGACAAGTTGTGGAAAAAAAATATTACTTTATGTGGAACCCTCCGGAAAAATAAAACATTTATTCCCAGGGAACTTCTATCGGCATCGTACAAGAAAGAGTTTTCAAGTATGTCTGCTTTTAGAAATCAAAGAACGCTAGTATCCTATGTTCCAAAACAAAAACATGCTGTCATCTTACTTTCAAATGAGCAGACTGATAGTAAAGTAGCTGGAGAAGAACAGCACTATAAACCAGAAATTATTCTTCATTACAACAAAACAAAAGGTGCTGTCGACACTTCAGATAAGTTGGCCAAAGAATATACAGTGCAGAGAAAGTCAAACCGCTGGCCAATGGCAATATTTTCGCATCTTATAGATATCGAAGGAATAAATACTTATAAATTGTGGTTACTGCAAAACCCGGATTGGCGAAAAAACAGTTTGGATAAACGTAAAATGTATATTTTGGGACTAGGAAAAGAACTCATAAAGAAAAACGTTTTCCGGCGATATAATAATAAATACATTCATACGAATAGAAAACGGCATATGACAGACGTTTTTCCCGAACTACTGGATGCAACAGAACATAGAGTTGAACAACAAAACATTACCAGGGGGCGCTGCCATATGTGTCAAAGAGGAAAAGACAGGAAATCCAGAAAAATATGTATTAGGTGTAATAACTTTGTGTGCCTAGAACATTCAAAATCGGAAATAGTTTGTAACAAATGTTAAAATGATATGTAGCTAGTAGTATTAGTGATTAGGGTATTTTGTATTTTTTCGTGATGATTTTTGACTAATAAATGGTTAATAGTAAAACTTTAATAAAACTTCTTTTCTATATATTTAATTTAAAGAAAAACACAGCATTTCTGCAATTTTACGCATGGGGTCTTCTCGGACCCCAGTTAGTCCTTTTCGTAAAATTTTGATGCCCGTCCCATAAAGGTTAACGCTAAATGCGGTGTTGCCAGATTTTTCTTGCGCTTGGATAAACATTTCGTATCAGCTAATATGCCCTGTGTGAGATTTAATAAAATTACATATGTACTAGCTTCACTTTTAATTATTAATTAAAAACAATATCAATTAGGTATTTTATATTCATAATTACTTATAAACACTAATTTGTAATTACTTGACATAGTAATAATAATAATAATAATAATAATAATAATAATAATAATAATAATAATAATAACTAACTGTAGAATAAAGTAGAAATGAACGATAAGTACATGAGTACTTGTTTCGTGATAACAATATGCTCATAAAAAAAGTACATTATTATCGTTGTAACTGATTAGATCGAAAGCTCCCAACTCTTCGTCGAGTACACGCCTACTCAAATAGATTTGAGAATAAGCTACAAGCTTTAGAAGAACTGGATCTTCGTATAATTTGCATATTAAATATATCCCCCAGGATATTAGACATTGTAAACATTAAGAAAGACAGGTTGTTTAAGCGGGAATTATCTTTTGGAAAATTTCACTTTGTTCGTGAATAATTTTTATTTTATAGTCACTATTACTAAAAATATACACTACCGCTCAAAAGTATTTGGCAAAACTACCAGATTTACCACCTCTCCAAACTAAAAATTCTTCTTCAATATTTTTAAAATCAAACAAAATATTGACAAATGCAAATGTTCCGGTTTTAATTTTGATTTTTTTTGTAGTATACGGCCGTTGTCTAGAGCCTTAAGTTCCCCCGTAGTACATCTAGGACCGCCGGGAGAAGGGCCGACGTTATCCAGGCGGAGAGCTTCATCGACTCCAACTACTGGTCTTGCTTACGATAACCAGATGCTCAGACACTCTTGCGTATGCGGCAACAACGCCATCCATCCAGAACACGCTGGAAGGCTACAAAGTATTTGGTCCAGGTTACTCGAAACTGGATTAGTCTCTAGGTAAATTTTTCATAAAGACATCGCAATAAAAAGTAAACGGTTTTAAAGATTAAAACTAACTTTTCCGCATCTGTGACCCTGAACAATATTATATCATAAAATTGTTACTTGTATACACTTCGGGGGATGTATTGTGCTAACAAACCGAAATTTCTCCAAAAATAACCAAAACTTTAGTATATCTAGTTTTATAGGACCCGCTGTACTCGCTCTAGTCAACTGAAAATCAATAGGGTACATCTGTGAGACACCTTGAACAATACTTATTCATAAAGTTGATCAATCGTATACTCTCTGGAGGCTGTATCGTGCTAACAAACTGAAAATTCTCCAAAAATTACAAAAATTTGGTACTTCAAGTACCACAGCACCCGTTGTACTGGCTTAGTGATCTCAATATCAATAGGGTTCATTTTTAAGACTCTCTGAATAATATCCAATCATAAAATTCATCACTTGTATATACTCCGGAGGCTGTATCGTGCTAACAAACTGAAACTTCTCCAAAAATGACAAAAATATCGTACTTAAAGTACTGTAGCACCGGTTGTATTGGCTCTGGTGAGCTGAAAATCAATAGGGTTCATCAGTGAGATGCCCTGAATAATATTCAATCATAAAATTGGTGACTTGTTGAACTCCGGAGGCTGTATCGTGCTAACAAACTGAAATTTCTCGAAAAACGACAAAATGTCGTACTAAAAGTACCATAGCACCCGTTGTACTGGCTCTGGTGAGCTGAAAATCAATAGGGTTCATCTGCGAAATGTCCTTAACAATATTCCATCATAAAATTGGTGACTTATTGCACTCCGGAGGCTGTATCGTGCTAACAAGACTTGCAAGGAAAAGTGGCCGACGACAAGGACGACGACATACACACAGGATTTCCGTTTTTTCGTGTTGTTGATGGATAACGTAAAAATAACTCAAAAAAAATTTCAAATTTCCAACTTTTTTGTGGGTAAACCAATACTTTTTTCGCATATTAGATAGGTTGGCGGAAAAGTAAAAGATGCTGTAGTTGTTGGTATTTTCGTTATCGGCCTCGTTAGCGATATCTTCATCAGAAGCCATATTGCTGCTGCTTTCGTAAGTAGTCTGAAACAGTTCATTCTTTTCAGCCGTGTTAATAACACGGTACCTCTTATTTGTGCACCAAGAATCTGGCAAGTCATCGACAACGTATCTATAGTGTTCTACCACTTCCTTCATAATATAACGCCTACTAAACTTTGGCAACAATTTCTTGCTCTTTCCGTCGTTGGTAAGATTCGCCCACCATAACAAAACGAAGTAGTGAAACATAGTTTAGCGCAATCTTTGGGTGAGCTAACAAAGTAGCTTTAACAAGCTCCTTTTTGCGTGCAATAAACTATTCATGTGAGCGTCTGACCATTTGTCTATATTTTACTTTTCCGCCAACCTATCTAATATGCGAGAAAAGTATTGGTTTACCCACAAAAAAGTTGGAAATTTGAAATTATTTTTACGTTATCCATCAACAACAACACGAAAAAACGGTTTTTAGGAAAAAAATCCTGTGTGTATGTCCTCGTCGTCGTCGGCCACTTTTCCTTGCAAGTCTTGTTAGCACGATACAGCCTCCGGAGTGCAATAAGTCACCAATTTTATGATGGAATATTGTTAAGGACATTTCACAGATGAACCCTATTGATTTTCAGCTCACCAGAGCCAGTACAACGGGTGCTATGGTACTTGAAGTACGACATTTTGTCGTTTTTCGAGAAATTTCAGTTTGTTAGCACGATACAGCCTCCGGAGTAAATACAAGTGACCAATTTTATGATTGGATATTATTCAGAGCGTCTCAAAAATGAGCCCTATTTATATTCAGCTCACTAAAGCTAGTACAACGGGTGCTGTGGTACTTGGTGCACCAAATTTTTGTCATTTTAGGAGAATTTTCAGTTTGTTAGCACGATACAGCCTCCAAAGAGTATACGATTGATCAACTTTATGAATAAGTATTGTTCAAGGTGTCTCACAGATGTACCCTATTGATTTTCAGTTGATTAGAGCGAGTACAGCGGGTCCTATAAAACTAGATATACTAAATTTTTGGTTATTTTTGGAGAAATTTCGGTTTGTTAGCACGATACATCCCCCGAAGTGTATACAAGTAACAATTTTATGATATAATATTGTTCAGGGCCACAGATGCGGAAAAGTTAGTTTTAATCTTTAAAACCGTTTATTTAGTTTTGTTTTTTATGAAATTGTTCACCAGCTCGAGCAAAGGAGATAGGATTTCAGAGAAATGTTTAACAAATTTATGGTAATAGTTTACCATACCGATAAAACGTTGTAGCTGTTTTACGTTTGTTGGTATTTGGACATCCTTGATGGCCTTAAGTCTTTCCTTGCTTGTAACCATCCCCTTCTCTGAAATATCAAAATCCAAAAATGTATGTTCACCACAACTGCTTCCAGTTCCTCTTTCGATATCCGTCTACTGAAATACTGAACTGGTTTTAGTCTACTGAACGATTGACTTTGCATCAGTATTCCGGCAAGTCCAAACTTGGAAGCATCCGTATGAATTTCAGTTTCAAAGTTAGGATTGTAAATTGATAGGACGGGTATTGCAACTAAAATTCTTTTGAGCTTATTAAAGGCTCCGTCTTGTTCCTTTCCACACTCGAAACTGGCGTCCATTTTCGTCAATGATGCCAATTTCTTCCCAAATTTCCGGACGTAACTGGCGAGGCTCAAACATTGACGAATGTTGCGTACCTTTTTGGGGCACTGGAAACTGCTCGACAGTCTTGATCTTCATAGTACCAGGTCATATACCATTAGCACTAATTTCATGACCAATATAATCTATGGGGGCTTGAAAAAATTGGCTCTTTGCCAGTCTCAAGGTCACACCAGCATTTCCGAACGTTTCAAAAACACTTGCCATCGCTGTAAGTCCTGATGAAAATGAAAAACTCTTCGAGAGTATTAATATGTCGTCCATATATGTCAATGCTGTTGAGAACCTCATCGAACCCAGTATTTTATTAACTGGAGCATTTACTAGCCCGAAAGGCATAGTTTCTAAGCCAACACAATAGCTTATTAAATGTAGTTTTTGGTTGCTGTTTTTTAATAAAGTAAAAAAATTTCTATTGTTTTCACTTTAAAATGAGCTCCTATGATCTAAATATAATTCTGTCAAGTAAAACAACTCTGTCCATTACTGACCATTATACATCAACTTTATTTCAAATTATCATGTGGTATTGTCAAGCTATAACTGGAACTCCTTAGTTACATGTACTCAAACGTTTAGGGCGTAGATTCAACGGAAAAGAAAAATATCTGTTTACTTTATTCTTCTTTAGGTGCCAACTTCATTATGAAAGTTGGTATTTGTCAAGGCAATCCTAATTTTGGAACCCGCCTGTCTAAATAGTTGGAGTAAATGTACCAATCTCTTAAATTTTTTATCCACGAATGTCTTCTACTGTTGTTTTTCCCTTTTCCGCCCAATCTATCTAATATAGGAGGTTTCATCCCAAAAAAGTTAGAATTTTGAAAAATTTTCGAGTTATTTTTACGTTTTTTTATCAAGAACAACACGAGAAAACGGTTATTAGAAAAATAGTCATATCTGTATGTCGTCGTCGGCTACTTTACGTTACACGTCTTGTTAGTACGATACAGCCTCCGGAGACCAACAAGTCAGCTATTTTATGATTGAATATTGTTCAGGACGTCTCACAGATAAACCCTATTGATTTTCAGCTCACTGGGTCCAGTAGAACGGGTGATATTGTACTAGAAGTACGACATTTCTGTCATTTTTGGAGAAATTTAAATTTATTAGCACAATACACCCTCCGGAGTGCAACAAGTCACCAATTTTATGATTTAATATTATTCAGGACTTCTCACGGATGAACCCTATTGATTTTCAGCTCACCAGAGTCAGAACAACAGGTGCTATAGTACTTTAAGTAAAACAATTTTGTCAGTTTTGGAGAAATTTCAGTTTCTTAGTACGATACAACCTCCAGAGTATACAGGGTGCGGCAGATAAACGGTCAATTAGAAATATCTCGAGAACTAAAGGTATCTGAATTATGAAAATTGGCGTGAAGGGGTTTTAAATAATGAGCTATTTAATGAAAATATTGCCGTCACCATTCTACTTCCGGTTATACCGGAAGTTGCACATAACTTTGTAATTTTTAATGAAAGACCCTGTATATTTTTCAATTTTAGAAATATTTACGTTATTCTGAACTTTTTTTGTTATTACTTCCCTATACCTATTTTGAACCGTTTTTGAGATGTAATGTTTTTTATATGAAAATTACACTTTTTTACCATGTACAGGGTGTGTTTTGCAGGGTATCTCGTAAACTAAAAGAGATAGAAGAAAAGCAGTTAAGATGTAATGACTTCTTTTTTTGTTAAAGTAACGATAGCCTAATTAAATCTTTAGTAACTCCCTGCAGTTGGAAGATACAGGGCGATTATTGAAAACTGTAGAAAACTACAAGGTACTATAACTTCTTAATTAAGAAAAATATAAAAAAACGTTATAAAAACTTTCGATAGATATAATATTAAAGAGTTCAGTGGCGCACAGAGTTTTTTTGTTAGGGGGCTCACTAAGGAAATATAATGCAAACTTATGTTTTTTTAAATGGGACACCCTGTATATTTTGACGTTTTTCGTTTTCTTTTTTAATTCTCATTCACCTGATATGACATATTATATATACATTTTCAATGGTTGGAGCTACAGTGCAAATAAACCATTTATGGATGTTATCAGATGAAACACCCTTAAAAAATTGAACACTCAGTAATGAAATTTAACATTTGATTATAAGGATACTGATGGGTGACAATTTTATTTATCAAAATTATAATTAATAAAAAATAAAACCAGATTAAAAAAATAAAAACAAGAAATATTGTAACAACTAATCTACCTATAGATAATTTTATTAGAATGTAAAAATTACATTAAATGTTCAAAATGTCCTCCATTTTCATTGATTAAAAAGTTTTTCGTTTAAATAATCTTCAACCAATTCAGCATTACCAAAAATAAAATCAGTGAACAGTGAAACAAAGTAGGTAAATATAGGTAGCTGATTATTGATTTTAAGTACCTATATTATTATTTTGAAATTATTGAATCCGTTTTTTGGTAAATAACATCACGAAATAAGATGTCTGTATTTTTTTTACCGATTTTACTTTTATTTCTAATTATGTTTAACCCGATATGTTGTTATATTTTAGTTTGTTTACCTCAATTGAGATGATTGTTATATCTTATAAGAATGTTCATTTCATCAAGTAGGCTTTGGTCCTCTTACCATTGAAAATAAAACAAAACCTGTGTTACCTGTCAGAATTAATTTTACCACGTGCAGTCTTGTCAACAACATGAATTTTGAAAATTATGAAAAATATGATATGCATGTGGCATATATTGAATGTCAAAAGAATGTTATTGATGCGTCTGAATTATATTTTCAACGATATCCAGAAAGAAGGCAACCTGACAAGAGAATTTTTAAAAAACTATTCAAATTTAATCGAGTATGGATGTTTTGTGAAACCACGGCGTAAGTACGAAAAGAATCATGAAGAAAGAGAGGTAAATACGTTGATATATATCCAAGCACATCATGAATCTTCTCTACGTCAAATTGAAAATGAAATAGGTGTTCCAAAAACTACTGCAGGAAGGATTTTAAAGAAATATAAATTTAGGCCTTATCGGACATCCGTCCGTCAAAAATTATACCCAAACGATTTTTTGAGAAGAACACAATTTGCACAGTGCTATATAGGAAAATGTAATGAACATCCAAATTTTTATTCAAAGGTAATATTTAGCGATGAAGCTCGCATAAGCAGTGCAGGAATATTTAACAGACATAATGAACTATATTGGAACGACTCAAATCCACACTTAGTTCAGGGGATCAGGAGACAAGGCAGATTCGGCTTTAACGTTAGTTGTTTTGCCAAACATAATAAATTAGTTTGTCATATATTTGATGATAAACTAACTGCTGCTGGATATATAGATATCTTGGAAATAAACTTACACCAACTTTTGAAAGAGGAAGTGTTAGCTGATAGGGACACATTTTGGTTCCAACAAGATGGAGCACCTGCCCATAATGCACTATTCATTGGAGATTATTTAAACGAAAAATTTCCTAATTAGTGGATTGGTACTTATGGACCGGTTAGGTGGCCCCCTCGTTCTCCGGAAGTAAATCCTCCTGTTTTTTTTATTTGAAGATTTTAAAAAAATAATATTTACAAGACTAACTTCGAGAGTAGGGAAGATTTATTACAAAATATTCATGCCGCATTTAGAAAAATTAAACCAGTGCACATTCTCAATTGTGTAAGATCAGTAAGAAAAAGGTGTCAATTATTATTACAACAAAACGGAGGACATTTTGAACATTTAATGTAATTTTTACATTCTAATAAAATTAGTTATAGGTAGATTAGTTGTTACAATATTTCTTGTTGTTTCATAAGTGTATTGTTTTTATTTTTTTAATCTGGTTTTATTTTTTATTAATTATAATTTTGATAAATAAAATTGTCACCCATCAGTATCCTTATAATCAAATGTTAAATTTCATTACTGAGTGTTCAATTTTTTAAGGGTGTTTCATCTGATAACATCCATAAATGGTTTATTTGCACTGTAGCTCCAACCATTGAAAATGGATATATAATATGTCATATCAGGTGAATGAGAATTAAAAAAGAAAACGAAAAACGTCAAAATATACAGGGTGTCCCATTTAAAACAACATAAGTTTGCATTATATTTCCTTAGTGAGCCCCCTAACAAAAAAATTCTGTGCGCCACTGAACTCTTTAATATTATATCTATCAAAAGTTTTTATAACGTTTTTTTATATTTTTCTTAATTAAGAAGTTATAGTACTTTGTAGTTTTCCACAGTTTTCAATAATCGCCCTGTATCTTCGAACTGCAGGGAGTTACTAAATATTTAATTAGGCTATCGTTACTTTAACAAAAAAAGAAGTCATAACATCTTAACTGCTTTTCTTCTATCTCTTTTAGTTTACGAGATACCCTGCAAAACACACCAATTTGGGACATAAAATTCAATATCCTCTAATGTAATTTGAATAAAAGTTTAAATATCTTAGGAACTATTTACCACACACCTCTTTATCGTTTACACTGTGAAGTTACCTTGTTTATTATACAGGGTGCTGTCAAAATTGGAATAAAAACGGAATCCACAATCTTCGCGTAATTCCTTTTTTTCAAATGGGACACCCTGTATGTGACTATTTATTTTAGAAGAATACGTTGCTCACTATCGATATGTATTACTATTCCCTATACCTATCTCCTGCAGTTTTCAAATAAATCAGATTTATACATTTTTGTCACAAAAAATTAATTTTTTTATAGGCTATTTGGTATTAATTTATTAAGTTAAACATTGAACAATTCTACAGATACTATCAAAGATAATAAGGCACTACTAGCTTGTTAATGCAACAAATGTTGCCCATCAACTTCCAAACATTTATGGACTCTTTTAATCAGATTTTCATTAGTAGGTCTTGATAGTGATTCTCCATCTATTTCGTTATGTAAGACGTGTAGAATTTTATGAATGGATTTTAATTAAATGCCAAGAAGATGAAGATTTTACAAAAAAAATTATTTGGTGTGATGAATCGAAGTTTACTAAAAATGGTTTGTTTAACCGCCATAACAGTCACTTCTGGAGTGACGAAAATCCTCAAGTCACATGGGATAGCAAATTTCAAGTATCCTTTTCGTTTAATGTTTTTTGTGCTGTGAAAAATAATAAGATATTCGCACTCATGATTTATGACGAAAATTTAAACGGAGAGTGTTACTGCAACATCTTACGGCAAGTAATTGTACCAGCAATGCACGCTTTACCTAATAATGAGGCTAACGAAGCTTGGTTTCAACAAGATGGTACACCGGCTCACAATCTTCGAGGAGTAGGCATATTGCTTGATGAAATATTTAGCGGTAGATGGATAGCTAATAAAGGTCCGTTTCTCTGGTCACCAAGAACCTCACAATTGTCACCATTAGATTACTATATTTGGGTATATGTTAAAAATAAGGTATTCTCTGAACCTATCACTACTAAGGAAAATCTTATGAACAAAGTCCTTCACATTTTAACGAAATAGATGGAGAATCACTATCAAGACCTACTAATGAAAATCTGATTAAAAGAGTCCATAAATGTTTGGAAGTTGATGGGCAACATTTGTTGCATTAACAAGCTAGTAGTGCCTTATTATCTTTGATAGTATCTGTAGAATTGTTCAATGTTTAACTTAATAAATTAATACCAAATAGCCTATAAAAAAATTAATTTTTTGTGACAAAAATGTATAAAGCTGATTTATTTGAAAACTGCAGGAGATAGGTATAGGGAATAGTAATACATATCGATAGTGGACAACGTATTCTTCTAAAATAAATAATCACATACAGGGTGTCCCATTTGAAAAAAGGAATTACGCGAAGATTGTGGATTCCGTTTTTATTCCAATTTTGACAGCACCCTGTATAATAAAAGAGGTAACTTCACAGTGTAAACGATAAAGCGGTATGTGGTAAATAGTTCCTAAAAAATATATACTCTTATTCAAATTACATTATATGAGGATATTGAATTTTATGTACATGGTAAAAAAGTGTAATTTTCATATAAAAAACATTACAACTCAAAAACGGTTTAAAATAGGTATATGGAAGTATTAACAAAAAATGTTCAGAATAACGTAAATATTTCTAAAATTGAAAAATATACAGGGTCTTTCATTAAAAATTACAAAGTTATGTGCAACTTCCGGTGTAACCGGAAGTAGAATGGTGACGGCAATATTTTCATTAATTAGCTCATTATTTAAAACCCCTTCATGCCAATTTTCATAATTCAGATACCTTTAGTTCTTGAGATATTTCTAATTGACCGTTTATCTGCCGCACCCTGTATACAAGTGACAAATTTTATGATTGGATAGTATTTAGGGTGTTTCAACGATGAACCCTATTGATAATTAGCACACTAAAGCAAGTACTATGGGTGCTATGTTGTCATTTTTGGAGAATTTTCAGTTTGTTAGTACGATACAGCCTCCCGAGTCCAACAAGTCACCAATGTTATGATTGAATATTATTCAGGGCGTCACATGGATGAACCTTATTGATTTTCATCTCACCAGAGCCAGAACAACAGGTGCTGTAGTACTTTAAGTAGGAAATTTCAGTTTGTTAGCAGGATGCAGCCTCCGTAGTATATACAAGTGACAAATCGTATGATTGGATATTATTCAGGGCGTCTCAAAGATGAACCCTATTGATATTCAGCACACTAAAGCCAGTACAACGGGTGCTATGTTGTCATTTTTGGAGAATTTTCAGTTTGTTAGCACGGTGCATCCTCCAGAGAGTCCAGAGTGTATACAAGTGACCAATTTTATGATTGAATACGGTTCAGGGCGTCTAATAGATGAACCTTATTGATTTTTAGCTCACCAGAGCTAGTACAACGGGTGCTAATGTATCTGAAGTATCACATTTTTGGTCCTTTTTGGAGAAATTTCGAGTTGTTAGTACGATACAGCCTCGGGAGTGTATACATGTGACAAATTTTGTAATTGGATATTTTTCAAAGTGTCTTACAGATGTACCCTATTGATTTTCAGCTGAGTAGAGCGAGTACAGCGGGTCCTATAAATCCAGATATACTACATTTTTGGAGAAATTTTGGTTTGTTAGCACGATTCATCTCCCAAAGTGTACACAAGTGATGATAGAATATTGTTCAGGGCATCGTACAGATGCAGAAAAGTTAGTTTTAATCTTTAAAACCATTTATTTTCTTCTATGATTAGCTATGAGAGAAGAGAAGTATCCCTTCTCTCATAACTCGTCCCGGTTACTGTAGTTTTCTTCTTTTTATAGTTAGCAATACTCCCCTCTTTGTTTTTCATTCTTGTTAAAACTGTATCATTAGTAATTTTGTTACAAAAACAAATGGACTCTCGACAACTTATATGGACATAATTCCTAGTTACGACTTATCATCTGATCATTCTCCAGCTATTGCTACCATCAGCTCAGCACCTATTACAAAACAAAAAGAAAAAAAATTACACAACAATAAAACAGACTGGGAAAACTACAGAAATGTATTGACAAACAACATAAACCTAAATATACGATTGAGAACTCCTGAAGACCTAGATTCAACAGTTGAAATGATTATAACACTACTACAAGAAGCGGCTCTTCAATCCACTCCACCCCAAAAGCCACAAAATCATGTCTGTAATATTCCACTAGAAATCAAACGTCTTCTAAAAGAAAAAAGAAAAGCTAGATCTATTTGGCACCGTACACGCAACCCGACCAACAAAACCAGATTTAACCAACTAACAAACAAATTAAAAGCTAAGCTCAAAAAATACAGAGAAGAATCATTTACCGACTACCTAAAAAACCTAAATCGATTCGACCAATCAATATGGAAACCAATCAAAAATGCAAGAAAACCTAAAGACCCAGTACCACCAATCAGACAAACAACACCAATTATAGGATCGTGGGCAAAAAGTGAAAAAGAGAAAGCAGATCTCTTTGCGCAACACTTCTGTAATACTTTTACTCCTCACAGTGACGAACTAGACCAGGAAATAGAACAAAACCTAGAAACGCCTACTGAAGAAAGTCAACCAATAACACTTGTCACTCCGAGGGAGATAAAAGAAGTCATCAAATTCTTGGGACTAAAAAAGGCACCTGGACCAGACAAAATTACACCAAAAATGCTTAAGAACTTCCACAAAAAGCAATAGTGTTATTAACATACATATTTAATGGAATATTAAGAATGCAACACTGGCCAGAAAAACTGAAAACATCGCAAATAATTGCAGTAATCAAACCAGGAAAAGAACCCACAGATGTAAACTCCTACCGACCAATAAGTCCTTTCAAAAATCTTTGAAAAACTCATACTACACAGAATTAACAACAACATAGGACCTGAAGAGTGGATCCCACACCATCAATTTGGATTTCGCCAGGGGCACTCTACAATCCAGCAGATTCATCGAATAACAGATGTCATCAACAAAGCCTACGAAAATAAAAGCTATTGCTCAGCGGTATTCCTGGACGTCAGCCAAGCCTTTGACCGCGTCTGGCATAAAGGCCTACTTTATAAAATCAAATAAATCCTTCCCTCCTACTTTACCCTACTTAAATCCTATCTCAGTGACCGAAAATTTGAAATAAAAATGGGAAACGAAAGATCAGAAGTTCAAACAATAAAAACAGGAGTTCGACAGGGTAGCGTTCTTGGGCCACTGTTCTTTTTACATCGGACCTGCCAACCTCCAGACATACTACACTTGGGACATTTGCCGATGATACAACCATATTATCGGTGAACAACAACCCTGAAAGATCAGTAATAAACCTACAAGAACATCTTAACACCCTCCAAAATTGGTTTAAAAAAATGGAGAACAAAGATAAATGAAAATAAATCCAGCCACATTACCTTTACACTACGCAAAACTCCAACACCTGAAGTTCACATCAACAATGTCCTAATACCCAAAAAACAAGAAACAAAATACCTAGGAATGACCTTGGACAGTAAATTAACATGGAAACAACATATAACCAAGAAAAGAAAACATATAGACTTAACAACTAGACAAATAAACTGGTTAATAGGTACAAGATCCAAACTAGCGGCGGATAACAAAATACTTATCTATAAGACAATAATCATACCAATCTGGTCCTATGGAATTGAGCTATAGGGTTGTGCGAGCAAATCCAATACAACTATAATCCAAAGATGCCAATCTAAATTTTTAAGAACAATATTAGATGCCCCATGGTTTGTCTCCAACGAAACAATACATAACGACCTCAAAATAAAACTTGTGAAAAATGTCATCCAACAAAGAATCAATTACCACCACGCTAAAATCGAAAACCACGAAAATCCAACTTTAGAACCCTTACTGACAAGAGAAGACAACAGACGACTCAAAAGAAACTGGCCAATAGACTTGATGTGAAGTACCTGAGGTTTGTCAATGAACAAATTCTCATCATGCCATAATCCCAACCATAATATTAGCTTATAGAAATGTAATTTTCTGATTACTGATTGTATTGTAAATAAAAAAAAAATATTAGTAATTTTCTCCATCCATGGTATTCTCAGAATTCGGCGATACATCCACATTTCAAAAGACGTCGTGTATCTATATATTTTCTTTTATTGCCATGTTTCCATCCCATTGTACAGTACCGACAATATGTAGAATCTCACCAGCCATATCCTTAATTCCAGATTCAGATCCCGACTATTTAGCACTCTTTTCATTTTCTTGAATGTATTTCTTGCTTTCTCTATGTGTATCCTAATTTCAACAGAGTTATCATTGTTCTCATTTATACATGTTGTGATGTTTCAACATAATTATATCACCCCACACGTTCAACTACCAGATCATGAATGTACAAATGTCCAATATTTTGTGATGTTTTTGATATTAGCATAAACTTATGTTTAATAAGAAACCCATATTCGTCACTACTTTATATAACATCTGTAGGTCTTCTAAAGTTTATGCCAACAAAACCATGTCTTCAACATATCATATTATATTGTTTATTTGTGTACCGTTGATTTTGATACCTATACTCTATTTCTCCTAAAGCTTTGCTGATTATATCTTCTGAGTATAGCTTAAATAGAGCTCTTAAAAGGGCGCATGAAGTAAGTGTGTAATATTTAGGAAAAATTCTTTTTATTGTCTTAGAATACAAAAACCAAAGCATTCCGGCAACTCCTGGTCTCACAGTTAAATTGGGTAGTCAACGAAATTGATATTTAATCTCTTCTTATAGAATTAGGACAGTTTTTAAGGAAATAACAATCTATTATCAAAAGATATTATGACTCAGCAAACATTTAATCTTATCAAATCATTTTCTAGGCATTAATTGTTTTTAGATTATTCCTATTTATAGAAATGTAAATCCCAAATATATCTGGTTTTTAGTATGGATTTTTATATTAAATATTTTTAACTGCTTATGACCTTGTATGAAAAGTTGATTAGAAGTACTTTGCTACTGTGCACTACAAACTAGAATATTAACGAGCAGATACTTAAACAAAAAAATATTCAAAATATAAATGATATTAAGATAAACGTTGAATTTTAGATAATCAAAAACGTTCGTAATTATAGAGATCTGTAAGATAACCTTGGTACTAAAATTAAATTTTACATATGAATGAAATCCGATTAAATATAATTTGAGGTCAGATAAATATTGATTTTCGTATTTCAGGTGTGATAAGTTAAGGCCGCGGAAGGCGACACCCCAAGAATTACAGACTTGTCATTCAGAATCTCACGTTTTATTATACGGAACTAGTTCATTAAATAGGCATAAAACGGATTTAAGTAAATTGAGTAACTTACCAGTTACCGCCTTTGTTAGACTGTCATGCGGAGGAATAGGGGTAAGTCACTAAACTTATTTTCATATTAGAGTATTTTTAGATAGTTAGTTTATTTAGCAATCTTGCTATTACATTCAAAATATTTACAAAAATAATATAAAATTATTATACTTTATGCGTTAATTACATGTCAAATAACTGGGTAGGAATAATTATGAATAATTTATTGCTACAAGATTTTATAGGAATTGACAAATCATTATACAACAATAAACCTTTGTAAAACAGAGAGTTTTGTGTTGAACTAGTTCTTGAAGTTGGTATATATATGTTACTACATGTTCTAGTGTTGTAAGTATGCATGTCTCTAACAAAACTAATTTTGTTGGACATATATTTTGGTAACATGTTATGAATTATTTTAAAAATAAAAATCACGTTTTGTAAAACCATCCGCTGACTAACACTCATAAAGCCTAAACGGTCAAGCATGTCTTTGATACCAGTGTACCTATTTACTCTTAAAATAACCCCCATTGCTTTATTTTGTAAAATTTGTAATTTAGACTTCTCAGACTGGTTTAAATAATATAACATTGTTGGACAATACTCAAAATGTGGTGCAATTATAGTTTTATATAATGAAACTCTTGACATTAGAGACAGATTTGAACTTACTCTTCTAAAATAATTGTTTTTTTTACTAATTTTCTTATGAACATACTGACCATGTTTTTTAAAATTCAAATCTTTATCAATATTAACACCTAAGTATTTACATTCGCTAACAAGCTTTAAGGACTGACCAAACAACTTAATATCACATGCAACATTACGTTTATTGCTATTAAATAACAACACTACTGTTTTATTTGTGTTTACATACAAATCATTGTCAATAAGCCACGATTCTAATAATTTAATAATATTTTGCATTTTATTCATCGTCTCTTCCACATTTTCACCCTCCACTGAAAGTATGGTATCATCAGCAAATAAATTTAAAACTAATGGAATAGCACAGAACTTAACAATATCATTAATATATAAAATAAAAAGGAGAGACCCCAATACTGTTCCTTGAGGGACTCCATACTTCACAAGAAGGTTACTGGAGTGACAGCTATTTACTTTTACTTGTTGGTAACGATTTTTCAAGTAACTTCTGAACCATTCTTGTGCAGTTCCAAGTATACCATATTTTTTTAGTTTTATGATTAACAAGTCCCTGTTTATTGTCTCAAATGCTCTTTTAAAATCAAGAAAGGCAGTACATATAACTTTTTTTGAATCTATACATTCCTTCCATTTTGAGACAACTAGTTGTAGTGCAGACTCACAACAATGTTTCTCTCTAAAACCAGACTGATTGTCTATTAAAATATTGTTATTATTAATATATATATATATATATATATATATATATATATACACATATATTATCAGAAACCCAATTACCATAGTATTTGTGTTTTTAAATTAAACTCAAGGTCTCTAGTTAATTCCACAATATAATACAAGTTATTGAAAATTCTAAAAAATTGACAATTGTTTCGATAAATCAATATCATCGTCAGAATAACAGAAGTTACATTTCATTTTATGCCTACCTGATGTTTAGTAGTCATTTTTGGCTAGACCAAGAAGTAACCTAACTTGTGATTGGCTTAATATATGTTTATAGAAAAAAGAAGAAGATGTGATATTACAAATATTGAAGCTTAGATATTATTAGCCCTATGGTGATATCCTGGATATCATTTTTCCAATTAAGATCAGTATAACTGTGCAATGATATAGAAAACCAGGAAAACTATATCTGCTGATCTTTACAATTATCACTTAAGAAGACAGTTTATTAGTGGAGAATTCCCTAGATTTAACTGTTCATTGACAACTTCATATTGTGGGTTTCTTAAATGTCTTCTTATTTCCAGTTCTTCAAGGAAATCCAGTTCTTGTTTCTTTTCACAAATATGCAGTACTTCTAGTTCTGTGTTAGGTGTCAATGAATGATTGGTGTCAAGTAGATGTTTTGCATAGTGGGATTTATCTGGTTGTTTTAATCTGTATGCTCGTAAGTGCTCACTGTATCGTATTTCAAAATTCCTAAGGGTCTGACCCAAATAGACAGCATTACATTCTGGACATTTGAGTTTATATATACCTGACTTCTTTAATAGTGGTATTTTTGTTTTTACATTTAACAATTTTGTACTAACCATAGTATTTATTTATTTCAATTACATCGCATTATACTTAAAACATATATCCATTTTTTCATCTATGCTTTGGTCCAGATAGAATTTTATTCATGTACAAATTTAGCCCATTGTTGTTTATCTCTTGCCATTATTTTTGCCTCTGTCCATGTTTTTCCTTTTTCTTGCATTATGCCTACCATAACACCATCCCATGTTTGTTTTGGTCTTCCCTTTTTCGTTCTTTTTTGTATTTTTGATTGCTATACTTTTTTAACTGGTCTTGTATCGTTCATTCTTTATAAATGTCCCCACCAGCTTAATTGTCTCTTTTCAATAAATTTAAGTGTTGATTCTATTTCAAGGTCTTCTCTTATTTTCGTACTTCTTAGTTTGTCTTTCTTTGTGACTCCTTTAACTCGCCTAAGATACTTCATCTCAACTGCTTGTATTTGGCTCTTTTGTCTCTTTGTTAATACCCAAGATTCACATCCGAATGTTAATATTGGCCTGTAAATTGTTTTATATACATTCTTCGTTTTCTTGGAAATTTCTTTTTTATTTATGAATGTCGAGTTCATCGTGTGATAAAGTTTCATCGTTTTTTGTACTCTATTGTTAATTTCGACTTCCTGTGTTCCATTTTCTTCTATTTCTACTCCCAAGTATTTATATCTTCTAACTTGCTCAATTTTTATTCCATCGAAATGTATATTTAGATGTTTTTGTTTCGGTCCTATAACCATAACTTTGATTTTACTTTGATTCACTGTCATTCCAAATTCTTCCGATACCGTGCCCCATATTTCCATATTCTTTTGTAGATCCTTCTCTTTCCCTGCCATAATTATTAAATCATCTGCAAAAGTTGCTTCTGATATATCCACTCTTCCTAAATGTCTGTATCCAATGTGTAGTTTTGCCATTTTGGTTGACGATTTTTTAATTATTTCATCAATAAAAATTGTAAATAATATTGGACTTAGTCCCCCTCCTTGCCTTAATCCTTCTTGTGTTGAAAATGGTTCTGATGTTTTATTCCTGTATATTACACAGTTTCTATTATTTTGTAATTTACTCCCCTTCCTTCTAGTACTTTCCATAACTTCTCCCTTGGTAGTTGTCAAAAGCTTTTTCCATGTCTATAAATCCCATATATACCTCTTTTTCTTGTTGTGAGAACTTCTCAATTATCTGTTTCACTGTGAATATGTGGTCTTGGATGCTTTGCCCTCTTCTAAATCCACTTTGCGATTCTTCGAGAGTATTTTCTATCCCTGGTCTTATCTTACTGTCTATAATCTTCTCGTAGACTTTCATAGCTGTACTAAGTAGATTTATTCCTCTATAATTATTGCAGTCTTGTCTATCCGCCTTTTTATATATTGGAACTATTAAGGCTGTCTTCCAATCTTCTGGAATCTGTTCTTCACTCCACGCCGTGTTGTATATTTTCAATAATATTTTTGTTCCTGTTTCCCCTAAATTCTTGAACATTTCTGCTGTAAATTTATCAATTCCTGGAGATTTTCCATTTTTCAATTCATCTATTATTTCCTGTAATTCTTTTAGAGTTACAATGTCTTTATTTTCTATTATTGCATCCTTTTTTTTGTTAATGTCCTGAATTCTGTTGTCTGCTCCTAGTAATTCCTCAAAATACTCTTTCTATCTATCAATTAGTTCGTTTTCATTTCTTAGTATATCTCCTTTTTTATTTTTTATCCATATTATTTCTTGTGGTTTTTCCTTTCTTAATGACTTCAATATTTTGTAAAACAGTTTTTGATTTGATTTACTATTGCTTTCCATTTTTTCTCCAAATTCTTTCCACTGATTTCTTTTAGCTACTGCTACCATCTCTTTTACCTTTTTCCTCTTCTCTTTGTACACTCCATAGTTTTCCGTTGTTTTGTTATTTATATATATTTTCCACGCTTCTTTTTTTAATTCTACTTTTATTTTAATTTCGTCCGTCCACCAAGCTGATTGTTTTTTCTTATTAGTTTTCTTGCTACAACCACATATTTCTTTAGCGGTTTCCAAAACGGTTTTTTTGAAATAATCCCACATTTCTTCTAAATTACCATTTTTCATTATATCACAATTATTTAAGAACTTTCCTGATAATGCCATTTTGTATTCCTCTGCCATATCTTTGTTTTGAAGTTTGTATGATCTGACCGATTCATATTCTATTCTTTTTTCTACTTTTTATCTATTATGATTTGTAATTTCTACTTGTTCTCTTATTTTTGTTACAAGTAAATAGTGGTCACTTCCCATTTCTGGTCCTCTTCTAACTTTGGTATCCAATACTTCCTTTCTATTTCTCTTTTCCACTAATATGTAATCTATTATTGACCTTTTATTTCTGCTTTCCATCACACGTGTATATTTATGTATGTCTTTATGTTGGAAAAATGTATTAGTTACAATAAAATTGTGTAATATGGAAAAATCCAACAGCCGTTCTCCATTATTATTCCTAAATGCTTCACCTTGTTTTCCTATCACTGTTCTGTAAACCTAAACGGTCAAGCACGTCTTTGATACCAGTGTACCTATTTACTCTTAAAATAACCCCCATTGCTTTATTTTGTAAAATTTGTAATTTAGACTTCTCAGACTGGTTTAAATAATATAAAATTGGTGGGCAATACTCAAAATGTGGTGCAATTATAGTTTTAAATAATGAAATTCTTGACACTAGAGACAGATTTGAACTTATTCTTCTAAAATAATTGATTTTTTTACTAATTTCCTTATGAACATACTGACCATGTTTTTTAAAATTCAAATCTTTATCAATAATAACACCTAAGTATTTACATTCGCTAACAAGCTTTAAGGACTGACCGAACAACTTAATATCACATGCAACATTACGTTTATTGCTATTAAATAACATCACTACTGTTTTATTTGTGTTTACATACAAATCATTGTCAATACGCCACGATTCTAATAATTTAATAATATTTTGCATTTTATTCATCGTCTCTTCTACATTTTCACCCTCCACTGAAAGTATGGTATCATCAGCAAATAAATTTAAAACTAATGGAATATCACAGAACTTAACAATATCATTAATATATAAAATAAAAAGGAGAGACCGCAATACTGTTCCTTGAGGGACTCCATACTTCACAAGAAGTTTACTGGAGCGACAGCTATTTACTTTTACTTGTGGGTAACGATTTTTTAAGTAACTGCTGAACCATTCTTATGCGTTTCCAAGTATACCATATTTTTTTAGTTTTATTATTAAAAAGTCCCTGTTTATTGTCTCAAACGCTCTTTTAAAATCAAGAAAGGCAGTACATATAACTTTTTTTGAATCTATAGATTCCTTCCATTTTGAGACAATTAGTTGTAGTGCAGACTCACAACAATGTTTCTCTCTAAAACCAGACTGATTGTCTATTAAAATATTGTTATTATTGATATGTTCTATAAGTAGTTCCTTTATGTATAATTCTATTACTTTTTCACAAAGAGGCAACGTGTTAACTGGTCTAAATTCATCACATTTTTTTGTATTTGTTACGTTTTGAATAGGTACAATATATATGATGTTTTCCATAAGTCAGGAAATTTACTTTGTTCTATACTTAAATTTATTATATCTGTCAATTTATCACCAATCGTATCTAGGCCCTTCAGCATAATGGTTTTGGTAACCTCGTCTGTTGAATAATCTTTTTGCAAATTTATTATTCAATGTTTTACTTTTTGTTGGGCAACTTTTTGAAAGTTGTATAAAGGAGTTATTTGGTTATCCATAATAACATGATTTCTTTGATTCAAATCGTGATGTTTGTCCCTATTAACTATTAAATAGATATAGATCAAAATATGGTTTAATTTATGCTATTTCAGACTGTTTAGATGAAACACTGGACGAATTAGTTTAAGCAAAAGCATAGCGTCAACAGTACTGTATTTGACATCAACAGTACTGTGTATTTAGCATCGACAGTACTATATAACCAAATTGATAATGTGTTGAAGCTAGGAGCTATTATGAATTAAGAGAAATGTATGGAACCACACAAATATCACCATAATTCATTAGTATAAACATATAAGGCTTTAGGGGTAGAGAAAATGACCGATAGCAAAGGTTTTATGGTCAAAATGCACGTCTCTATCTAATTCATGGTCATCGTCAGTGTATCATTCAATTTTTTGGTATTTCCTACCCATAAACTGTATAATGTTAGTGTTTTAAATGAAACTCACGGTTTCTAGTTGATTCCACAATATAATAAATATTATATTGTGGAATTAACTAGAAACCGTGAGTTTCATTTAAAACACTAATATGAGTAGATTCCACGAAGTAAGGGTCGAGACAGTTAATTTTGTATAATGTTAATTAATTATTTTACTTTTCAGGTAGATTCAGATACAACGTGGAATGACATACACACACCACCAGCAGCAAGGATGGCTGTAGGATGTACGATCGATCTAGCCGTACGTACCTGGACTGGTGATATAAGGAACGGTTTTGCTATAGTTAGACCACCAGGTCATCACGCCGAACCGCAACAAGCTATGGGTTTTTGTTATTTTAATTCGGTACGTCTATATATATCGATGTAAATTGCTGATATACAAAATATTTATTTTTTTCACCGCAGATAGCTATAGCCGCAAGAATCCTCCAACGAGAACACAGGGTCCATAAGATACTCATCGTCGATTGGGACGTCCATCACGGTAATGGCACTCAAGAAATCTTCTACGACGATCCTCGAGTGCTAGTCGTATCGATGCATCGGCACGACGATGGAAACTTTTTTCCTGGGACTGGTGGAGTGACGGAGTGTGGAACTGGTGCCGGTGTTGGGTAAGTTAATTTATAAACAGTTATTTTTATTATGCTTTTGAAGACAATTCTTTAATTTAGTGACTTTTCTGAAAAATGTTTTTGACCATGCAACTACTATCTTGCAAGTAATGCTAAACTTAAAGAACGCATCATGTATAAATAAAAAACATTATGCTGAAAGTATGGGATTCAATTTATAGTACAACCAATTTAGATACTGCAACCAATAAATTTGTGACTATACTTAGCAACACTATTGGTAATTGTACTGAAAAGCGACTAATAACAAGAAAACACACAAAAATTGCACCCTGGCTCACCAACGCATTGCTAAAATCTGTCAATACAAAAAATAAAATGTTTAAACAGCTACAAAATAATCTACTACTTAAAACGCAATACCGAACTTATAAAAATAAACTTAATTCTTTGATAGCAAAAAGAAAATACGACTATTACACCACGGAGCTCAATAAAAACCATAATAATCCAAACAAATTGTGGGACACAGTTAATAATATAAGTAAAAAGAAAAAAACCAAACACACTATAAATTCTGTTTACAATGATAGCAACCATTTAATTACAGATAAAAAAAGTATCGCTAATGAATTTAATAAAATATTTGCCACAATAGGCACAACTTTAGCTAATAATATAAATAAAGATATAAATTACCTACCAACTAGGAAAAGCATCTGTAATTCGTTTGCTGTAACAACGCTTGATTCCAATGAGTTGCTCACTATTATCCATGATTTAAAAAGTAAAAAAGCAGTTGGACTAGATAATATTAGAGCGGAAACAATCAAATCAGTCGCGGAATCCATAGTTGAACCATTAAAATTTTTAATTAATGAGTGCTTCCAACAGGGCGTATGGCCCTCAACTTTTAAAAAATCAGTAATAATCCCAGTGTATAAAAAAGGTAACAAAAGTACGATTACAAATTACCGTCCAATTTCTTTATTACCTCATATCTCAAAAATATTTGAAAAGGCTCTCAAAAAACGATTAATTTCGTACTTAGATAAATATCAAATACTTTCTAAACAGTAGTTTGGGTTTAGAGAAGGAACGTCAACTGAAGATGCTATTTTAGCTTTAACATCAAAAATTACCAAATCTTTTAATGAAAACAAAGCTTGCTTATGTATTTTCATAGATCTGTCCAAGGGTTTCGATACCGTCCACCACGACTCCCTACTCAACTCACTAGGGGACATAGGTATTAGGGGTAACTACTTGAAATTATTTAAAGAGTATCTACAGGAAACAAAGTGTTACGATAGATGAGGTCTATAGCGAGTACAGGAAAGTTCAGTTTGGGGTACCGCAAGGCACAGTCCTAGGACCACTTTTATTTAACATTTATCTGAATGATATTTTCTCTTTAGGTAGCGCCGGTCACGTTATTGGTTTCGCTGATGATACAGCTATTTTTATACCGCTAACGCCTGGGATGAGCTTAAGGAAAAAGCAGAAAATGATTTTAAACATATTAAAAAATGGCTATCTCATAAACTACTCACAATAAATTTAGATAAAACAAATTATATCCCATTTAGCTGCAATAAATCTGGCCTACCCACTTTTAACCATATAACTATCAATGCAGATGATAGTAATTACCGCATCCAAGCTGTGAATAATGTTAAGTATTTAGTTACAATCGACTCACATCCTAGGTGGAATGAACATATAAAGTTAACTGTAAAAAAGTTACAAGTGATATTATATAAAATAAAGTATTTAAAAAATAGGTAAAAAAACTTTTTAAGTTAAACGGTTTTATGTTAAACATACATTGCAATGTTTAAGATAAATGTACTAAAAACCAAAAAATAATAAAATAGATACAGTCGTGGGAATTATAAACATATGCATAGACTAGACTAAAATAAAACCGTGGGGCACGTCAATTGTCTACAATCGTTGATTAAAATTTTTGTTTTGTAATGTTACACTATAATTAGGCAGTTGTTCAACCGACAACGATGGACGTGTGATAAGTAGGGCTAGAATGTGGAAACGAGCTAGCAAGCTCGATTATAAGCGAGTTTTAGGGTTTCATAGTGGTGAGCGAGTAGTACTTTTATCATATGTTTTGTCGATTAAAGACAAACTACGAGCAGTGAAACGATTCCTCGCCAGCCATCAGTGTGAATGTCCAACGATAAACTAGTTGAAACATCTCTTTTATTTACATGGAGTGTATAACTATTGTAATTTCCATGAGCAAGAAAATAGTAAGTAATTTCCTCACCGTCTGCGGGCCAACTGCCTAACGACGAATTAAACGATTCTTCTATCGCACATTAAGTCGATAATTTGTAGACAATTGACGTGCCCCACGGTTTTATTTTAGTCTAGTCTATGCATATGTTTATAATTCCCACGACTGTATCTATTTTATTATTTTTTGGTTTTTAGTACATTTATCTTAAGCATTGCAATGTATGTTTAACATAAAACCGTTTAACTTAAAAAGTTTTTTTACCTATTTTTATTTTTTGGTTTTTAGTTTTTTATCCACCCTAATGCCATACAGTTCTCGGCACGTTTTAACCTTTCACCTTAACTTGGGTGGTGTACCGCTAACGACGTATCATTTTTAGCCACCCTAACGCCGCACAGTCCTCAACACGATACAAAATCTTGACTTGGGTGGTGGATTCAGGCTGGATTAATCAGATACCTAAATTACAGATTCAATTTCTAAATTTAAATCTTATTATTATACGCCATTTAGTGGCTGCGCCCATCTTAAATATTGAGGTTGTATAGTGCACTGTATTCTTCTTGTCAAGCCCTTTTATTTGTTGATACCCATATTGGTGGGATTGATAAAAAATTGTTATCAGCCATTTGGTAGCGGCGGCCATCTTAGATTTCAATTTTGCATAGTAAATTGTATTCTACTTGTTGAGACCTTTCATTTGATACCCATGTTGATGGGATTGATAAAACCTACGTTATCCGCCATTTTGTAGAGGCCGTTATCTTGGATTTTAATTTTATATAGTATATTGTATTCTACTGGTTGAGCACTTTCATTTGATACCCATATTGATGGGATTGATAAAACCTACGTTATCCGCCATTTTGTAGCGGCCGCCATCTTGGATTTCAATTTTTTATAGTATATTGTATTCTGCTTGTTGAGTCCTTTCATTTGATACCCATGTTGATGGGATTGATAAAACCTACGTTATCCGCCATTTTGTAGCGGCCGCCATCTTGAATTTCAATTTTTTATAGTATATTGTATTCTGCTTGTTGAGCCCTTTCATTTGATACCCATATTGATGGGATTAATAAAACATAAATTATCCGCCATTTTGTAGCGGCGGCCATCTTGAATTTATAATGATAATGAATAAACATAATTGTATTGTCACCAAAATCCAAAGTGTATACAAAATTTCAGATTAATCGGGTGACAGGAAGAGCGTGAAATTTGAATTACTAAATTTGACCCAAGAATAAAACAAACGGGGTGAGCTAAATAAAACCGTTTAAAAAACTACTTCCTGCGCATTCCTTAAAACTTTTATACTATGCTCTCGTCCAAAGTAATCTTCGCTTCGGAATAGTGGGATGGGGAGCTGCATCAAAAACCCACATACACTTGTTGGAGATAACAGAAACGTTTTTAAAGGTGATTCTGAATATACCATACCAATATTCATCTGATCAGTTGTATATAGACGCAAAAGTGATGGATATAAGGCAATTATTCTATTATTGTACAATTACTAAATTTCGCAAGACAAAGGACTCATTCCCAACAACTATACTACTATGATACCCGCCAGAAAACACACCAACCTGTACCCCATATGACAAAAACAATCACCCAACAATCTTATACTTACCTGGCTCCAAAATTATACAACACGTTACCGGAATCATTAAAAGTATTACACAGCGAACGTTCATTCAAAAATAAATTAAAATTCTATATTTTGGAGAGATCCAGACATGAGGTACATAATTGTATAGAAAAATGAATGTAGTATAGACAAACTCAACAAATAAACCTAAATTCTTTTCTCTCGTAATTATATATTGTAAAATGTCAAAAGTTAGAGGTTACATCTAAGATGTTCGATATTAGTTATTATTTCTTTTTTGTTTGTTAATGTGCTATGTATTTGATTTTTATAATATAAATTTTAATATTCTGATATTTCCACTCGAAACAAGTGTTCACTCACTTATCGAGTATACTATTCTTATCATTCGTTCTTTTTGTCTCTATATAACCTGTATTTTTTTTATTGTTAATTTTTTGCTTAAGAATAAACATACATACATACATACATGAACTCGTATATTATTTTATCGATGGACTTTTGGTGTAGGTATTAGATGCTCATTTGCGACAGTGATTTACTCATTCAGATCCGCATGTCATAAAGATGCCTTTATTTTTTTGTTATTGTTTGTGCCAATATTTAAATTTTTATTAATAATAATATTTATTCATTTGATCATAAAAAAGGATATTGAATTCGTAATTATAATTACATATATACACTTAATACAAGCATAAAGTTTATGGTTAAATGCTCAGCAGAACACATTAAAATATTATCTAGAATAAAATGCTTCACATTAAAACACTCTTCAACGGAATAATAGCTCTGTTGAGTAAAATAATTTTTTCATTTTTTTTAAACAAATAGATGATATTAATATTTTTAATCTCAACAGGCAGCTTATTATACATTTTTACGGCTCTGAATTCAGCACCCCTCTCAAAGAACGCTGTTCTGTGAGAACTCTCAATTCATTAGCTGACCTTGTAATTTTTGTAAGATTGTTGTACATATCTATGTTCCTCACAAACTGATTGTCATTGTATTTGACAAACATTGCTAGGTTATACATGTATACACTTGGGAGTGACATCAACTCCAGCTTTTTAAATAGAGGTCTACACGATTTCAACACGCCCACTCTAGCAATACACCTGATTATCCTTTTCTGAGATGTGAATGCCCTATCCGCAGTAGATGAGCCCCCCCAAAATATCAAATCATAACTTACAATAGATTGAACATGTGCATAGTAATATGTTTTTACAACATTCTGATCAACTGAACAGCCCAGCTTCCGCACAGCGTAGCAAGCTTGATTCAACCTCTTAACAAGCCCAGAAATGCGCAGTTCAAAACACATACCACCATCAAGCAGTACCCCTAGAAGTTTAGTTTCTCGTTGAATAGGTAA
Source organism: Galeruca laticollis (assembly GCA_963921935.1). NCBI lineage: Eukaryota > Metazoa > Arthropoda > Insecta > Coleoptera > Chrysomelidae > Galeruca > Galeruca laticollis. Next base: position 5,929,108 of record OY998178.1, read on the forward strand.
TGGCTTACTATCAACCCTGATATAAACATCGTGATCAGGTTTAATTCTATTATGAAACTGAATTGCAGCTGTTTTTTGTTTATATAATATGAGACCATTCTCATTGTACCACTTAATCACTCCAGAAGACCCCCCAGATATGGCCTTTAGATCCGGACCAGATACCAAGCATGATGTGTCATCCATAAATTGATATACTGCAGGTGTAGACAGAGCCTCCGAAAGATCATTCACATATATTATGAATAAAAAAGGTCCCAAAACAGAACGCTGTGGAACTCCCATTCCAATATTTTTAAAAGTAGAGCAGAAAGACCGTATCTCATTGCCTAGCTCATACTTAAGTACCACCTGTTGCGTTATACCAGTCAGATAAGATCAGAAAAGTTGTAGTGGAAGTCTCCTAACCCCATAACATTGTAACTTATCCAGTAATCGGTCATGGTCTAGTGTATCAAAGGCTTTCGAGAGAATAAAGTGAATGCCTACAAACTATTCCCCTCTGCCAATCCTATCCAGCAGATACTTCAGGGAGTTAAATATAGCCTTTTCAGTTGATTCTCCAGGCAGAAAGCCATATTGACATCGAGCCAGTAACTTCTGTGATATTAAAAAGTCTATTGTAAATAACTCTCTCAATCACCCTTGAAAACACCGGCAAAACTGAGACAGAGATAGTTCGTGAACATATGCTTTGAACCTCCCTCATGGACAGGAGTAATTTTCCCATGCTAAAATTAATCTCGGAAGTGACAAGTCACAAATGTCAAATGAATAATATCTACCTGAGTGTATGTCTTCGTCGGCCATTTTTCTTAACAGGGTCTTGTTAGTACAATACAGTCTCCAAAGTGTAACAAGTCACAAATTTTATAAGTGAATATTGTTCAGGACTTCTCACAGATGAATCCTATTGATTTTCAGCTCACTGGATCCAGTACAACGAGTGATATGGTACTAGAAGTACGACATTTCTGTCATTTTTGGAGAAATTTAAATTTGTTAGCATAATACAGCCTCCGGAGTGCAAAAAGTCACAAATTTTATGATTGAATATTGTTCAGCCCACTAAAGTCAGTGCAACAAGTGCTATGGTACTTGAAGTACCAAATTTTTATCATTTTTGAAGAAATTTCAGTTTGTTAGCACGATACAGTCTCTGGAGTGTATACAAATGACCAATTTTATGATTAGATATTGTTCAGAGCATCTCACAGATGAACTCTATTGATTTTCAGCTCATTAGAGGCAGTACAACGGGTGCTATGGTACACAAAGTACCAAATTTTTGTCATTTTTGGAAAATTTACAATTTGTTAACACGATAGAGCCTCTGGAGTATCAACAAGTGACCAATTTTATGATTGGATATTGTTCAGGGCGTCTTGCAGATGAACCTTACGGATTTTTAGCTCACCAGAGCTAGTAAAACGGGTGCTATGGTACCTGAAGTGCCACATTTTTTGTCGTTTTTCTGGTTGTTAGCACAATACAGCCTCCGGAGTGTATATAAGTGACCAATTTTATAATTGGATATTTTTCAAGGTGTACCCTATTGATTTTCAGCTGACTAGAGCGAGTACAGCGGGTCCTATAAATCCAGGTATACTACATTTTTGGTTATTTTTGGAGTAATTTCGGTTTGTTAGCACGATACATCCCCCGAAGTGTATACAAGTGACAATTTTATGATGAATATTGTTCATGGCACCTCACTGATGCGGAAAAGTTAGTTTTAATCCTTAAAACCGTTTATTTTTTATTTCTATTTACTTTCTTTTTTTCTGTGCCATTAATTTCCTCCTCCATGTCGCTATTGTTACAAGATCCGAATCCCTAAGAGTTTTCTAAAGCTTCCAGTTCTTTAGTATAATCTGGATTTGCGTGATCTTCACTGACTATCTGATATAGCTTGCGGTTGTGCCTGTTCAGTTAAATATGGATCAGTGTTTAATAAATGTTCCAGGAGCTGTTCACTACTTTCAATATCAAAGTCTAAAACATCTTTATTTTTTGTTAGTTCTATGTTTGTTGAAAAAATGTTTGTATCATGAAAATATTGTCAGCATTTATTCAAGTTCAGATCCACGTTTACATTATTAGAATTATTGTATTCTACACTGGCATTTAATATTTTATCACAAGAATTAAGTTCTAAACAATCAGTTACTTCGATAATATCAAAAATTGAAACATTTTCTTACATATTGCTCTCCTGACTTTCTATTTCTGGCAAATAAACTTGTAAGTTTGTACTTTTCTATGCTTGTAGAAGCTAAAGTATTCTTTTGGGTCTACTGTGCCAATTTTCCATTTTAACTTGGAGCTTCGGTAGATACCTTTAAATATGTGTGATTGTAATTTAATAATTCTAAATATTTTTATGAACTTTAGGGACTAAACTTATACTTTAGTCCCTATTTTGGATTAAAATGTGCCATTTCAGTCTCTTAGTGATAATATGCAAATATTTGTCACACATGAATTATTGAAATAATAGAAACTAAAATTATGCAACAATTTTCTTTAATAATAATGAACAAATATCATAAGTTCAAAACATTTAAATTGGAAAATGTCTTATCTCCCAACAAAAGTTACATATATGTCCTAGGTTAATTTAATAACCGAACTTTGAAAATATTTATACTAAATCAAATATTTTTACTTACCAGAAATATTTAAAACAATATCCAATTGAAAAAACTTTCAAATTTTTCAATATACATAATTCGATTTAGCGAAGCACCTGACTTGTAAGCATGACATTATATATCACCTGATTGATATAAGACTTTTTCTTTCTCGGTTTAAGACATGCCAGACTTCCGACATATTTTTTTCGGCGCGATAATGAAAAAAAAATGTTAGATAAAACAGATTTCTGTGATTTTAAATTGGTAGATTTGCACATATTTTATCAAATATCACCAAAAGTTTAATTTGCATAAAAAGTAGACTTACAAGTTCATGTCAATAAAATTTTCCCGACATTTTTCACTAAATTAGAGAATTATTATATCAATAATATCTATTATTTATTTTGCCTACTTCTTGTTTAGATTTAACATCAATATTGCGTGGTGTGGAGGATTGAACCCACCTTTCGGTGATGCCGAATACTTAGCCGCATTTAGAAGTATTGTTATGCCTGTAGCTAGAGAATTTGATCCAGATATTGTACTAGTTTCTTCCGGTTTCGACCTCACTGAAGGACATCCGGACCCATTGGGCGGTTATAGAGTTTCTCCAGCTTGTTTCGGGTAAGCACATTACTACTAACATATTATTTTTTGTATAGTCGTTTATGTTATTGCATGTAACTACATTCATATCTCGAAAGAATTGATCAAAACTTAAAGGAAGTTTGAAATCGGCTGTAGAATCACCTGGTGACTACAGTACTTAGAGGAAAGCACAAACTATACCATGTGGAATAAATTCAGTGGCTCCATTATTATTCTAAAAAATCCTGCAATTTCTAATTCTAAAATGACATCTTTGGATGTAAAAATGTCATCACTAAATTTAATCCCCTTCAGGTGACAGATGCAACTGCTAAATCATCAAATTTGAAGTAGAAGCTTCATTTGAAAGGTGTTCTCATTCCCTATTCAAAACTGCAATGGTTTTAAATTGTAAAGCAGCTGTCATCTGAAGGGGTTTAAATTTGGGGATGACATGTCGCAACATGTCATTTTAGATTCAGTATATTATTCTGTCTTGGTAATTGTGATTCATTTAAAAGTTTGTCCATGCAAAAGTAGAAACTATATGCATGGCCATACTAATGAAATTGAAGTAGCAAATTTTATTTGTTTTAGTTACATGACTCGTCAACTGATGACGCTAGCTCGAGGACGAATTGTTCTGGCACTCGAGGGTGGTTATGATCTACCGTCAATATGTGATTCTGCCGAAGAATGCGTGAGAGTCTTATTAGGCGATCAACCGTCTCCGATGAGCGCATTGGAATTATCACGCATTCCTTGCCATAACGCCATTTTGACCATACAAAAGGTAAATATTTGCAGATATTTTTACTTCAATATCTACCAGCATTTTTTTTGAAATTATCTCCATCTTTTAAAATAGCAGCTACCGTCTGACATATAACCGAAGATGAAAAGATTGATCTTTAGTAATTCATTTGTACTAATGTTTCACAAGGAGTGATTGTTCCTCATGTGTTGAAATTTCTTTATCTTTATTATGTTCATTACTTCAGCTGTATTTTGATATATACATCTGTATACTGGCCAGTGGTAATGACTTCAAAAATCCGACGCCGTATTGAACTGATGTGCTGCCATATTGTATTTGATCGGATTTAAAATAATGCAACTCCTTAATCATACATAATTTACCTGGCAATCCTGTACTCTATTAAAATACGTCTGACGCTCTTTCTAGAAAATTCTCTGCAAAACATTATTCACGTGCTTACCCTATTCTCGATATCTCTCACGTAAATACGATGGATCCCTCGTATTTCACCCCTTCTCACAACAACAGTGCGTCAAGCAACATGTGTTTCCTTTCTTAAACCTGCTTCAACATTTTAACCTCTCAAACGCAATATTACTATTTTCTTACTCTTACCTTTTCCTAATAAACCCTTAATCATTCATAAAGTCATATTTTGCTCTTAACATAAATCATTCAACGTTACAGAATATTCTAAAACATGACAGAACATTGCAAAACTTTTGTTATGCCCTTTAATTATTTTTGAACGTTTTAAATCGCTTCCCCAAATCATAAATTACCTCTCAAATCTTCAAGAACATTCTAAAACATTAAGGAACATTCTATAGCAGTTTATTATAATTTTTAATTATCCCTCAAACCTTCGGGAACACTCTAGAACATTCTATAAAAGTTTGTTATGGCCCAACCAAAAACTGAGAAAATAATATTTGAATTGAAAAAATGACATTTCTGAGCAGCTTATAAGAGACGAATTTAAATACCTGTATCAAAAGTATAAGTCCTACTGTCTTAACAGCCGTTTCGTTACAAAATTTCTTCAATATTTTCAAAATTATCAAAATACTTGTATGATTTCCACAAAACATATTTACTACATCCACGTCAGTCTTGAGGTATGTCAATAAGTTTTTGCTGTAATCGCACGCCAATCTGAAAAGGTATTCATCCGCCAAGAAAATTATCTGTAGCACACAACCGTTTCGATATTTCCTTATCTTCCGGTACTGCCGGACTGGAAATCATGAAAAGTCTAAAAGATTTCAGAACTATTGAATAAACAACTAACATTTTAGCAATTCGCATATTCAAATTAAAATCTCCCATTTTTTGACCAATATCTGCAGCTCCACAATGTTGAATAAGGAAATTTGTTTAGAATGTCGCCCAAGCAAAACGAACTTCCTATCACTGTCCCTCTTCTCCTCTATCTCCTTCTCCCTAATAAAAGTTCAACTCCTTTAGTTAAAATCCAAAGGGGACAAATCGAAAACCCATTGCTAAATATTTAAAATGAATATTTACATATACGCATGAACTACCGGGAGATGTGAGGAGTAAAAAATGTTCAAATTTTAAGCCCTTAAAATTTACTTTTCCTTATAAAATTGTAGACTACAGTTCCTAGGTTCTGGGGGGGGGGGGGGTTCTATCCCCCCCGTCCCTTCCGTTGTTACGACACTGATTTCAACATTAAATAGATTTAAATTCTGAATTTAATCCAAAATTATTGTCAAATTATCGAGAATTGAGCACGATATTTTGTTGTTTATTACAGTTATGATCCAAACTGCATTAATTGCCAAATATCAATTTAAAATATCTATAAACAATTTTCTCTTCGCGGTGCTTATTGTAATGTTTTTGTTATTTATTTAAACAATAAACGGGTGGGATAAATTTTAAACACTCGGTATTGCTACTTACTAATTTATTTAAACACTAACTCACTAACACTAATTTATATGTACTTAACTAGTCACTTAAATTTGATTTATATGCACACTAACTTATTAATTTATAACAGTTTTATATTCACTTAATTACTGTTTAACTCACTATGGCAAATTATAAACTGAACTCATCCGCTGATCGGTCCTGTATTTATATCAAAAACTTTCTTTACTAGAACATTCGGGACGAGACATGCCTTTCGCGATATTTCTTAAAATGCCTTTCGAGAACATGTTTAGAAAGGACGGTTCACAATAGATCCCAATAGACCTTCTCAGAATTCAGCGCGCTCGCCTTTTTCTCAACTCCGTTACAGGGCCGTACTTAGTATCTGCTTCGGTGTGCGAGTTCGTAACATTATTATGGTCGACAATGTCAATGTTAATCTTAATTAGATTCAAATTACTGAATTTATTCCATTTTATTGTCAAATTAATGAAAATTTAATTCGATATTTTATTGCCGTTTGGTTTATTATAGTTATACTCGAACCTCTATAAATAATCAAAAGTTTCGAGAACTCAAATCTTTTATTTACAATTTTTTCATCACAATGCTTATTGTGGTCCATAGTTCAAAGGTATGAATGCTTTTTGAGGGAGCTCATCCCCTCTTGCATCCTGAATAAAAAAGTCTATTGTAGGTTATTATTTCAATTAGGCACTAAAATATATTTCAATCAGTGGCGGAACTAGGATGCAGTTCGGGGGGACAAGTGGGTGTCTAAAAAATGTTCAAATTTTAAGCCCCTAAAACTGCATTTTTCTTATAAAATTGTAGGCTACAGTTCCTAGATTTTAGTATATTTGAAACAAGTAGATTTGCTGTGATTATGTTTTAGAATTTTTTTAGGGTTCTGGGAAGGTTCTATCTCCCTCATCCCCCCATTGTTACGCCACTGATTTCAACGTTAATTAGATTTAAATTACTGAATTTATTCCAAAATGATTGTCAAATCATCGAACATTGAGCACGACATTTTGTTGTTCATTACAGTTATGATCAAAACTGCATTAATTGCCAAAAGTTTCAATTTAAAATATCTTTATTTACAGCTTTCTCTTCACGGTGCTTATTATGGTCCACAATGTCAATGTTAATCTTAATTAGATTCAAATTACTGAATTAATTCCATTTTATTGTCAAGTTATTGAAAATTTAATTCGATATTTTATTGCCGTCTGGTTCATTACAGTTATAATCCAACCTCTATTAATTGTCAAAATTTTCAATATCTCAAATCTTTTATTTACAATTTCTTCATCACAGTGTTTATTGAGGTCCTAAGTTCAAAGGTATTAATGCATTTTGGGGAGATTTTTCCCTCTTGTATCCTGGATAAAAAAAGTGTATTGTAGGTTATTATTGAAATTAGGCACTAAACAATATACTATAGTCCGTTTTTAAAAGGCATTGAGTAATAAAAGCTCATTAGGTATGCAAAACCGATACAGGGTGTATAATAAAATATCTCCGAAGTTTATCTAATTTTGTACTAAAATTTCTCATTTGTTACGAATTTCAGGTAGACACCCCGTAACTCTGTATTCGGTTGGGTCGCCTATTGTATTGAAAGGGTCGCTCTATTGTATTTGAATGAACAAATAAACAATTTAATCCTCAGAGGCGTGCAATCAGGACAAAACAAACTTGGTATATGAATATGAAGGCACTATGAAATTATAATTACGAAAACTATTCAAAAGAGTTCACAATATCGATTCAATAAAAACACATTTTTTTGTGTTCCTATGAATAAACAATGAACATAAAATATTATATAAAAAATAGCAAATTTTTTTGCAGTAGGTATCAACTTTACTACTAATATACCGTTTACAATAGGAGAGGAAAAAAGAAAAATGCAGGAATAAAGTACTAATTAATGTAATATTTATAAAAAAAAGTCTAACAAATCATAGTAATAACTAACACAAAAACTAGTCTATATATCAGAATCAGACGATTCTGTTGAGCTTCCATTATTAACATTGATTATAAATGGTTCAATCATGTGTTCACTTATATGATCCATTTCCCACATATTTAGTTCTTCTTGTATCACGTGTTCAACACATTTCTTCCAGTTTTCTTTGGTTACGTTACCTAACGCGTCTTCGAATAAAACTTTTACGTTACTCAATTTGAATGTCGTATTCTTTCTTGAAACTTCCCCTTTCACTTGGGCCCATATTAATTTTATGGGATTGAGTTGACAGTGATAAGGAGGAAGCCTCAGCACCGTTATACCACGCGCTGATGCCATTTGATCTACAACGTATCTACTATATTTGTGTTTATGTGAATTGGCCAGTTGCAAGAGCTCATTTTTCAGCAGGTTATCTGGGCATTCAATATTTTTCGAAGTTAGCCAATCGTGGATATCTTGTTTACGCCATGCAGTTGAAGGTAATTTCTCCACTAACCTGGAGTGATAACTTGCGTTATCCATAACAATGACTGAGCCCGTTGGAATTCGATCTAACATTTGTGAGAAATATTCTTCGAAAACGTCTGCATCCATATCTTCATGATAATCTCCGGTTTGCTTCGACTCAAAGCACAACAATTCACCTTTAACAAAACCTTCGGCACTTCCGATATGGGTAATGATGAGTCGACGTCCTTTTCCTGCTGGTGGATTGAGGCCTGTTGACCACCCTTCAAGAGCTGCCTGCCTCCGACTTTTGACATTCGTGTCTTGCCAAAACATTGAAACAGTATGACCTTCATTTAACCAAGTCTCATCCAAATAATAAATTCGTTTTTGATCTAGTCTTGCTTTCCGAATATTGCGCAAATAACTCCTCCAAATGACAATGTCGTCTCTATCAATCAACATTGCGTTCCGATAATTTTTTTTATATTCAAATCCAAGTTCCTTCAAAATTTTCCATAATGTACTTCGAGACATTTTCGGAAAATCTGAATCTTCTTGAACCGAAGCCATAATTTTGGAGAGAATTGGGATCTCTTTTCTAAAGAAAAAAGCATGCACCTTACGCCTTACTCCATTCTTCAAGTCTTCATCCATTTCAAGTTTGGGTCGGCCTGGGGACTTTGCTGGGGCTGTGATGTTTCCATTTTTTTTCTCCTTCATTAAATTATAAATTGTGGTTTTTGAAACACACATCATTGTTGCAGTAATCTCCACAGTTTCATCAACACTTCCTGTCAAATTAATGATTTTTCTTCTAATTTCTTCGTTCTTCAACGAGGAATAGCAATTTAATATCAGATTTTTTTCATTCAGCGACAATGGGCCAACTTTAGGTCGCTTAGATGGTGATAAATCCTCCATATCTGGTCGAATTTGGTTGGAACACTATATAGTTGGAAGGTGTAGTTAGGTGTTTGTCTCGTGTTATGAGAAGAGAACTTGTATAGATGAACAAAAATAAACACCAGTTAACAATAACGGTAAAAAATAATAACAAATAACAGTAATAATGGGGAAATCAATCAACACAGCAGTTTCTCCAGTACAGATGAACTGTAAATTGAAAATATTCAACCTTTCCGCTACTTTTATAGTTGAAAAGTTCTAGTAAGTACATTGTATTTTGGGGGCATTTTCTTAGAACTGAAAAGACTATATTTCACAATAATAAAACCATTTTTGAGCTACCTTTTTGTCAAGTTTCTTCAATTACCTGCTAATTGGGTGCAATAATCGGCAAATGGGGTTGGTTTGGATATATATATATATATATATATATATTTGTATAAAATTGTTATTAACATTTATTTTATTATTTATTGTATGTAGGAGCTTAGTGGAGGGACTCGTCTACGCCCTTTTATACATAATAATAAATTTTCTGGAAAATTGATGTCAGTGATATAATCCACAGTTTATTATATTATTGATAATTTGAAATTTCATTTTAAATAATATTACAAAACGGTTATTTTCGGAAATGAGATAATTTTAGAAGCCTTAACTTTTTTTAAATGACTAAATGTGGTACGCCTATGGTTCCGGCCAAAATGAGTGATTTATTACTCCATGCCTTTTAAAAACTGAGTATAATTAAGCCTGCTGACTTTTCCTTTTATTTAAAATTTATTACAATTTGTTTTCTTTTCTATATTTTTATTGAAATCTATATTTCAGTATGTTAATTAGATTCAAATTACTGAATTTATTCCAAAATCATCGAAAATTTAGCACGATTTTTTGTTTTTCATTACAGTTATGATCCAAACAGTATTAATTGCAAAAATTTAATTTAAAATATCTCTATTTACAATTTTCTCTTCACGATGCGTATTACGGTCCGCAATGTCAATGTTAATCTTAATTAGATTCAAATTACTGAATTGTATTGTCAAATTATTGAAAATTTAATATGATATTTTATTGCCGTTTGGTTCATTACAGTTATGATCGAACCTGTATCAATTGCCAAAGTTTCAGTTCTTGAAATCTTTTATTTCCAATTTTTTCCTCACAGTGTTCATTATGCTCCACAATTGAATACTATGAATATTTTTTTAAGGGAGGTGTTCCCTTTTTGTATCCTAGAAACTGGTAGTCTGACAATTCAATTGCGAATTGTTACAGAAACGAAGAAAAATTGTTTTTTACTCTCATAGACTATTATTGTGAATTAATTACATCTACATACCTTAAATTAACATTATTATGACTCTCTAAATTTCGCGGTTTGTTTTCCCCTGAAAATCATATAAAAACAGTATTTCCAATAACAAATATTCTATTTTAAGTGTGAAACTTGAGTTGCCCAATAGCTTTTAGATACAATTTACATTGTGTATTGAATTATTGTCAAAAATTTATGAAATTTTTGTAGGTTATCGCAGTGCACAGTGGCCGTTGGTCCTGTTTACAAGAAGCGGCGAAAAGCGCCATGTGCTCATTCAACGACGCCCTCCGTAGCGAAAAGGAAGACAAAGACACCGTTAACGCTATGGCGAGTCTTTCCATGCAACATCCTGTCACCAATATGGTGGTGTCACCTATTGGATATCTACCCACAAGCAGTCCTCAGAACATATTACGTCCCAGTGCATGAAGCAAATGGTGTTAAAAATACTGAATCGAGGTTTTTATTTTTTTGAACGAAATTTTTGTGGATTGTCACAATGGGGGGCGTCTCACGTGTTTTAATAAGTTTTAAACGAAACAACAGTATTTAATGATGATTTTTTAGGAAAAATAGTTTTAATACGAGAGTACCTGTATCGGATTCCTCAATTGCTCAATTGGTAGAACAAAAAAACATCTAGAGAGCTCAACCGCTGTGCTGTGTGGTCGCGCCAGAGTTGACAAACGCGTTAGAATACCGTGAGACGTTCTGTACTTTAGGGCATTCGATGTTTACTAAATGTGAGAAATGGGTGCAATGAATTAATTTAATTTCGAAAATCTTTAGGAAAATTGTTATAAAAAGTGGGGGATGTTGATGTTACATGTGAGAAAAAAAATTGGTGTTTTACAATAATTATATAATGTCGAACTGTATGATAATTTGGACGTCACCGGGCAAAAATTTAATTCCGTACCGCCTAAAATAGATAAAAATAAAGGTTTCAACTTATATAAATAATAATTCATCATCGGCGATACAAAGTTCTGTAGTAGCTCAAATATATCAGTGAAGTATGTGTATCAGTAACATAGAAACTAGAAACATATTTTTTGTAAGTTAGTATTGAATATTGAATTTAACAATAATCAACTATTTTCAATAATTTAATTTCCACATACATTTGAATTATTCGTTTTGAGGAAAATTCAGGATATTTAACAATGTGACATTTGAACTACTCCTACTCGTTTTGAGGAAAATTCAGGAGATTTAAAAATGTGACATTTGAACTACTCGTTTTGAGGAAAATTCAGGAGATTTAAAAATGTGACATTTGAACTACTAGTTTTGAGGAAAATACAGGAGATTTAAAAACGTGACATTTGAACTACTCGTTTTGAGGAAAATTCATCTGTAACGACGTTCGTGATATAGTTACACCTGTTAAACTTCTGACAGTTTTGGGAGTGAATTGTAGGAATTTTATAGAAAAAAATGTTTGACACAGGAATTGGAATTTGCCCGGTGGCTCAGTTCGGCCGTTGTTCAATTATAAAAAGAAAAAGATACTTTTTTAACAAAAAATAAAAAAATTGTTGGAATATATATATTGTTGTATATTAAATTGAAGTAAATGAAAATTGGAACTCAATTAGTTGTATGAACCGAGTGCAGGATGGTATAAAATGCATTTCATATAGAAAACAACTAAAATATTTTTGAATTCTATATAAATGAGTAGAATATTTACAAAGAGAATGTATTTAATTAATTGATTCACAAAGTTATGACGCAAAAAGTGTTTTTTTTTATTTTATTTTAATGAATATTTTGCAAATTATAAATACAACGAAAATCTCTTATTTTTTTATTTAAGAAGATTGTAACAACCACGACTTCTCAAATATTTTCTCCTTTGAACGTTTAACAAGGTTTGTCAATTCTAACAATATTTTCTAGTGTTATAATGTTCATTAATTTCGATTTGCTACTTGTTCCATGTTCAAGATTAGACGTAAGTGACATTTTGTTTTTTTATGATTACTTCAAAGTTTTAACTAATTAAAAGAACTATTTGGACTTTTTTTATTTTCTTTTTAATAAACTCTCACGTTACATAAACTGGAAACTACATTCTTTGTACAAACTGAACTAAAACTGTCAACTCGTCAACTCAGGATTATACTGTTGTATGTGCACTGAAACTAGTTTTGAGAAAACGAGAAACAAAATTTTGGTATTTTGTAGATCTGGCTGCGCTAAAGATATATATCCAAAACAGATAGGTTAGCTGTATTTCAATAAAAAGTAAGTAAACTTAACATTCATTTGAACAAAAAAAAAAACGAAAACACTTTTACCAGTAGTACAATGGACCAAGTTATGAGGAAAGGAAATTTATTTTGGCAGTATCGCCCTATAATATGCTTGGTCAACTTCAGGCATCCAATTAAACATACTCTTAAGGGCTTGTATTTTGTTTTCAGGTATTGATTTTGTATAAGATAAACGCATAATATTACTGGTGTTTACAACTTCAGATCTTCTAGGTCGGCTATCGCGAATACAAACTTTTTTCCAATTTCCCATGGCATGATTAATTTTATATTCCACTTCAAACTGGGTTTTCGTAAATTTCAAGGCAACGACCTGGCTAAAAGGAACAGATTTGTAATTATACATAGAAGCACATGCTTTATAGTCCTTAAAATAATTTTCCTTTAATTGGATAATTTTATACGGCTTTTTAATATTCACTTGTAAAGGTGATAAGGGCGAATAGTACTCAGTTTTCTTTAAAACTCTCTCAATACAACTATGGACAGAATCTATTTCTTGGTTGCATGAGTGTCCGGGAGTAGAGAATTTCATGGTTATTGAATGTATACTTGGGTGCTCATTAATAAAAATGGAAATTGCAGCTGACATCAAAGAGTTCCTATTTTGAGGCACGCAACTATCGCTCCATAATACCAGAGTCGTTAAAGTTGGGTTATCTGAGAACACCGCCTCCAGAATTTTTATTAAAGCACTTGCTAGGTCGTTTCCGGTTCTTCTCATCAGTCCTTCATGCCACAGGGAGCAGTATACTTGTTTGGTAGATGATAAAAGAGCTGTCAAGTTATACACATTCAGTTTGCTCTTATAAAAGAAATTGCTTACCTCCGCATGTGGACAGCTCAGTACATTCTGTAAGTCGAAGACTAAAAATGTGATCGCAACGGTCTTTTTTAGGAACGTGAAAATATAAATTATACTCATTACAAAAGATATTTCGGTAGAATGATTCCTTCACAGGTTTTTTCCTGAAACCTCACTTTTCTGTGTAAAGGTCATGCATTTTTTTAATGTTGACTGGGGAATCTAAGTATTTGCGTGTTGTGTTTGCTCTACAGTAATGCGATTCAACTTGCGGAAATGATTCGATATGTGCTCTCACAAAACTGACACCTTCTTCAGGTATTTTGAATGTTGGGTGTTTGCCTTGTACAGGAGCATCTGGAATGTTTATGGCGTTTTTTTTCTTATGGGCCGTATATACGGGAGTTTGACTTATTGATTATGTTCCAAGGTAATACTTTTTACAGACTGCGATTTGTTGTCCATTAATTTCGGAAGAATAAGTTAATGTTTGTTTCCTTCTACTATTTTCGTTGGTTTTATTCTTCCTATGGCGTTCAATATTAAATCTTTATGTAGTAGCCAATAAAACATTTTCTTTCCATGTTCATTCAGAGTATAATATCGTTTGAAAATGTTCTCTCTTTCAGTTTCCGTAATCAACTTTTGGCAGTTAAAAACACATTTAGCATGACAATCCTTTGTGGTTTTAATCCTTTTCGCAGGTATAATTTTGTTTCTTACTGATTCGTACTCCTTTCCAGCTTCATGAGCTGCCTTTCTGACATTACACTTCCAGGAAGATGGATTTCAGTGTCTTTTTCTTGATGGTATTGACTGTGGATTCAAGGTAGAGCTAGAGGCACAGTCAGAAATGTGTTAAACTCCTTCAGAAATCTCACTTTCACTCGACTCATCACTACTGGAACTTGAAGGTTTATAGGACTTATCTTTGTCAGAATCATAGCCATCATGATTCAAAATTTCTGCCTCTGCATTCCTGAATACCAATATGAAATTAGATTATTATAATAGTAAATAAAAAAATTTCTTACTATACAAACATCCCGCTTGAAGAAGCATTGTCATTTTTTCGGCAAAAAAGATTCTTCCTAATAATAAAACTTATTTAAAATTTGAATAATTTGTTATTTACTTAACTCACCTTAGATTTTCGAGCGTTTTATTATCAGAGTCAGATTCAGTTTCTATTTTTCAATAAAACTGTAAATTTTAAAACACAATTTGAAAGAAATTCAAATCCCAACTAACTTTACTTTTTGCTTTTCCAATTTCCAATTAAATTCAAGACACACACCTTTTTTCTAACACACACAGTTATTGTAAAAACACTCTGAAACACTTTGTATATAGTCTCAGTCATAAACTTGAGTAAAAAACACTTAATTATTGGGTCATCTACTACTCACTTGTAATATTCTCGTACTTAACCTTTTTCCAAGTAACATAATTGTTTGTGCACTATCATTTAATTAATTATAAAAGTTTCACGGTAACAAAGTTGCATGTGACACATACAGTTTTGTTACCGAATGAGAATAATATTTTGGAAGTTAAGATGATGTATGTACCACATACCACTATGCAACCGTAAACACGTTTTATTGGTTGCATATACTTTTGTATTTCTGTTTGCCACCATCGAGAACTTTGTAACTCTACAGAAAAAAAGTTCAGTGGTCATACAACTTTGTAGCCCGAAAAACTGAAAAATGACAAAAATGCGACATAGAACAGTATAACTCTAAGGTGACAAACTGTCAAAAAATATCCTCAAACCAAAAACAATTCTTTATGGCTAACTATAAAACATGGCAAAAACTGTAATTTATGGGATTTTTGAACCCAGGTTTATTAATTGAAAATAATCTTACGGCCTTTTTATTTTTATTTGACAACTGTTATATATTGAACTCAAAACTGTCACACAATTTTTTGATTACTATAGTTGCACACAATAAAGTGCCAACATACTGCGGCCCCAGAATTGACGTGGTAGTTCAAATCCCTAAAACAAAATCAATCAACTCTGGTATCTCAAGGGAGTTTTAAGTTCCCTTCCAAAACGTGCCATGCTTGTTCTATTGTCGGTAATAGTCTTTGTCAACTTTGAAGAAAATTTAGAATAAATTTCTACAATCAGTTCTCTTAAGCCTCCTGCAAGCCAAAGTTGCACTTTTTTGATCAAATGTATTACTATCAATCCAATAAGCTGTTACGCCCAAATAGCTTCTGTTAGACGAAGACCATATATCAGAGGGGTGTATATAAAATCAACTTTCTTCAATGCTTCTTTTGTATTTTCTACATATTCAGTGTATTGGTGTACTGTTCTTTTATTACAGGTTTGCCTGCGCTTGATTTTTGGTGCAAAAATTATTTGTTAAGCACCTTCAATAAGGATTCATTTTCTACAATTGATATCAACTGGTACAGTGATCACATAATTTCGTCATCGGTTGTTTTGTTTGACATTGACAAATACACTGAAACAGTTTAGACTTCCAAAGAGAGAATTATTGTTGTTATCAACATTTAGAATGTATATGTGTTCATTAATTAAGAAATTTTGAATTTAAGGATGAAAAATATGAATATGAATTAAAAAATTTAACAAAACCATTTTGCATTTTATAAATAGCAAATATTTATATAAAGTATTTCAAATAAAATAGTAAATACACTTTGAAAAAAAATATTTCAAATTTAATAGTAAATACGTTTTGAAAAAAAGTATTTCAAATGAAAATAAAAATAGGTAATTTGCATTTTAAATATATGTATTTAAAATAATTCACATCTCTGATTTTAATAACAATTGATGACTTAAGGAAGTTATATACATCTTTTTGGTGAAATTATGTCTGTATATATATATGACTCGACATTTTATACCATCCTGCAACTATACAGAGCATTTCAATGAAAACTATCCACTCGATATAAATCTGAAGATGAAACTTTTATAAAAACAATGAAAAAATATGTTAAAAATCATATATAATTATAAATTTAACTCTCTCCTCGTCATACCATATTTTTAATGGGACATAAATTTGGGAATTGCAAATAATTTCAATTTACTAATAGAAACAGTTTAATTCTTGACAAATTAGCATAACAGAAATAAATTATTTTATAATGTGTTCAAATTGACTTCCATTGGATTTCACAATCGACTTTCAAAAGCTTTTTGCACATTATGTAACACTTTTGGCTTTATTTGTCGGCGTTCTAGAACAATTATTTCACGTAAATCATCTATAGATTCGGGCTGAGTGGCATAAGTTTTGGTTTTCGGATATCTCCATAAAAAGGCTAGAGGGGTTAAATCGGGTGATGTAGATAGTTATTCCAACATTGGGCTGTTAGGAAGCAACAAATAACAACTACTGGAAAACAAACATTCATTGTATTATACAAGTAAAACAATTTTACAAAGTTTGTGCTCAACCATTTTCTTAAAAACCATTGACACACTTCTTTTTTTGAGACAGTATTACCACATGTATCATTTGAAAAGTATTCAACAAGTTTGTTCGTTAGTTAGTTATAATTATTTGACATGGGCCTCATCTGCCTATCCTTCTTCTCATTTCCTTTACCTTTTCTGGTGTCGTATAGGGGTTCCAGTCCCTTTTGTACTCATTTGCCCTTTTCCTCCCAAGTTTTTTTTGCCCCTAGTTCCTTTATTTGGTCTATCCTGATTTGCTAAGTACTTTACTTATTTGTTCTCTGTTGTCCGTTCTCTTACACTTTCTTGATATTTATACAATCCACACTAGTTAACGTAATTGATTTTTAAAACTTCGGTTCTTTCTCGTCTGCCTATCCAACGACTTGGAAATGTTTCATTTAAAAGCTGTCATACCTCGAGAGAGGTGGTGTTGAATGTCAAACTACAGTTAGATTTGGTACAAGTGTTCAGGCATTAAAATAATAAATTATTTTGGAATAATCTGTAATTCTTCTTATATAATAAATTCAATAATTCACAGGGTGCTCCATTAAAACAATAGGAGTTACCGAGGTAAAGGTATAACGAGTACAAGCAAAAATATGTCCCCCTTTATATTGTTTTTGACGTGTTTTTCCAATATTTTATAAAAATGGCGCCTCCAGATTTATGTAGGGTGGATAATTGTAATTGAAACGCTCTGTGTATTGTTTTTTTTTAAATAGGGCCATCAACCCCTAGTGTACATTGAAATTAAAATGTCATTTTTAAAACTTTTATCAATACTTGATAAGAAAAATTGGAGGATTTTGGAAGCACTTGATATTTTAAATTTTTGTTGGTATGTATTTATGTGTATATATATTACACAACACGCACAATTTTCTTGTTTAGTATATCACATTAAATAATTTCGTCATTGGTAAAAAACTGTTATATTTTTTTATCAAACGGAAGGATTTTTTTATAGAGCATTTAAAAAGAAATGAAAAAAAAAACGTTTTTTAATGAAAAATATAATTCTCCCAATTTTATAATATTTAATATATTACCCAGTATACAATTAAAGGAGAATTTGAGTCATGCACTGTTAAAAATCTTGTCTTTTAAAAAAAATCATTATAATTTCTTTTATTTAGCCTGTTATTAATTTTAATTTCTAAGAATCTAAAATACTTGAGTCCTAAAGGCCATTCTATAATGATTTCTGGTTGTTTCTGTCTACTATTACACTACACAAGGTTTAACGGCTTGTTTCTCTTCAGTGTTGATAGAACTTGCCTTAATAAGTTGTAGAACTTGACTCTTCTTTTTTATTTCTTCATTGACTATTGGGATACTTAAATCTCCGTAAATAACCTTATTTCGTACATACCAAGGAATGTTTACGATATTTTCCAAAACTGTGTCCTAAAAAGTTTGTATAGTATTGAAAATTACACTGCCTAATTTCCAATAATATTGATTGTCTAAATCGCCTCGTTTTTTACTTGTGTTCTTTCCAACTGCATTTAACATCTATAGTCATGTGTCGTGCGTTATTGGTAATATATTTTCGTTGATTGCTTAATCTTTTATTGGTGAATTCAAATTGTATGCCACAATTAATTATGCTATAACAGTTTCTTCTAAGATGTGGGACGCGAAATACTTTCTTGGGGTATACTGTCTTTTATTTGTTTCAACTCAGAGTATTGGGTTTCTTGTTCAACTCCAAACAATCTCTCTAAAATATAGGACGTCATCATAATAGTGGTAGAATGTTTGTTCGGAAAGTGAATACTTAAATTAGAATGGAATTCCCTTATTTTGATACCTGCTGAATGTATATATTTTTGACTGTATAATTTAGTTTAATGACGAATATTTTGTGTTTCACATACTCGATTATTGCAAAAATATATGAAAGTTCAGCAGGTATCAAAATAAGGAGATTCATCACTAATTCCAGAAAAAAATTGCTTTCTGTTAAATATTCACTTACCGAACAAACATTCTACCATTATCTTGATGACGTCCTATATCTCAGACAGATTGTTTGAGGATAGACAAGAAATCCAATACTCTTTGAGTTGAAATAAATAAATGCGAAAATATATTGTTCTTCTTCTTAATCTACGCCATCCAATTGACCAATGTTGTCCTGGAAACTGCTGCTCTAAAGATGTTTTTATTGATGAGCAAGCGTCCATTAATTACGTGAGTCGTTTTTGAGGATTTTTTCGCCCCCTGATGAGATTTCATGAGATTTGTTTCAACTCCCTCCCCTAATCTCATGTGAGATCTTTAAAATTTTATGTTTTAGTATAAATGCGTTGGGTTTATTTAATTAAACACCATTTGCATTTTATTATTTTTATTAAGACTAGTAAAAACTAGTATTTCAAATTGTTTTTATCATAATCTAAAATCACTGTGATAAATTAAATAATATTTAAATGGGAACTACTAAAATTAGTAGGGAACATTGATTCTAATTCAGTCCATGTAGACTCATGTACAGGCACAAGAGTAACAATTGGTACCAACATATCCGCTCTGATTTATCTACTCTAAACCGTTGTTACTTACGCTCAAAACGCCTTGTGACAATTCGTGAAAGTCGCACTTCGCGTGTTAGATTTTAACATGTTTTAATCTAGAAATTAATCTGATTTTTTCACATTTTTACCCGTTGATATTTATCGAAACTCCCTCTCTCTCCCAAGTAAGATTAGGTTCGGTAACCTACCTCCCCCTCCCTGATCCCTTCACGTAATCAATGGACGTCCCCCTAGACTTTTAGTCTGTAGCCATGAATTCTGTCTCCTCCCCACTGATCTTTTACCAGGAATCTTTCCCCCTGTGAAAAGTCTCAGTATTTCGTACTCTACTCCTTTCATTATACCTAAATATCAGGTTTTTCGCTCTTTAATGCAGCATAAAAGTTCTTATGTGAAGTATTTTTTTACCCATGATGTGCGTGAAATTATTCGGTACAAATACATCTCAGAAACGTCGATTTTCCTTTCCATGGTTGGATCAAAAGTCTAACTTTCACAACCATTTAGTAAAGTAGAGAATATATAGCACCCTGAAGATATTATTATATATATTTAATGAAATATAATGAAAATTATGCGTGTTTTGTAGTATTAACATACATTGGGAAGTGCAATCGATTTTTCTTCCTCCTAATTTTTCTCTAAATACGTTTTTTGAAGATAAAAAAAAATGAAGCATTCCTGCAGTCGCTAAAAGTGGCCGCCTTTTATTATATGAGATCAAATTTATCGTGTGTTTTATTTTTGTTAATATATTGAACGTTTTTAATAAAATCATTTATTTACTTTTACAAATGTATTTTTATTTCTGAATTATTTTGGAAAATAAACCGGAACAGTTCAAATTATTGAGTATCCAGAGGAAGGTTACAAAGAAATACAGTTCGGAGAAGGAACCAAGAAAAGTAAGTACAGTCCTCAAGATGTGTTTCTGTACTGTATTAAAACTTGTGTTTTTGAAGAACTAAATATAATTATTTATTTAGCAAATAGGTAAATATAAACCCTTTCAGCCCTGACTTTTTCTTCTTAAGAAATTTTATTTTATCCTTTTTTTGGTGAAAAAACAATATAAATATTAGATATATGTCCTTTTCTTATGCATTAATTTTTTTTTATAGAAAAAACAACATGGTAATGTATGTGTACATTGCTACAATCTGAATATATAGTAACAACTACTATCTAACAATTAGCCATGTCAAACATGCGGCCCACTGAGCATGTTCCTGCGGCCCCGAATCAATTTTGAAAACAGCCATGTAATGCGGCCCGCGAGCCTGTTAAAAACCGAAAATAAAGTACTGTGATGATGAACTAAGATGCGCGCTCAACCTAAAAGCTTGTTCCGGAAAGTTCTATCGCGCGATGACGCTACCTGAACATTCTGGAAAGAACTGTCGAGAAATCACAATCCGTATATAAGCCAATACCGCTCGATTGAGTTCAGTTGTTCAGTCAGTTATGAGTCAGTTGCGATAGAATTGCGAGTTTAGTTGCATACTTATTGTTACAACACGTAACAGTATTTATTGTTATTTATTTTGGATAAAGTTTTTAACATGTCTGTTTCAAAACCAAGTGGAAGTAAGAGAAAACTTGGAGATGAGAATCGTATCTTTCAAGAAAAGTGGGAATTAGAGTTTTTTTGCTGTGAAGTGAAAGACAAAATTATTTGCTTGATTTGTAACAGTACAGTCGGTGTCCCAAAATTATATAATATAAAACGTCACTATGATAGTCATAAAACTAAGTTTGACAAGTATACAGGCATGATTAGAAACGAAAAGTTAAAAGAGTTAAAATCACGGTTAAAAGATCAACAGCTTATGTTTACACGTCCAAAGCAAGAAAATGAATCTGCCGTTCAAGCGAGCTATGTACTGTCGGAGTTGATCGCAAAACACTCAAAACCATTTGTTGAAGGTGAATTTATAAAAGAGTGCCTTGTAAAGGCCACGGAAATTGTAAGTCCCGGGAGCGTGAAGGCTTTTCAAAATATATCCTTGTCCCGGAATACTGTCGCTGAAAGAGTTACCGAGTTGGCTGCCAATATAAGCGAACAGATAAAAACAAAATCAGACTCTTTCATTGCATTTTCTATTGCCTGTGACGAAAGTACAGATGTGTGTGGTGTGGCGCAACTCGCTGTTTTTCTTCGTGCTGTTGATAGAGACATCAACGTTTATGAAGAATTACTGGAATTAGTACCATTGCATGATACAACAACTGGGGAGGATATTTTCAATGCTGTTTATGGACTTCTGCAAAAGTACAATTTAGATTTGTCAAAACTGTATTCCGTTGCAATGACTGGAGTAAATAATGGCTTCATTAAAATATTACAAACAAATATCAGAGAAACGGGCAGTGACAAACCAGATTTTCTTCATGTTCATTGCATAATCCACCAAGAAGTTTTATGCTCAAAAGTGATCAAGTTGGAAATCGTCAGTGAAAAAAATGATAAACTTCATAAGGTCACGTGGCTTGAATCAGCGACAGTTTTCTGCGTTTTTACGTGATTTAGAAAGTGAGTACACTGGTTTACCTTATTATGCAGAAGTGCGATGGCTTTCGATCGGTTTTGGAAACTCAAAGAAGAAATACGCCTTTTTATGGAAGTGAAAGAACAAGATGTCAGCTTATTATCCGATGTACCTCTTTTACAAGATCTTTCATTTATGGCAGACATCACAAAACACTTGTCGGACTTAAATACGAAATTGCAAGGACCACGTCAAGTTATAACAGATATGCATGATCATGTTAAAGCTTTCAAGTGTAAGATGATGCTGTGGAAAAACCAGTTAGCGGTGGATAATCTGTCACATTTTCCGACTTGCAAGGCGTATCAGGAAAGTACAAGTGGCCCAATATCATACAAAATGTATACAGAGAAAATGGGAAGCCTTCTGTCAGAATTTGAAAAGCGTTTTCAGGATTTTAAGTCCCAAGAAAACAATTTTTCTTTATTTACTGGTCTTTTCACTATCGATATTGATAAAGTTCCCCGTCACTTGCAGATGGAAGTGATTGAGATTCAGTGTCAAACCCATTTAAAAGAAAAATTTGATAGTGTTGGTACATTCGAATTTTATAAGTACTTGCCTTTTCAATACCAAGAAATGAGAAAACTTGCCTGTAAAATCCTGTCAATGTTTGGAAGTACCTATAAGTGTGAACAATTATTTTCTTTGATGAAAGGAAACAAATCTCCCGCAAGATCGCGATTGACGGACGCACACTTGGACGCAGTTTTAAAAGTTATTTCCGCCGATAAATTTACGCCACAAATAGACAACTTAATTAAAGACAAAAGATGTCAAATATCTGGCAAAAGAAGTTAATGTTTGTAAGTTTTTGTAATGTCATTTTTATTGGAAATTTAATAAATATACTTCTAACATAATAGTACTTTTTTTCGTTAAGATTTTCAGTAGTTTGTCTTCTTTAAGATTAGGTTTTGCGGCCCACCTAGTCTATGGTCTTCATGCTTATGGCCAACCAGTGACTTTGAGTTTGACATGGCTGTAAACAATAGAACAGAGTTCACAAGGTATTTCATTGCATATGGAATGTTTTAAAACAATTAGAAGCAGATGTGAGGCAAAGATGTAGATTGCATTTTTCACATTTGACTCTTGAACGAGACGTACACCTTTGAATCCAACAATGGCCAGTGAGTTACATTGTCTTGTCTCACATCTTCCTGAGGTCTTACATACGGCTTTGGCTTCTGTCGGGTAAGCACTGGAGAGCTTGTAGAACTACTTGGTCTTCCAACTTTTTTATTAGTCCTTCCATTTAACTGAAATAAGGAATCAGTAATGGCTGATGTAAAAGACAAGATATCCATTTGCTCTTTCGCTGGAATATCAAGTGATTTTGCATCTCTTTTATATTCCAACCAAGAGTTTGTGATAGAAAGGTTGATAAAGTGAAACACAAAATGTAATGTCCATTTCATAGATCTTATAAATATTTTGTATAGTTGAATTAGAAAATCTGTCTTATCTACACCACCCATGCTTTTATTATAGAGTCCGATTACTTGTGGTATTGTAACTTCGATGTAACATCTATTTGTATTATTCCATCTTTTTACTCAACATATTTTGGTAAGTTAGACTTTAAAATAAGTTAATTATAAAGTAATACCATTTAAAGTAGTTTTGTTAGTTTCTACTCACTTTATCAAAATCCCCTACTCAAACGAAATTTGATGCCATGTAAACGATGTTGTTGTCTTTTTATTCAGTCAGAACAATGGTTTCATCCTGGTATCTCCTTCTTCATCCTCCCTCTCTCCTCTTTATTTTTTATTGAAAATGGACAAGACTAGGTACGTTTTTTTCTAACAATACCAGCAAACCAATTTTTTTTCTGTGTTAACTTTCTTATTACTGGAATATATGTAAAATAGTTGTTGGCAAATAATTTACAGTTCCTGTTTGTAGGAATCCTGTTCACCAAATGAAGCACAGTAGCACCGGTTACTCCATACTATTTGATGACATTATTTTGAAGTGGTGTCGTTTGTCCCTAATACACAATAAAATCGTACACCAACCCGCTATCGCCACAAAGAAGATAAGCTTTTATCTCCCACAGTGAAGGCTTATTCTTTATATATTGTTTGATGCTAAATTTTCCTTTAAAGGGTATAATGTGCTCATCAATACATAACTGATCATCTAAAATAAGTTGATCACAACGACATAAAACTAAATCCAATATCAGACGGACTGTCCATAGCCTGTCTTCGTTAGGAGGTTTCTCATTGAATAAATGTAGATTATTTCTAAATGCTTCAAATCGATTTCTTGACATCTTGCCTGCTATAGACGGTATTCTAAAAGTGCGCTCCAATACTGTCTTGTTCTAGGAAATTTCAGTATTCCCATCAAAATATGTATAGCAAATAAGTCTTGTATTTCATTAACGTTTGTATTGATATTCTTATCCATTTTTCTGAACGTATACAAATTGGTTTCTAGGGCGACTTTTTCGTAGAAATCTTCTGGTATATACTGACAAAAATATTGATATGGTGATTTCATAACGCCTGGTGGCGAATATTGTTTCTTCACTTGTAGTAATTCGTCTTGGGCTACAAATTTTCTTACTCTCCACTTCTCTTTCAAAATTTCTTTTTTGTCGTGTCTGTTGATATTACTTCCTGCTTCATTTTCTTTATTCTCTTCCACTGTTAGATTATTCTCTTCCTGAATTATATCATTTTGTATCACTAATACTTCAGCATCTTTTTCTGACAGTAACTGCCTCTCTATTTCAACCAACTCATCATTTTCTTCATTAGACATTTCCATCACCTACTGCTTCTAGAGTATCTTCTAAGGCTTTCTCTAACTCTTTTTCTGTAAGTGGTTTCTTTCGTTCTCATATATCATAACTCACTTTCTTTGAACAACCTATAAAAACTAATTAACCCTAAAACCCAGTGTTCACATTTGTGTACATTCAATTTTGCTATAGTGACCCATTGGTCACATACGTGTACACAAAAGTAAATGGAATTTACTTACTTATTTTCAAGAATTCCACTTTGATTTTTTAACACACATGTAAAATATGTTTTTATCTGTGGATAAACTAAAAATGTGACTTTAATCTTCTCCAGAAATAATATTAATTTGTAAAATTGAATAGATGAGGCTTTTACTTGATGAAGATCCATACTGAACGATGAAATAAAACAATATAATTTGTTTAAATCTTCATTTATTTGAACTAATGTTCAATTTAAACTTGTTGACGCGTCTCACTAACACAGTAGCTTTGTCAAAACTACTGTGTTAGTGAAACGCGTCAACAAGTTTAAATTGAACATTAGTTCAAATAAATGAAGATTTAAACACATTATATTGTTTTATTTCATTGTTCATATTAATTTGTGTTTAAATAAGCTTACCTCCTGTACTTGTCTCCATCTTTACACTACACTGAACAAAATCACATGTTTAAATATAGTTTTCACTTTAATGAGCAGATGGCTCTAGCAGTGTGATTTCTAAAACGCCACAAATGTGTACAATGGATTTGTTTGGACGATTTCATGTTAAAAAATGGTTAAAATTTATCACAAACTTCATGTACACACATATTACGATCAGGGCTGAAAGGGTTATCATAGGTAAGAAGTATTAAAAAAAATGTAACAAAAAAAACTAATAAGAAAAAAATGTTTAAAAAAGTATAAGGATAAAGAATGGAACTTTTCTAAAAAATATATGAACAAATTTAAAAAAGTATAAAAATGTAGCCAAAAAAATACTAAAACATGAAAAAAATGTTACAAAGTGCCAAATAACAAGAGTAATGTATTGTTCTAAAAATTTCGAAAATAATATGAACAAACAATTTAAAGAAAATATTAAATATCAGAAGGAAAAAAAAGTCTAATCAACTTGTCATATTTTCAAACTTAAATCCAAATAAAAAAATATAATACTGATAGAATCAGATTCACAATCCCACACACAATTAAGTAAAAACACTGCATATAAATCCCACATCTAACTAAAAAATTCACTCACTGTAGCAGCATTTTCCCGATTTTAACTAGAAATATCTATTCAAATAGTTTTTCTCTTTAATATCCCACGAAAATCTGTTCTGATACAAAATACTGATCAATTTATTGTTATCTGTGGTGAAATAAGCAAATCACTGGAAATTCTCAATGCATGAAAAAAACCCAAAACAGACACACGAAAAAATAAAACTTGTTTTAACGTTCAACAAGTTCCAACGAGTTTTTGCATTGACACGTTTGCTGTTGCCACAAAGCATACAATATAACATGTTTGTAATAAACTATCGCTCATCTTCAGTAATATCATATATGCAGACGATGCTCTAATAACTACAGTCAGAGGGACTACAAGAGTTTGATGTTTGTTCCTACAAGTAAGGAATCGTTACCATCAGTTATTTGGATCACTAGTTCAGAAAATTATATTTTGCAAGTATGAGTTGTATTGTGTAGCCGAGGCGGAGTAACACGAGCACTCACAAAATATTTTCTGGACGTGTAATCCACAACAAATTTAAATGATTTTTAAAAAGTAAAAAATTTACGAAAGATTTCTCTTTTATGTCAAACTAGTTGACATTTACTGAATTTTTAGCAAATGTCACTTTTGTACTAGCGGATGCGGGCAGCTTTGAAAACTATTCTTCCCAGCCATGAACGATTTACGAATTCTGTCGAAGCCGGCCAAAAGTATGGGCGGGAAAGAAATCTGTCGTACTTTAATAAAATCTAGTAACTTGACTTACTAGGTTTTACATGTGTGTCCATATTCTGTTTCTACTAATCGAGTTGTACTATTAGCTATAAAAAACCTGTAAGTCCGCCAAACCGTTTATGAGTTATTAAATATACTATTTCAGTATATCGACTTGAAATAATTTTATAACAACCTAAACTCTAGTTACTTAAAACCTTTTGCATTTAGTTGACTTATGAATTAATTTTACTATCATAAAATATAGTAACTCTAGTTCGGATCCTAATTTTTTTCGACTAAACAATTTATGGCTGTGTATGGTTATTTTCGGATAAAATATCTTCAGATTTACAATAATAAGACTAGTTACTCGATTTGCTTTGTGATTATACCAAAGCAATCCGATTGTAAGTGTAGTTGTAAGGTAACTCGTACAAGCCATCATAGTGGGAGAATGCAGCCAGCAAAGGATCAGTTCGTATATCCGTCGCAGTTGAAGTCGTGCTGAGAAGGCGAAAGTTCGCTAAGTTTTTTTTTCTCTATTTTCACATACAAAATGACAAACCGAATTAAAAAAATGATGTATATGACTTTAGAAATAAGATACGCAACAATTACTGAATATTATTTGTAATTATTTTGGTAATACAAAACAATATACCTTAATGATAATTTTTTTGTAGAAATTTGATTAATAATTCTGACGAATCAGTCCTACAATAATCGCCCCCAGATGATTCTGACAATGACCCGGATTTTAATCCCGAAAACCCGGAACCATCTGCAAAAAAACCCTTACACAAATTCTTCACAAAGGAAGACTTTAATTGTTTGTCATTCGAAAATAAAGATAACATCGAAAATAAAGAAAATAACTAAACTAAAAAAATAAAACTTATATATTACAAAGATGAAGCAGAGATGTTACCAAGTCCCGAAATATGGTAAACTCAAGGACTTGCTCTTTCAAATTGGAAGGAAAATATACAAAATAGCCATACTCAACCGAATGCACTGCATACAACAGCTGACAAAACTGACACACCAAACCCGCAGAAAAATAAAAAGGTTAAAAAGACAAAGAATTTGCTTATGTTGTGATGCGAAAAAACATGCAGAAAATTTTTTTTCGAAAAATATGATGAGAATCTACGGGTAAGAATTTTTAAACATTTTAATAATTTAGATTTTTCTAATAGACAAATGTTTCGGGAAAAGTATATAGAAAGAAATGTTATGAAATATCGAAAAGTTGATGCTGAAAAAAGCAAACAGTTTACACTTTCGTATAGACTACCATTTATTAATGAAAATTCTAGCACGGAGGATACCACAAACCAAAGTACAACACGAAAAATTATGGTAGTTTGTAAACCAATGTTTCTTGGGACTTTAGGCTTCAAGACGGACGGAATTATTACATCTTTTCTTAGAACTTCTAACGACCTACCAGTTCTTGAAGATAAACGGGGAAAAGTACATGCAAATAAAATGAAGGAAATTGCAGATGCAAATTATTCTGAAATTAAAAAAAAATAGATTCATACCATCCGCAGGTAAGCCATTATAATTTGGCCCATTCACCTCATAGAAGGTATCTTCCTCCGGATATAACGATACACCAAATGAAGGCGACAGCTACGAAACGTATACGAAAGTTTTCGTCAAAGAAAATAAAGGTTTTTCAACTCCGGCGCAAGATGAATGTGGCTTGTGCTCCATTTACAAAAACCATGATCATTCTCAGGAAGGCAGGTCTTCGGAAGAAACAGAGCAACTACTATCTTCATATAATCCTTTATGCCCTACCTGTGCCAAGTATAAAATACATAAACAACGATATACGATTGCAAGACAAATGTGCAACCAAGACACATATAAAGAAAATTTTAACGACACCGAGTTTTATAGTTTTATGCAAAAAGTACTCCTCTTACCAAAAATGACTCTCAAGAATTCATTCTTTGTCAGCAGGTTAGTTGTTCTACATAAAACATTTGCTAACTTAAAACCAGCAGGATTAAATAAATGCATAGACTGGCACGAAGCGAAGGCTGCAGATGTCGCATCGGCTTACTACAATGCTATAATCAAATTAAATGCAGCAACAAAGCACGTTATCTTCTGGGCCGATAATTGCTGCTCTCAAAATAAAAATTGGGTTCTTTTCACACTTCTTACAGAAGACTGGGGCCCAGAAACAATTACATTTAAGTACTTCGAACCTGGACATAGTTTCATGAAAGCCGACTCATTACATGGTCAAATCGGCAAGAAATGAAACAAATCAAAAGAAACACTGGATTTCGAAGACCTAGATGAATTAATTAAAATCTCAAATAAATTAAATGTTGTAACTACACTAAGAGCAGAATATTTCAGGCACTTTGAAAATGGATGCACTCAACGAAAAAAATATAGCTCTTTCATACCAAAACTTTCTGACAACAAGTTGGTGCAGTTTAGAAAAGGATCCAAAAAACTCTTTTTTAAAGAAGAATTGGAAGATGATGATTTTAAAGAAGCCTTTGTCTTAAAGCCTAAATTTAAATTGGAATTACCAAAAAAAGCAACACTTAGTAGGGGTATGAATACAAAAAAGAAAAAAACTATTCTGAAAGAGCTTTTGCCATTTATGCTACCCAGGAAGCACATTTTTTGACAAGAATTACCAAATTCAGATGAGAATGAAGATCTAGGGAAGTCATTTACTGAAATTTAAATTTTTGTTTGATAAGAAGTGCTATTAACTGTTGAACTATTAAAATGCATTTTTTTTTTGTATTTCAATCAATAAAAAACTTAGATGTAAATCTTATATTGTTTTATTTTGGCAGTTAAAATTTAATTTCAATTAAGGTAGCACAAAATTGAATTTTATTTGTCCTTTATACCTAGCTAACTTTACTTATCTGCTGAATCGTAAGTGGCAAGTTATTTTGCTAATCATTACCCTGAATGTTCAAAACTATTTTACTAAATTGAATTAGTTTTTTAATATAGAATGGATTTCACTTATACTCAGGCGAAGTCTACATGCTTGGTTTTTGGTTAGACACATAAAAATAAAAAAAACGAAGTAGATCTAGTTACCAGCTTTTACCATGGCAAAAGGAATAAAAAGATATAGTAAATTGAATTACCGACTTTTACTACAGCAAAATGACGCTCATCAAGTAATGTTCAATAGTGTGGATAAGAGGACATAGTGGCATACCTCAAAACGAAATCGTGGACAAATTAGCAAAAACTGCTAACAGACAAGGAGAAAATATAATAAATTTCAAGCTACCGATATCAGACATAAACAAGCAAATCAAAATAAAATTAAAAGAGGATTGGCAGAAACACTACTCAGAATACCCTGGAGGACAAACATATAAAGTTATTGAACCCACAGTTAAACACAAACACTGGTTCCACAAAGGAAGTAATAGATCATTTATTAGAACCCTCACTAGAATAAGGTCAGGACATTGCCTCACACCACAACGTATGAAGACATTTAAACTAACAGAAAACGAGAACTGCAGATGTGGCGAGATCAGAACATTGTCTTTTAGAGTGTAAATTCAATGAAACAGCATCAAAACAATTTTACAGTAAACTTTCCAAGTTTATAGCATCACCGGCTAATCTTTTACCCAAACTAGCATCAGAAGAGATAGAAGTAAAACGACCCCTGTATAACTTAACTAAAAGTACTAACATTATATTGTAGAAAAAATAAAAAAAAATGAAAAAAAACTAAATAAGCACAAAAAAAATGAATGAAATGAAAAAATGAGAAAAAAGCCATATATAAGTAAAAAAAGTGCTTTAAACCAAATCTCTCGAAATAACCAAATAAAAATGAAGATAAAATGTCAACAACTGTATCTAAAATCCAAATGTATAAAGCCTAATCCATAATCCAAAAATAAAAAAAAATATAATAATCGCATAAAATGGTTGGTTTATTAACCAGTGCCATTAACTCACACACACACACCCACACATCAAGTAATGTTCAAATAGGAAAAGGTAGTAACCCAATTTGACTTTGGTTTTTTTGTTTCTAGTAACTATAAATGTCTTAACAATATTTTAATACAAATCTCTAATTTATTATATCAAATTTGAATAGAGCGTACAAAATTACCTAGGAGTGTGAAATTTTAGGTTTAGATATTTTTCCTTATGGGTTTTAGCAATGGGCTGAAGATAACAAGATACATAAATATTCAGAGAATGTTTTACTGGCATATTTTTCACTACAAGGAAAATCATTAAATGCTTCAACACTTTGGTCTAAATATTCAATGCTACGCACAATGATACAATGTCGATATTAAATATCCAAAGTTGATTGCGTTTCTAAAACGTCAAAATGCCGGATACAAACCAAATAAATGTGGGTAGGAGGAAAAATCATATGTATCACATGGGAGTAAAGTGCCTTTTCCTCCCTTGGATGTTTACTGCCCTCCGCTTCGCGTCGTGCAGTAAACTACATCCTGCGGGAGGAAAAGTGGCACTTTCCTCCCTAGTAATACAAATAGCTATTAAACCTCAGTTCTGAAAACTTGTAAATTTCTAGTTACTAGGTAAACTTGTAAATTTCTAGTTACTAGGTTTTACTTTTGCACGCGAGAAATGGTTTTATTTTCAATTTGTAGATTGCCTCCTTTTATTTTTGAATCTATGTTACCTCTTTAATGGTAATTGTCACAGCATCTGTATATTTTCAAAGATTAGTTATGTTGTTGTGGGGTATTGTATGTAATATTTAATTTTGTTTTGTGTGTTAAAGATATTTAAAGAAATGGGTATCGTCACATGTTCTGAAAGCTTTAGTGCTATTTTTAATTTAAGGAAACATGTAAAAAATTTTGATCCAGGTATGATTATTAATACTAAATGATAAGATCGGATAGGTAATTATCTCAAAATTCATAGGTTGCGGTATATTTTTATTTTCATTCCATAGGGACACTAAGAAATGAGAACTGTCTGGGTATGTTGTACACACTAGATATAAATTGAGTGAATGAAACGACGAGTACTTAGTGTGAATTTATTATTAAAATTCAGCTAAGCGCTTTCGGCCATTAGGCCATTGTCAAAGCTGTCTTCATAAAAAATCCTACAACAGGTGTCAAAAAATATCCAATGCATACAGAATGAAGAAATGTATGATCATTAGTGAAATAAAATGATTAAAAGGTTAAAAATGCCCTTTCAAGAGGGTGTACAAAGTATAAACTATCCAAGAAGGATAATTTCCCTCAAAATTTCGAAAATTTGATGTTCAAAAATTTCGAAATATTTTCACAGCCTTGCATATACTCAGGAAAATTTAATTTTTTTCTCTATAGATATTGGGGTTATTTAAAAAATATTTCAAACCCATTACACCTATTAGGCAATCCAAATCCGGATGATCCCCAGAAAATTACGATTCCATTATTAGTATTTAGCGACGACTGGACCCCGAAAAAGGCGGGAAAGAGGGTGCCCCCATATATCATCGAAGAGGGTTTGACCTGACAAATTGCTCTATCATATTTATAACCCGAAATTCAGGAAAAAAAAATTATAATTTGAATACTCAACAAGTTATGCATTGACATATTTGTTGCTGCCCTATAGTTCAGTTCCAAAATAGTAGGCATTACATTCTCAGAAATATTGCATTAAACAGACAATAATTGTAGTCAGGCTGTGATTCTAGATATCCAGTATTATGATAAGAATACAACCCCTTATCAACTACCACTCTCAACTAAATTACCATATTTTTTGCAAATCGATTCACAGATTGACTGAAATATGATAAATATCAAAAGTCCCAATTTATTCTTCAGGGAAAAGTAGAGGGAAGAAGATGAAGAATCTCCTCACCGGCTAATTTATGTAAATGGTTCAGTGTAACATCCATTGTGATATATAAAACGCATAACTATGATTATAGTCAACGTCGGTAATAGATAGAGCAGACGAAGATTGCTCACAGAACAACAAATAAAAAACCACCTAAAGTAAGAATGATAATACATTTTTGTAATTTTTAATAAAAATTTGCTTAATGACACCTTGAGGTTTGAGATAACGACAAAAATACACAGAAAAGTATGGTCTGATTCCTAGTACACATAACTTTTTTATTTTGTGGACCTGTGTAATCAGTGTCAACATGCATATGAAAGTAAAAAAAAAACTAGTATGTAACAGGAACACAATATTTTTATTTTTAGAAATAACCCAAAATAAGCTACCTCAATATATCAGATCCATTAAAATATTTAATGTCACATCAAAACACTAGAAAGGTCATCTTGTACATTTACCAAGTATTTGTGTATTTCACAGTACTTCATATTGATAAACGTTTTAAATAAAAATGGTTAGAAATTAAGACCAAATATTTTTTCATAATTCTATTAAGTTTGCAATGGCTGAACTACACATAACCCAAAAATGAAAAGACACTGCATTTCTACCATTCGGATACGAAATAAAATAATTAAATGGTATCAAATCAATTTCTTCATCCAACATTATAATTGGAGTTGATCTGAAATATATTGATAATCCAAACAATACTGCGGACAGTATAAATTTTATTCCAAAAGTAAATCCGAAATGAGTTGTCAGGTTATTTTTTCCAACTCTAGATTCACTCAGTTCTTCATCTATTTTGATTATCTGCCTTTGAATTTTTGAGTATGAAGCAAAATGTTCAGTAACATTCAATGCATTTTGTTGCTTTTTTAAATCGTTCTTTTTAATGAGCAGTTGTTTTTCTTTAAACGATGGTCTATTAAGCCATTTCAATATCTACAAATCAATCAGATTATACTGGAAATGTTTCTAGGTTTTATATTTACCTGTTTACTAATTAAATTAGAATGTACATTAATAAAGCTCAGAACAGTTGCTACTAGGACTAATGTAATTCCCATATTTTAATACATTAATAAAAGAAAGTTTCGAATATTTATAAGTATTATTTGTTTAACATAACCTTACTTTTCATCATAGAGAAATAAACAGCAGCAATTTAATGGTTGCGTTCAGAAAACACAACTGTTGCACAACCGTTGAGTAAACGTTCTGTGAACGCACATTTATCATTGCACGAGGCTCAACATGTTTAGTGCACTGACCTATAACCTTGGTTATAGGTCAGTGGTTTTCTGAGCGGTTTTCAATTGCGCTCAGTGAGAACAACACGTTGCGAATTGTGATGTTTATATAAATATCTATGGCTTTATTAATAGTAAACAAAACAAAGATTATATTTAGTAGGGTTATATATGATTTAATTAAAATATTACATGAGTGATGAATATGAAGCGATTTATACATATAATAATGTTGCATACAGCATAACAGATACCAAAAATGTTCACAAATAATAATAATAATTAATTCAAGCTCTTCAATCGAACATATACATTTAAATACCTCTATAGCTCTTGCAGACATCCTAAAATGCTCCTTAAAAAGTAAATCATTGTATGCTGGAATTATTTCTTCGTAATAATTTCTGTTTTTTCTCGAATACCACGTCTTCTCACGTTATAATCATGCAATGGTTCCTGTAAATTTTCTACTACATGGGCTATATATAATATTTTCGGTAATATTTATTACATCAACATCATCTAATAATGCCAGAATTAAATTGTTTCTAGCCCTAGCCATAATTTTAATTTCTCAAATATTTATTCCAAAGACAATACAATCTATAATAAAGATTTTCTATGGTGTTTCCAAAAAATGATCGTTCAGAAGACATACGTCAAGCATTCGTTGCTCAGTGAGCGCTCACTCAACAGTTGAGTTATGTTATAAGGTATGATTTCTGAACGCAACCAATGATAACATCCTAAAGATCTTCCGTTGACATACGGAAAGAATGCCAGCTGCTGACAACTTGTCCAATGACAAGTTTGAAAGTGACAGTGACAAGTGACAGTGACAAACTAAAGTTGAAATATAGCGGGTTCTATAACCAATGATGAATAGATGATAATAAATGAAAGGAAAGGGTATAAGAGAACCTTGAGTAGGGTATAAAAGCATTTGAAATGTTTTTAATACTTTCACCGTGTCGCGCTTGTTAGAACTATTTTCATTTAATGTACATTGTAATACGCTTCATTTATACGAATAACAAAAACGTTTGTTTGATTATGTTAAAATGGACAAACACCAACCAATAGTTTCAACCACCAAAGAAGTCGAAAGTAATGGTTTAAAAAAAGACGTACCATTAGAAAAGCATAAAAATGGTCTTACCAGTATTAGAGCTATCGTATTCCTATTATTGTGGTATTTTTTTAGCGGCTGTACTTTATTTTTAAATAAGTATATCTTAACTTATGAAAATGGAAATCCAGCTGTACTAGGTATGTTTATATAAACTTTAATCTGTATTATGAAATTATTAGTTTAGTAAACTTAAATTTAATATAAAAATAAACCATGGTATTAATTAGATACAGGTCAATTAGGGTGACATTGCCCAATTTTAATTTAAGTTGATAATTTTCCCATAATCTATTTTCTGATATCCTAGATAAAATTTACATTTGGAATGTGGTTTGTAGATGTGATTTTTGTAGTTATTCTCTTCTTATATCATGAAAAATAAATAAAATATGAGTGGGCATAGTCACCTCGTGATATAGAATCACTTTGCCTACCAGATGTTTTTTTTTGTATAATGAAGCTATAAATAAAAAATCGGCAAAGCCACCTCCTCAGGATGTTACAAGGGACACTGTTAAGACAAAAATTGCTCAAAAATAGAATTTTATTCCCAAAATACAAAAAATAATGCTAATATCAGACAATTATGCTATAAAATGTAGCGTGCCCCAATAAAGCGTGTTAGGACCACTCCTCTACCTCCTGTACACTAATGATTGCCTGAAACAGACAGCACAACAATAGCTGCCTTTGCCGATGATGTCTCTGTAGATAGTTATCCAGTAATCTGTTCAATCAATATGGGAACTTATCTGAACCAATTGAACGCCTGGCATAAAAAAATGGAGAAGTAAAATCAACCAATCCAAATCCGTCCAGGTGATGTTCATTACCTGCTACAACTGCCCACTAGTCACGATTGATGGAGTTCCAATACAAGTCAAAAGTGATGGCAGATATCTGGACCTGCACCTAGATCAGATATTAACCTGGGAGAAACATATACAAACAAAACGAAGTCAACTAGATATCAAATTCAAACAAATGTACTGGCTAATAGGCCGAAAATCAAAACTATCAACCAAAAATAATCTGCTACTATATAAAGTAATGCTAAAACCTATATGGACATAAGGCATACAACTGTGGGGCTGTGCAAAACCCATTGATCCATTGTTAATGCTCCATGGTATATTAGCAACCAAACTCTTGATAATGACTTTCAAAATCTTGTATGTTACAGAAATAAAAAGAACAATTACCACCAATTACCAGATGCAATTAACTGGCCACCCAAACAATTAAAAAATGTATACAGGGACAGACCAATCAACCCAATATTAAATAAAAACTGGCCTGAAGATGTTCTCCAACAACACTAACAATGATTAGTACACTATAAGTGAAATTGCCAATGGGAATCTCACTTCCAAGTTTGAAAACATCCAACTCTGATTAAATACTATTGTGACGAAATAGATTGTAAAATAGCAATAAATGTTAAAAATATACTGGACAAATAATGCTGAAAAGTCTTGTAAGACTTAACCAAAACAGATGAATTATGAAAATAAAGAACAGTTCACCAGTAAATAAGTGCCCAAAAAAAGTCAAGGTGCAAAAATATTTCTCCAGTCGATCGTAAAGAAAAAAACTGGTCTCTTTTCAATAGGCGGAGTAAGCTTGAGTACAATGTCGTCTCATAAAATGCTGGCTTTATCTGCCACCTAATGAAAAGTGAATGATTTTGCCATATCCTTGGTTCTCAAGAATGAGTCCTCCAAATACCCATCACTACATCCATTAGTAATTTTCGCTTTTACAGCTTTTTTCCCCAACATTTTCACCAGAACAAATTGCAAACCTTAGAATGACTCGTATATATTGAGGAGGAATGTTTCAGTAACTGTAGCCCTCAAACGACCTATCAGCTATTTACTGGGGTGTGAAACTGGGTAAAGTCACCCCAATTGACATTATGCTTGTAGAGTTATTTTATATTTTCTTTATTGCAGCTGCTTGTCAGATGTTAATGACAGCAACTTGTGGATTTATCCAATTATACTTTCCCTGTGGCATGTACAAACCTATGCAGAGGTTGAGTAAACCTCCAGGATTTTACCGTCACATGATTTTAGTTGGTTGTTTTAGGTATGTCATCTTCCCTTAATATAATTTCTTCTTTACATTTGTGCATCTTTCAGGTTTTTTACAGTTGTATTAGGATTAATAGCACTTAATTATGTGGCCGTTAGTTTTACAGAAACTATAAAGAGTTCTGCACCATTATTTACAGTATTGATATCAAGATGTCTATTAGGTAAATATAATATTAAATATAGCTAAAGGAGCTTAACTGATTACATACATTTCTAGGTGAACAGACAGGGTTGTATGTAAATTTAAGTCTACTTCCAGTTATGTCAGGTTTAGCGTTATGTTCAATAAACGAAGTGAGTTTTGAATTGACTGGGTTTATGGCAGCGATGGCAACAAACGTTACGGAATGTATTCAGAATGTTTATTCAAAGATGCTTATATCTGGAGATAAATTTAAATATACGTGAGTAACAAAAATTTATATAAATTTAATTTTTAACAATAATTGCTTACACAATTCACCGCAGAGTTTCTTGTTTCCTTTTTATTTAAAGTTATGATAACTCCTAGAGGTTTTAGATAAAATATACTTTATAGCGGGTGATAAATAAATATATAAATCTTGATAACGAAAACGATATTGTTTGTTGTTGATTTGTTTTTTATTCATGACACACAAATTTTATAAGTTTCTGTCTGAGATGTATCAAACACATTTAGTAACAATAAACCGTGGCCGACGAAAAAGACAGGCCTTGGTGCGTAAATATCACGTGACCATCTGAGGCCGAGAATCCAAAAACAATTTCTACTTTTCATGTTGATTTTATGTATTTGAGGTTACGTAAGCTTTTGTTTATCAAATTGTTAATTGTTTATCGAGTTTCTCTGAGTAGAAAAATATAACAAGGAAGTCACTGTAACAGTTAAAGATATACATACAGCTTTAGCATTAGAAGAATTAAAAAAACAGACAAGCAGGTAGGTACAGTTTTTGTTTTTATAACATCAGCAGCACATCTAAATTATTGTATAAATATTGTAGCCATGCCTAGAAAATGCAGTGTGTCAGGCTGTAGATCGAATTATCGCAGTGAAAACTCTGAGGAAGGGCCAAGTCATATTACAACATTTAGTTTACCGAGAAATGAACAGTTGAAACAGCGGTGGTTGCGAAGAATCCCAACAGACCTTAGCAACATAAAAAATCCTCAAGTTTGTATTAAGCATTTCCCTGAATCTGATATTATTAGAACGGATATATCTATCGTTCAGGGAGAACGAAAGGAATACCCTAGGAAGATACTAAAATTAAAAGATTCTGCTCTACCTGTAATATTTTCCAATGTTCCCAAGTATTTGTCATCTGTGCCCAGTTCTTCCAAAAGGCTATGTAATAAAGAAGAAGATCAACTTGAAAAAGCTATAGCAGACAGCCTCGAAACACATAAGCAGTTTGTTGACTCGCAAAAAATTAAACATTTAGATGATATTATGTCTTTTTATGAGAAATCTAATGTAAGTAAAGAATGGATTTTAGTAAGAGAAGACAGTAAAGTATATTTATGTCTGCTCACTTTATCTGAGAATGTACAGAAAATAATAGGATCACTTCTAGTGAGAGAAAATTTGGACTATGCAATTTAAATCGAGAATCATCCACTTC
Source organism: Galeruca laticollis (assembly GCA_963921935.1). Taxonomy (NCBI): domain Eukaryota; kingdom Metazoa; phylum Arthropoda; class Insecta; order Coleoptera; family Chrysomelidae; genus Galeruca; species Galeruca laticollis. The sequence goes on from OY998178.1 coordinate 5,967,969, forward strand.
CCATGGCAAAAATTCCCAAAAAGCTACATGTTTTGAATAATTTCAGTATTTTAGAAAATCTGTTGGTGCTTATTGAATCTAGTGCTAGAAACCAAAAAGTGCGTGATGACACTAAAATAGCTAAAATTTGTAATGTGTTATCCGAAATGACTGCAGCAGAAGAGGTATCAAGTTTTTTTACTTTTATTATTGAGCAGTTACAGTTTTACCAGCAAACTCCCAATAACCGACGGTACTATGGTAAGACACTAATGTTTGCGGCAAGTTTATATATTCACTCTTCATCTATTTATATGACATTATATGATTCCCACTGTCTGTATTTACCACATCCTCGTAATCTCAAAAAACTTATATGCAAATTTACTTTGACAGATATGAGCATAAAAGGCAGCATCGAGTATTTGAAATCCAAACTCAGTTTCCTAAAAGTACATGAATTTCTCATAAATATACATCTAGATGAAATTTATGTTAATTCACAGTTTAGTTTTAAAGGTAAAACAGTTTTTGGTGGCACTGACAATGATCCATCAAAAATGGCTAAAACAGTACAAACCTTTATGATATCGAGCATACTATCAAAGTATCGGGATGTGGTAAGTTTAGTAACCGTCAACAATTTAACTGGAGTTCAGTTGTATGAGTTTATACTGAAAGTCTTGCAAGAGTTAGAAAAATTAGGTTTTAAAGTTATTGCCCTAATATCAGACAATCATAGTATAAACAGAAAAGCCTTTTCAATGTTTACAAAAGATAACATTTTGAAACCTTTTGCACAACATCCTTTAGATAATTCTAGATTACTTTTTTTTATATTTGATGTGGTCCACATTATAAAATCTATTAAAAATAACTGGATTAGTAAAAGAACTAATGACTACTCACTACATTTTCCAAATTTTGATATTGACACCTTGGAAATAAATACTGAATGTCTGTTTGTAGCAGAGTTTAAAAACTTCCAAATTTTGTATGAACTAGAGAAAAATTCTCTAATAAAATATGCTCATACATTGTCATATAAAACATTATATCCAACAAGTATTCAAAATCAAAACGTTCAGTTAGCACTGAATATATTTAATGAAAAAAATATAGCAGCCCTTAAATGTTTTTCACGTGACAATCCAAACAAATTTAGGAACATTGATGGTACATGTAAGTTTTTAGAGATTTTTGTTAAGTTTTGGAAAATTGTGAATGTTAAGAATGTCTTTGAAAGTGAAAGATTTAATGATAAGGACAGCAATAAAGCGTGACAGCAACCAAGTAATAGATTTTCTTACAGCAATGTCAAAATGGCTAACACTTTGGAAGTCGTTAGTTGTTCCTTTACACTCATCTTTATCAAATGAAACTTTCACATCATTAATAAATACTATCAATGCCTTTGTGGCTCTTATTCCATATTTGTTTAATACATATACAATAGATTATATCCTATTAGGCAAATTTGAAAATGATATATTAGAAGGTAGATTCAGCTGTTACCGTCAATTAAGTGGGGCTAATTATTATATTAGCCTAGTACAACTATTAGAAAGTGAAAAAAAGATCCGGTTTAAAAATGCTATTCTTTTCTCTTGCGCTGATAACCAGATACCACTAAAAACAATGTTACCAAATTATGAGGAAGTTTACGACAGTAATGTGGACATTGAACAATTAGTTTCCGTTTTGAATTCTGAATTTGGTTTGGAAAATATACCTAAAGAACATTTAACTGTACTCAGTTATATAGGGGGATATGCAGTAAGAAAGCAAATAAGAATCAAACATTGTTTAACTTGTTTTGAATGGCTTCAATCAAATACTGAGATGAATGTTGACATACCTTATGATCTGACTTTGGAATTAGACAGAGGAAAGTTGATTTTACCCTCGGAATATGCTTTGATCCCAGTAGCTATTTCCTGGCATATTATGCAAAATATTTGTAACTCAACCCACCTACTGAATACATTTTTAGCAGGCTCAAATCAGCTTTCCAAATTACACAGACTTAGTATTATCCTTATAAAAAATTATATGTCTGATTTAAAAGATCTTTATGAACAATGTAGTTGTGAAGAAACACTTTTTAACAAAATAGAAAGAATAAATTTAACTGTTTGTAAAATAATGTTAAATAACTTTGTCAAAAAACAAAATGATGTTGCAACAGAGAAAAATGTAAATGATCCTAGAAAACTAAAAAAACTTAAGTCTTCATAAATATACTTTAATCTGTTGTTTTATTTTCCTACTATACCATCACAAATAATTGCTGTGTAATAATGATTACAACAATTATTTATAAATTGTTTTTTTGGCTTTTGTCGCCACTGAGAATAAAGATAAGCAGAAATGAAAAAAAAAACATTTTATAAATAATATGATTCTCCACAAAAAATAAATATTTTATTAATTTATACAAAGTATAACCACCCTATATGCATATTGACCAGCTGTCCTGGGCCTCAGATGGTCACGTGACTTTGTGAATAGCTTTACGCGCCATGGCCTGTCTTTCTCGTCGGCCACGCAATAAACTCAATAAATTTGATAAAAACTATAGTTAAAAAATGTCTACTGAATTGTGAAAAACAAACCATACCTTAGTTATTTGTTTAATAGAAATACAGTTGAACCTGGAACCTGACTAAGTGAAAATTCAAAAGACCTGAATATTATTCTTGCTCATAGAGGTTTTTCAGTAAAACATTTTGTCACTTACAAAAAATGGAAGTGCTAACTCTCATTTATAGAATAGTACTAGAGGGTTAGGAAATAATATGTAATAAGAAAATTATTTAGTAGAAGTCTGTTAGTTTTTTATGTCTGTTCATTTTACAATTTTTAATGTGTTTTTCCTTGGAACATTTTCAGTTCATCATTTTGAGGGAATAATATCAAACTTTATCTTACGATTCTTATCAATTGTTGCAGATGTCTTGTATATAATTCTATCCGAATTCCATCAAAAACAATGATACTTTGGCTTTCTTTGTTTACAAACAAGGACATGGTTTGGAGTTTTTATTGAAATATTCTCGTTTATAGAGGTCTAAATTAAGAAACTGTCACTTAAAGAGGTCTGCTTGTCTAAAATAGGTTTCTACACTCTCAATCATAGAGGCTTCCAGGGAAAAATGACAGGAACTAACTATTTTTGTCACTTATAAAGTTTTCTCTCTTATCTAGCTTTCACTTATCTAGGTTCCAGTGTACTATCATTTAGTTATAATTATAACCATTATAATTGTGGTTATTTAAATTATTTATTAATGTATGTATTAGTGGGAATTTAACACCCAATTCAACATTCATACATACTAGTATTCATATTTTAGGTACAACCACATAAGACATGTTTAAATTTATTAAATTTAAGTATACTTACTCATGCTCAATTCCTGATTTTACTGGGCTCTAAACTAAGGGTATTCAGTCTATTTCTAGCTCCTGGGAACTTATAATTGTTATATACATCTTCCTCAATATCTTCTAAACAAACTATTTGTCAAGAAGAATCCTTGTACCTCAGAATAAATTGTCTGTTTCCCTTTATCCTAGGTCATTCGGAATATGTGCACTGTCTCTCTAGGAGAGCAGTTTTTTGTTGTGTCCTGTTTGTGTTGTTGTTGCCACATATTTTGTTCAATTCTTTACCGTTATTGTGTATAGTTCCTGTTGCGCCTATTATGCTGGGGATGATAGTTGTTTTAAGCCCCCACATTCTCTGCAATTTGTAAGTCTCGGTATTTGATAATCTTTTCAGATTCCTGTCGATTAGTAGACACCTTATTTTTGAGGTCCTTGGTTATTATATCTGGTTTATTCGCCATTGCAGTCCTATCTGTTTGTACATATGTGTCCCATATTATTGTGTCTTTTCTTTCAGCAGATTTTGGGATGTGTTTATATCATGAGTCCACAGTTTCTATTTCGTAGTACTTGCAAATATTATAGTGTAATGTTGTGTTGAACATACTTTATTATTTTGTTCAAGATATTTTTTCCTTGCAAGGACCGAGCAACCAGTAAGATGCTTAATTGTTTTATCGTACTGTTAACAGAGTCTGCACCTTTCTTTGAAAATCCTCTTTCTTATATAGTTGGTTGAAATTGCCTGGCCTTGTGCCGCTATTATCAACGATTCAGTTTCACCTTTCAAAATTCCTGCTGTCAGTCAACTAAGTGTCTGTTTTTTGTCTACGTAATCCCTGTCGATTTCTAAAGTATTTCCCTTCCCCACTCTTCAATTTTTATTGTCTTTCCTCGTTCATTTTTTTCTACATTGCTGTTTGAGTTTTTTCACTTTTTCTGTTGCTGTGATTCCATTCATTTCGTTTACTGATTTGTTTGCATATTTTCCTGTTGGATTTTAGCCTTTGTTCTAAGTGTTTTCATTTCATTTATCAACTCCACAAGTCTGTATTTCTTTTTTTCTCTTATGTAGTTAGTAATAACTATGATTGTCAGGTAGTATGTCTGTACATTGCTCATAAGTCCTCTTTTTCCACTTGATCTGGCAGTGTAGAGTCGATCTGATCTACGTCTGCCTTGGGATGATGCAGTTTACAAAAGGTAAGTAAGTTTCAAGTTTTTCGATCTATAGTTTTTATTTTTTCCATTTCAGAATGCCATAAATCTAAGTTAGTACAAGCACTGTGATGGCCATAAATTTGTTTTTCCCGGTTTGCTGATTCTGTAAGATTTTTCAGTCTGCATTAGTACTCCTTGCATAATTATCTTTCATTTTTGTATCATCTATTTAAGAATTTTCCAGTATTCCCAGATATTTCTAGATTTGCGTCCCATCTCAGTTTTGTTCTCAATGACTATATTTTGAGTTTTTATTGTTTTTCCTCGTTACTTTAGCGCAATTTTCTAGTCCAAATTGCAATTTTATATCGACACTAAATGTTTTGGACATTGATCAAGAGATCTTCTAATTCTTTGCATATAATTTTATGTCGTCTATGTAAAAGAGGTTATTGATTGATTATTATTATTATACTACTCATTTTTTTAATTTTTTTGTTATTTTTATTTTCATTTTACGATTCTTCATTGACTTTTGATTAATTCTTTCAACTTAAAACCCAAATAAATCTTCCTCAAAGTATAATTGCTTAATTACCCGCATTTTACTTTCACTTTATTCAAAGGTTATGCATAATCTCACTCAAATTAAACATTATTTGAAAGTCATATAATTAGTTTTCAGTGTTGCCATTATTCATTAAATGTGTAAATGTTTCAGGATTTTTTAAGATAAATTAAATGTTAATATTTTTTATTGTGTTTAACTGTTCGTTACAGACCGTGCATCATAAAAAAATGATGCAAACTTGATACCAACAATATCGTGTCAATAGTATAATCACCCCTTTCTTTTTGTGTTTAGGTAATCTCAAATAGATCTGATCAGTTTTTTGCTATATTTTATTGCATTAAATTACAATTTCTATACTATTTTGGACAATATAAAAAAGTTGCAGATATTATACATAAATATTTCTTTTAATATTATACACAGTTCAAGTTTTATTATATATTAATACCTCTGTTGTTCCAATTGAAGATCTATGAGCAGTTAGATTCATGAGTTGGCAATATTGTATACATTTGTAAGATGTTAAATTGGTGTTGTTTAGTATTAGTAGTAGTATTTTATACATAGTAACAAAAATTGCAATTTCCCTATAATTATTTCAGTCTGTAACCTTTCCTTTCTTATATGTAAAATCACTATTCCTTCCAGCTTTTTGATATACTTTTTGTCCTCCAAACGTTTTGTTAATTCAGTGACTTGTTTTAATTAAAATTTACGATATTCTAAGTTTTCCTCTCTTATATTATTGTTTGTTATCGTTTTCCCTATTGTGGATAATTTTTTTTATTTCTGTTTGTGTAGTTTCAGTGTCTTGTTAAATATTTCTATATTATTTTGGACAATATAGAGAAGTTGTAAATATACATATTTCTTTAAATATTATACACAATTGGTGTTTACATAATATGTTATTATTAAAAAACTGTTCTTTTAAGAACAAACTGGTTGCAAATATTCACAATAATCGTGTGCAAATATGCCAACACAACTAAACCCTTGTTTAGGTTAAATTCTCTAAAGTTTTAATGCAATATCCTACAATATAGAGACAATTATCCATTTTATAGTTTGTTATTAATTGATGCGACATAAAATCTGTACATGAAATAAAACTTCATGAGCCAGTTATTTGTTGATAACTTGAAAAAATCTCAACTGAAAGCTGCGCACACAACTCAAATCAGACAAAATGCTTTCATAAAATCCATGATGCCAACTTTAGGAGTTTTTCCACTAAATTTAGGGGAAATCATTTTATAAAGGGCTTTTTAGGATACATTATTTTCTAGAGAAAAAAATTCTAGATCAGAATTTTGTTCGTTTAAACAAGTTCAAGAATAATTTAAAATATATTTCAAGTTGCTTACACCTAAAAGAAGTAACTTGTGGCTCTTTGTAGTTCAACTGTTAAACTTTGTATAAGTTATTATTGCAATGTTTATTGATGGTTAGGTTTAGCATACAGAAATACTGGTTCATGTGTGAATTTTTTTAATATTAATTTGAATTTCGTAGTGTACAGAGTGTTTTACTCCTATTATCAACAGCACTACAAGCAAAAAAAGAAATTATCACAACAAAACAAACTATCTATTTCAGTGTAGTGATAAAAATTAGTTAACTCACTAATAACTATAATTAGTTTAAAATGAATTCACCACCAGCCTTTAACGAGCCAGAAATTAATTATAGCCAACTAACTTCGTCTATAAATAATGGTCGCACTATACAGAGTGTCTCATCCTACAATACACACACACTGTAACAATCAACTTCACTCTTCCACTCAACCAATATTACACGTAAATAATAGCCAATGCTACTATAGAATGTCATCAACCAGTAACGAGGAATTCATAGGTTTTGAAGAGAATGAGCAAAATCATATTTCTAAAAAAATCCTTGGCAAAGTTAAGAAAAAAATCAAAAAATTGCTGCAACCAATAGACCCACATAGACAGTAACAAATAACAAGTTTAGTTCTCTAAAACGTCAAGATGAAGAAGCTACTAAAACTAACGAAAATGTAAATAAAACACCAAAACCGCCTACATTATATGTCTACAGAGTAATTAAATACCATGAAATCATAGAACAACTTAATACAATAGCAGTAAACACACAATACATTACCAAAACCTTAGCAAGCAACATGGCAAAGATAAGTTGCTCAACACCAGACCAGATGTAATACCAGCTTAAAGAAGAGTGTGTCTACAGAATTGTCATCAAACACCATACGACAGACATTGAAGAAATAAAATTAGAACTAGCCATAAACGGACATGTCATAAATTGCGAAAGCCGAAGGACCAAATAACCTTTAAACATCTTTTTCGTCGATTTAGAGCCAGCAGATAACAACAAAGACATCTACAAACTGTCAAACCTACAAAATAGAGCTGTACAAATTGAACCGCCTAAAACAACAAAAGTTATAACATATAACACAATGCATAAGATGACAGCAGTATGGTTACTCTAGACCAGTGGTTCCCAACCTTTTCTGGACCACCGCCCCCTATAGAAGAGAACAAAAATTTCGCCGCCCCCACCCCCCGTCGCTGGTTAGTCCAAAGTAGTTAATTTTATTTGAATATCATCTGTACCGTCCCAATTGATCTGTATTTAGCTTTAATTTCAGTTAATGTCTAAATTTTATTTTAGAGGAATGATGAAGTAGAAATTTATGAAACGACTACCAAATGTACAATAAAATTGTTTATTAAACTTTTAAATATAAACACAGAATCAATAAGAAATACAATCACAATAGAAATAAGAAATGCAATACTATAAGAAATACAAAATTAATAATAAAGAAAAAATCAATGAGACGGTTGAGGCTGGTGGAGTGTTACCAGTTTGTTAATATTGGATTCCAATTTCGTTAACATCAATCGCAGATCGCCACGTTCAGTGATGTGTAGTCTGTTCCTCTTCTTTGACAGCAAATCAGTTACTGCACTGAATGCACGCTCAGCCATATAGGACGAAGGAAATGCAATTAACAACTTCTGTACTATTGTCCACAATCCAGGATAGAGAACTGGTATTGGTTTTTGAAGCCAGAACTCTTGATATCCACGTTTGAATTTTACTTTCAGTTCTTCGTTAGTTGTGAGTTCTAATAGCTCCTCTTCCAAATTTGATGAGCCTTCAGTATCTGTGTTTGCGAAAGGATCTATAACCCAACTTGGTATTTCCATGTTTAAAATATCTTGGAAACGCTCTGTAAAATCAACATGAAGAACTTCCAAGTGGTGGCAGTAAGTAAGTAAATCTTCCGGTTTTGCAGACACTGTGGATAATGTGGGAAAATGGTTGTACTCACCTCCACCAAGATTTCTTTTGAATATAAGAAGTTTTCCTGCAAAAGCAGCTATGACGTTTTTAGTTTTAATTAAATTTAAATCATCACCTTGCAATTGTAGATTAACTTGATTAAATACTTTAAACAGGTCCGTCAAATAAGCGATGTCATTTTTTGACGTAATCAGGTTTTCGCGCAATTGTTCGTTTTCTTCAAGAAATTCCAACACTGTCAAATAGATTGAAAAAACGATTCAGACAAACACCTTTAGAGAGCCAACGTACTTCTGTGTGCAGCAGCAAGCGAATGTAGTATTCATCATTTTCATTGCAAAGCTTATGAAAGAAACGGTCATTTAATGCATTGCTTCTAATGATATTGATTGCTTTAATAACGTTATTGAGGGACGCATGCAGACGTTCATTTAATTTTTTTGCAACCAAATGCTGACGGTGAATAATACAATGTACAGCGAGTACATTTGGCACTGCTTTTCTCAAATGTGCTATAAAACCCATATGACGCCCGGTCATTGCTGGAGCACCATCAGTAGCAGCAGACAAAATATTGCTAATAGAAATTTCTTTCTCTTGAAAAAATTCTTGCATGATATTAAATATAGAATGTCCCTTTGTATCAGATTCCAAATTCTTAGCAAATAATAACTCTTGATGAATTTTCTCTTCTTTTATAAATTGTACGTATGATAAGAGTAGAGCTTCGTTACTTGGTAGAGTTGATTTATCGAGTTGAATAGAACATTTGCAAGTCTTTAGGTAATCGCATAATGATATTTCAACGTCATTTGCCATTTCATCTATTCTTCTTTGCACTGAATTATTACTGAGAGGAATTTTTTTAATGATATCAAATGGTGTCTTATGATGGAGAACAGTTTTTAATATCTCTTTGACTGCCGGCAAAATTAATTCCTCGCCAATGGTGTGTGGTTTTCCTGACTTTGCGATTAACAATGAAACGTTATATGAGGCTCGTAGCCCATCATCGTCTCGTTTAGAAGACGATGCAAAAAGGTTTGATATAGTTGGCTGTTTTAAATATTGTTTTTCGAGTTCTTTAAAATAGAATATATCTTTGTTCTTCTTATCAGGATGCATTTTATGTAAATGCTCTTGTAGCCTAGAAGGTTTCATAGCTTCATTTGAAAATACTTTTCGGCAAATTAAACACATAGGTAATGATTTGTTTGTAGAAGATTCCGCAAATCCATATTTTAAATATTCAATACTGTATTGCCGGCATTTCTTTTTTAATTTTGAAGTAGATTCAGCCATTTTCATACAAAAATTAAATTCTCAATAGATTTATAGATAGTAATGTTTATAAAATGACACACCACTCACAATTATTTACTACGGCAGAGCTTATGATTCACGACTATATATCGCGGCCAAGCACATACAACTAACTAACAAAAAATTCGTAGATCTGTTGCTTTTATACGTTTCATTTCGTGCAAGATTCAACTTGTCTGTGTGCGAACCTGTCGAAACATGTTATTTTGTATGAACATCGCGCGTTCGCTTATCAACGTGCGAGGACAACTCATATACTTCTATTCTGAACTAAAAGAAATTATTAGTATTATTATTAATGCTAATTTAAAACTGCTTATTAACCCTCATTAAATCATTTTTATTTCACCATTCCTCTTGACTGCTCATTATTTGCTTCTGAATCCGCTACCGCCTCCCTAAAAGGCTGCAGCGCCCACAGGGGGGCGGTATCGCCCCCGTTGGGAACCAATGCTCTAGACATATTGTAACAGACCATTTGTGTGCGTCAAATGTGGAGGAGCACACAATACAACAGCCTGCAAAAAAAGTAAAGATACTCCAGCTATAGGTGTGTTTTATTTGATGGAGTCCATCCAGCCAACTATAAGGGATGTGAATTTTACCATAATCTATTCAAATGAAACAATGCCAACAATCGTATGAATATACAACCAAATACAAACAAGAAAATAACTAGACCTACTAAGGATGCAATGATATAAGTATCCCAAATCCATTATCCAAAACAACCACACAATAGCAATGCTAATGCAGTAAGAAATGGTAGTGAACAACAGACAAATATTAATGACATAATCAACAATTTCATAGAAGAATTCAAACATTTGTTTCAACAACCACTGCAACAAAACGGGATGATCCTAAACATGCTAACTACGCTCATAACAAAAATTCAATAGATTCATTAATTAAAATAGCAGAATGGAACGCCAATGGGCTTCCACAGCACAAAAACGAGGTTTAGTTGTTTCTACTACACAATGAAATTGACATTCTATTAATAAGTGAAAGCCACTTCACAATTTGATCTTACTTTAGGATGCCACATTACACAACTTATTCTTCAAACCATTCAAACAATACAGATCATGCTGGATCAGCTATACTAATAAAAAATACTATGAAACATGTAGAACTACCAAAGTGTGCACAATATAGTTTGCAAGCTGCAGTTATAAAAATGAGGTCTTATGAACTAACGGTTGCAGCAGTCTACTGTTTACCCTGTTACAACTTGAAGAAAGGAGACTTCAGACATTTTTTTGACACCCTAGTTCACTAATTCATTACAGGAGAGACAGCAAACATATTATTCGAATCTCGACTTACAACTACTAAAGGCAGAGAACTAGTAAGCCTAATATACGAAAACAATTACCCCCTCTGTTATCTAGCACCTCAACATACTGGCCCACAGATCCAAGTAAAATACCTAACCTGCTGGACAGATTTATCACTAGGGGTATCTCTCCTGCTTACATGGAAGTCATGTCAAACTACGATCTCTCCTCCGACCACTCTCCAATTATAGCAACCATCAGTTGCTTCATAGTTTACAAAATGATAACACCAAGGCTACACAATAAGAGAACTGACTGGGCAGAATACCATACCAAACTAGAAGAGGACACCAACCTCCAAGTAAAACTTGGAACAACAAGGGTGATATATGAAACACTAACGGCCTTAAACTACACACTCATAGAGGCCACATAAAATGCCACGCCTGCAGCTAATACAGGTAACAAACTTCACAACATCCCAGCTGCAATTAAAAAATTAGTAGCTCAAAAAAGATATACGAGAGCAAAATGACACCGAACCCATTGTTACCAGTGCGCATGCGTGTCGGCTCTTAGGCTCCGCCCCTACCATGGCACTCAGCAAATAAAACCTCACTAAACAGGCTAAGCAATCAACTTAAATCTAAGTTCAAAGAAGCACAAGAAATATCGTTTACTTACTATATAACGAATCTAAATCGGTATGACAACTCAATATGGAAACCAATAAAAAACTCCAGAAAACCTAAGAACCTCCAATTAGAAATGAACGGGAAGCAACTCTCCGGTTGGCAAGAACCGATGAGGAAGAAACAATGTTATTTGCCAAGCATCTAGCGCAAGTATTTACTCCCAACAACAACGTTCCAGATATTGAAATAAAAAGAGAGGTAAATAATATCCCAGCGAACATACCAACAACCAAGCCACTAACCAAAAACGAAGTTCAATAAGAAATTCAACACTTAAAACACTAGAAAATCTCCTGGACTGGCCAAATAACTCATACGATGATAAAAAAGTTACCAGTGAAAGGAATTATACTCATTGCTCTTAATCTTCAATGCCATTGTACGCTTAAACTACCGTCCAAAACTCTTTAAAACTGCTGAAATAATTCTAACCCAAAAGAGGGCTAAAATCCTTGAAAGACTACTGCTACAAAGAATTAACTCGGACCCTGAAACGGATGTATGGATATCTCACAACCAATTTGGTTTTCGAAATGAACACTACACAGCCCAGCAGGCTACACAGCATAAACACGGCAATGGAAAACAAACAGTACTGCACAGCTACGTTCCTGGATGTTAGCCAATCCTTTGATAATGGCACACAGGATTGGTTTCCAAAATCAAAAAGCATCTTCCCATCACCTACCTGAAATTGTTGTGGTCCTACCTGAGGGACAGAGAATTCCAAACAAAAGTGAACAAAAGCCTTTCCAAACATTTCCCGATAAAATCTGGTGTCCTGCAGGGAGGCGTTCTGTATGTGCTATATACAACAGATCTACCAACTAATAATGACACAATCAATGGTACGTTTGCTAATGATACCATGAAGAAGATCCAGCTACAGTATCTACCACATTCCAGACACATCTAAATGATATCCAGACGTGGTTACACAAGAGGAGAATCAAAATGAATGAGTCGAAATCCATCCAAGTTACTTTCATGTTGAGAAAGGGCCAGTGTTCTCCAGTGTCATTTCCACAATCCACTACCACCAAATACTTAGGGAATGCACCTTGACCCAAGGCTCAATTGGAAGGAGCATATACTTGGTGTTTAATAACGTGGCATAACTTTTTGTATAACGGCTGTAAACGAAGGACCAGCTCAAAGAGAGCAATAAATAAATGGCTGTGTGGATGAAGGAACTGTTATGTGAATGATTATACAGAAATTCGTGACGAAAATCCAATACTTTCTATAAAAATTTTATTTATTCGTTTACCGTGACATATATATTTTTCATGACGTTCTGTTTCTATTGACATTACATAACAACTTTCTTTTATTTTTTTTCACAGCTCGCTTGCCAACACAATCGACAGTCGATAAAAAAGTTTTCTTTAACAATAAATACAGGTTGACAGCACTCGGCTGACACAGTTGCCTTTTCATAATATAACAAAAAATATAGAACAACTATAAACTTAACACTTGGAAAAATAAACAAATTGACCTAAGAATAAAGAATCTTCACTCTCAGATTAACAAATAAAATATTTTTTTATTTTATTTAATAATACGCATCAACCGCGTGGGTCATTAGCGTCATTAAGGTTTACAAAAGAAGCAAGTTATACATAAAATAATGTCTATATGAGTCTCAGAACATCTATAGATTTGAGAAATATTTTTAAATTGTGCACATTACATGATGATCCTAGTAAGTCTGCAAGTTCACCAGAAGGAAGTTGGGCCTGTTGTCGTTTCGCTGCTAATTGCGGACACTGAGTGAGTAAATGTTTCACGGAAAGTAGTTCATTGCAGTAGTTGCATTTAGGTTTAGGTTCTTGACTGAAAAGATGACTGTGTGTTAGCCTAGTGTGGCGTAGTCGAGTCAGTAGGACTTGGTCTCGACGATTTTTAGGTAACGCAGACCAGGGCTTTATTGACTTTTTTACTTCATTCAACTTGGATGTAGCACTTTTCCACCGATTTTCCCACGCACTGTTTATTTTAGATCTTATTGTACATTTTATACCCGCACTCACTGATAGTCTAATAGTTTCGGTTGTGTCACTGTCTGCGGCTTCTTTGGCGTATTTATCTGCTTCTTCATTACCATGAATTCCTATATGGGATGGTATCCATATGAAGATAACATTCTTATGGCTTTGTTCGGCAGAGTAGAGTTCTTGTTTTATTTTTGTTACAATGGGATGATCTGGATAAATGCATTGTAAGGCCTTAATTGCGCTGAGGGAATCCGAGAGAATGAGATGGTTATGTATGTCAGATGCATTTATGAGGATTAATGCTTCATATAGTGCATACAGTTCTGCTGAGTAGATTGAGCAGGTTGGTGGGAGCTTGAACATGTGGGTCGAAGTTGCGGTCACTACCGCAGCTCCGACTTTATTAGAAGACTTTGAGGCATCAGTATAAACGTGGAAGTAATCAGGGAACTTTTCTAGTATGCTGTTTAGCATATATCTAATAATGTAGGGGTTTTCATGATATTTATTATAGGAAGAAAGACTGGTGATGCAAGTTGGAGTTTTGATTTGCCAGGGTGGAATTGAACTAAGTTCATTGGGATCGCATTCTGGGAGTGAGTAGCTAAGTTTTGATAGGTAGTTTTTAATTCGGATATAGTAAGGTTTGGAGGTTCTTGGCTTTTGGAACAGGTTGGGGAAGTTTTTTGTGGTGCAATTTTGGCTGGTAGGATTGGAGAGATTTTGCCTTATTCTAGCTGCATACACTAGACTTAGGTACATTCTTCTGTCTTCTAGAGATGGTTCTCCAACTTCACAATATAGGCTCTCGACTGGTGTAGTGCGGAATGCCCCTGTTATTATGCGTAGGGTCGTGTTATGAATGCTGTTTATCCGGTTTAAGAGTGATTTAGTCGCTGTCGTATAGGCAATTGAACCGTAATCTAACTTGGACCTGATTAATGTACGATAAAGCGTGAGCAGAGTTTCTCGATCAGCACCCCAATTTTTATTAGCCAACATTTTTAAGAGGTTCAGTCGTTTTTGACATGTCAAGAGGAGATTGTTTATGTGGCATTTCCATTTAAGAGATTCATCAAAAGTCATTCCTAAGAATGTAACAGATGTTTCAGTTTGTAAAAGTTTTCCATACAAGCGTAGATTTACGCGCTCTGGAGTTTTCTTTTTCGAAAAAATAATGAGTTTCGATTTCTCGGTTGAAAAGATGAAGCCTGTTCGTTCTGTCCAATATTCTAAATGGGAGAGGAACTCTTGTGCGATTTTCTGACTGTTCTTAAGGTTCTTACTTTTGCAGTAAACGACCAGGTCATCGGCATATAAGCGGGCTTTAAGTGGCGTTTTTAATCCTTGTAGAACATCGTTCATTGCTATTATGAATAAGGTCGGGCTAAGTACAGAACCTTGTGGAATGCCGTTTTTTTGAAATTTTAAGTCAGACATTGTGTTGTTTACTTTAACTTTAAACGATCTGTCTTGTAGGAAGTTTGTGATGAAGAATAGGCAATGTCCCTGTATATCCCAAATATGTAACTGTTTAATAATATAGTTATGCCAGACGGTGTCGAATGCTTTAGTAATATCGAAGAATATCGTTAAGCATTTACTTTTTAGTGCAAACGCTTCATTGATTTCAAGTTCAATGATATTATCTAACGTTGATCTTCCTGATCTATAGCCACTCTGTTCCGGTATTATTAGTTTGCGTTTTTCCAGTGTCCATAGTAATCTTTTGTTAATCATCTTTTCTATTAATTTGCTCATGATACATGTGAGCGAAATAGGGCGGTAAGAGTGGGGATTTGATTTCGGAGTTCGAGATTTATGTATGGGGATTATTAGCGACTCTCGCTGGGAATTTATGTTGTAACCAGATGATATTAAATAATTGGAGTAGATGTTGATGAGCTCTTTCGGGAAAATGCTTAAGGAAAATTATAGGAATGTGATCAGGTCCAGGAGAGGAATCTTTGAAGCTTGATAATGCTTCGTGATATTCTGCCATGGTTAGAGGTAAATTTAGTGGATCATTTCTTTACTCCCTAATATCAATGTTTTTTTGATCTTGGAATTCTTTGTGAATGTTAAGCGATGTGCTCTGGTTGATTAACAAATAAAATAGATATGTTTGTTTTGATCTTTTCTTGCTCCAAACATTGAGTCACATTCCAAGCTCACTTGCGCACACTTCCACTTCTTTGCCATATTTACAAAGTCTCTTTAGTTGCAGGAAAAATGAGATTAGAAGTTTAATTGAAAATGTGTTAAAAAGTTATGCAAATAAAAAAAAGTCATACTAATTTATGCATTTGAGTCGCTATTTTTAAAATTAATTAATAATACTTCAATTTTATTTAATTAAGGTGTATTCTTATATAAATTTTAAACAAGTATTTGTTGTATCCTTAGATACCTTTATGGTTATAACTAAAAGTGGCAACATTGCTCAAAATTTCAGTTTAATGTGTCAATAGTAATCTATTTAGTAGTTTTGTCCTTGTTTAATTACCATATAAAGAGAGATGCAAATATCGTCAGTCTGTGATCGATGATCATTTCGAATAGGTCGTAGTATATTGTAGTAAATAGTTTCAAACGTGGTTTGTTTATACCAGCGCCATTACGACTAGAGAGTAAACATTAAGTTCTTTCGTTTTGATGTGTTTTTCAAAACTTTTAGTGACAAAATAAATTTATTGTTTTTGGATTATCATTGTTCGTCGGTGCCAAGTTTATCAGAAAAACAGCTGAAATTACCAAGGCCATGTAGCTACAATACCATCCCCACTTTTTGTAATTCATTCATTTTTTCACTACTGGTGTTTAGAATCGTTGGTCGCAAAAATAAACGTGTTTATGAATGAATAGCCCTCTCTATGTTTATTATTACTGGTTGATTGGTAAAAGGGCGAAACTGTCTCTGGAAAACAAATTACTAATGTACAAAGCTGTCATAAGGCCTATTTGGATGTATGGCGTCCAACTCTGGGGATGTGCATGCAAATCAAACACAACCATTATACAAAGGAGCCCATCCAACATACTACGCATGATGGCGCATGTACCCCTGGTACATTTCAAATCTCACATTCCATGAATATCTAAAAATCCCGTTCGTACAGGACGTAATCATGGAACAAAGCACAAGATTTCATCAAATGCTAGAGTCACATAGCAACCCCTTACTTCATCGCCTATTAGAACACCGAGCTGATAGATGTCTCAAAAGAAACTGGCAAGCAGATCTAAAAAATGATTAAAGAGGTCGTATCGCTGAAGAAGACCTCGCCTCGCCAATAGGAGAACCCACATGCTCCAAAACCAAAAAATTAGCCTATAAAACTTTCGTTTTGATTGCTAATAAATACGATATAATAAAAAAATCTACTAAAGTAATTATACTGAGCAATAAAAAATAAAATAACGCGACATAAAATTTCATAAATTGATTGAGAATTTTATCACATTCAAATTTAGGGGATTTTAAAATAGACTTGAGAGAAAATATTTCAAATAGTTGGCATAACTGCCTAAAATACACATTTTAACAAAAGGCAATATATTTATTGTATTCAAGAAATAAAACTAGAATAAACAGCAAAATATTTTTATCTGATGGCATGTCATAATGACAACGTTATGTCACTCAATTTTGATGACATAAGGAAGCTCATTATGGGACTAAGTACCATAATGAATGCATTATGGGACTAAGTACCATAATGAATTCATTATGGTACTAAGTACCATAATGAAATTCTATAAGGAAAACATGTAATGGTTTGATCAAAAAAGTTTATTCCAAATGCATAACTATGTACAAAACTATTTATTATAAATGGTAAAAGAACAATTACTACAATTTGTAATATTAATTCCAATGGATTCTACAGTTTTTACATCAGTAGTTGATGATTGTTGGCAAACTTGTAATCCTGTTTGGTTGTTGGCACCAAAAATTGCTTCTGATATTTTTTTCTTTTGCTCTTTCGAATTTTCGATGTAACCTTCAGCGACAGTATTGCTTTTCCATCCGCCATGGCGTTTCACGGTACACAGATCAGCTCCAGAATCAGCCAAAAATGAAGCAGACGATCGCCGAAAACAATGTCGAAAATGCAGT
This sequence comes from Galeruca laticollis, assembly GCA_963921935.1. NCBI lineage: Eukaryota > Metazoa > Arthropoda > Insecta > Coleoptera > Chrysomelidae > Galeruca > Galeruca laticollis. The sequence goes on from OY998178.1 coordinate 5,985,800, forward strand.
TTTTAATTTTTCGAAAATGTATTGATATAAATGCCATCAGATAAAATTTTGTATGTAATACGAATCATAAACAATTATTATGGCACACGCCGTGTTATCGGACTCGGCTACGCCTCGACTTGTACCATAATGATCGTCTTTATGATCCTTATTACATAAATAACTATTATAATATTATAGTCTATATAGAAAGGACAAGGAGTAATAAATCATTCATTTAAGTAGATTTCATAGACGTAACAAAATATATTTTAAGAGGGTATACCGTAAGGTACATTTTGTATTGAACGAATGAGTTGCAGCTATGCTAAAGAATATACGATTTAGGTCAGAGGTAACGGGATGTACTAATTTTAATAAAAAAAAGTGATAGAGGTAGAGGTCATTCGGAAGCAAAAAATGTAGTTCATTATAAAAAAATTCTACAACTTCCTCAGGACTAAGATACATAATACCGAAATGTACTTTTAAGTATTCGCCAATTACAGAACCTTTCTGTCTGTACTCTTGTACCAAATGAAACTCCTGAATCTTACGAAACCAAGCTTGACAGAGATGAAATTTACAACCAAAAAGAATTTGATCTCTGCCAAAACATTCATATATACCGTTATGAATGCTTAGTTCAAAATCTACTACGACTTCTTTAGGTTGAAAATTTAAGCCTACTTCTTTACATTTTTATCTTAAAATTAAAAACAAATTTGAATATGTTGGACTTGATTTGTCCGGCAGCAAACAAAAAACAAGAGGTACGTAATAGCCGTTTTTAAAACCATGAATGGTAAACATTTGATAAAAAAAGTTGAACAGTATTTAAAAGTCCCATCCATCAAAATACAATCCGAATTACATAAAAAATTAAGGTTGGAAAAACAGGAGAACACAATAATTTTAAATACCTGGTCTGCTGTTAATAGAAATTCTTCTTCTCGGTTCGTTCGTAATTGTAATTCACGAACACTATTAAATACTTCTTCCTGATTTTTAGGCAATAGTGTAAGTGCATTAACATCCTTCCTCTAATCTCCTAAATATCGATCAAAACAATCAAGATTTCTTCAAAATATTTAATTCAAGAAATCTTTGAAACCTTTCAGAAATATACATAATTCTATGGGCCTCCGATTTTATCTATTATAAACCCTAATGACTCTAATAGGATTAAACTAAATGGTTGCGGCACAGTTCGAACATTTCAGTAATCCTCAAATTGATACAAGTCAGGTAAAATTTTATTTTGTGGCAGAGTTCGGATATGCCCGTTTATTCATAATATTTTTTATTTGTATTACTCCTATATGTAGTGTTTGGGGAATTTTTCTCAGAAATTTTAAATGGCAAGTGGCCTACTGTAATCGGCTTAATACGATTACACCTATTTACAGATTATTCGATTATTGAGAGGGATTTTCCAAACAACCCAGTTTTCTTAGAAACACTATCGGGAATATTATTTTAAAAGAAAGTAGGTACATTAAATCAGTACTTAGTATTAGTTCTTTGAGTAAAGTTGTATGAAGTTGTATGGTTGTCATAATATTGTAAACAGTTGGAATATATTTAAAACATTTGTTGAATGTTAATTGTGCAAGTACCAAACAATGTCGATAAGCCAAGGACCATCTAAACGACCAAAAACAGGTCCATTATCTTTAAATGAAAAAACTCTGATATTGAATTGTTATATATCATTGAAAAACAAGGATCCAAGTGCAAGTGTTGATGATATTGTGGAATTAACGGCTGCTATGTTGTGTGTTGCTAAATCAACAATTTATAGATTACTAAAAGAAAGCAAGAATGGAACTCTTCAACCCCCTAAAACTCCTTCAGGCCGAAAACCAATTGAGATCGATGAGTCATTAAAACAAAGACTAAGGCGTAAAGTCCATGGATTTTACTTACGAAAGGAAATTCCAACACTTGACAAAAATTATGACATCAGTGCAAGAAGATACGGACTATCCAAAATTCTCCAGAATGACATTATGCAAACTTTTGAAAGATGTGGGTTTCAGATATACAAAACATAATAGAAAATCTCTCTTGATAGATAAACCGGAAATAGTTTTTTGGAGAAGAGACTATTTAAGAAGCATTCGACATGCCAGAGAACAAAATTTGAAAATCTTCTACTTAGACGAAACATGGATAAATGCTGGATATACAGTTTCCAAATCTTGGCAAGATGAAAACATTAAAAGCGGAAGGCAGGCATTCGTGGAAGGTTTGTCGTTAGGTTTGCAGCCACCATCTGGAAAAGGAAAAAGACTTATCATTGTCCATGTTGGAAGTTCTGAAGGTTTTGTTGATGGTGGATTATTAACTTTTATTTCAAAACGCACGGGGGACTATCACGAAGATATGAATGGGGATGTCTTCGAGGAATGGTTTGTTCAAATGTTGGATCTGATTCCAAAAGGGGCTGTTATTGTTATGGACAACGCAAGTTACCATTCACGGTTACGAAAAGCATTGCCCACAAGTCGTTGGCGTAAAGCAGAGCTTTTGGAGTGACTTATTTCGAAAAATATTAAGTTTCCAAAAGATCCACTAAGGAAAGAACTTTACAGAATTGCAAAAATGAACAAGAATAAATACAAAACCTACATTGTAGAAGAAATGGCTTCTTCTCGTGGTATATCAGTTCTTCGACTTCCCCCTTATCATTGTGAACTTAATCCCATAGAATTAATATGGGCTTAGGTAAAAGGGGAAGTTGGAAAAAAAATACTACTTTTAAAATAAACGATGTTTTGAAATTGTTTGAGAGTGCTGTAAGTCATGTGAGTAAGGAAAATTGGACAAACTGTATCGAGCATGTTATCAAAGTAGAGGCAAATATGTGGAAAATTGACAATATTTGTGATGATTTAATCGACCCCATTATTATTAATGTCAACAACGATTCTTCCTCTTCCGAGTCGGATATAGAATAAAATGTAAGTAATAAATGTATTCCAATAATTATATCTTTTCATTTTTTATTATATTATAATTTAAAACGTATTTTTTTCCCAAAATACACACCACTGCATTGCGTTATTGCTTATCTGCTAATCCTTTAACAATGAATAAACCCTAAACTTTGCTACAACTGAAACAAATACGGGGTCGATCTACCTGGTTTTTAGATTTACGGAAGAAATGTAATTTAAAGTAAGAGATTTATCAAAAATTTCATGGTGCTCCCTGTAAAGGTTTTGCATACTTAATTAGGGTTTATTACTCCTCGTACTTTTTGTACATACTATAAATATAAACATAACCTAATTTTTTTACATTTCCTGAATCTCCATACTACTTTCAAAGTCTGGCAACGATGTTTCTTTATACTAGCTTTATAATGTGAACCAATTTTTATACTATAAGACCCTTAATTGACTTAATCCTAAATCATTTTAGGAAGCATGTATTACAACAACCAATCTGCCAATTTTAGATACTTTTAGTTTAGTTATCATTTGTTTCAGTCCAGCTGAATTGCAGTTTTACACAAGCGTTGCTAGCATCGTGGTACAAATACCAGCAACATTGTTGATGGTCACTTTTTCCTTTGACGAAAAAATTGGATACAAACTTTTATTATCTTTCATATTAAACGGAATATTTTTCCATTTTCAAAGTATCACTGCATATGTACTTATGGATTATATCAGTCCAGTCACACACAGGTAAGTAATTCATAAACTACATATTAAATTAATAGTATTCGTAACGGTGTATTAATAGTATATTCACTCACTAATCTTATTTTATCCACACTGACACATTCCTATTTTTTTATTTATATTGAACTGTTATTGTCTTTTTATCAGATAGTTAGTACATAGTAACACCAACTGCAATTTCCCTATAATTATTTCAGTTTTAAAGGTTTCCTTTTTTATATATTGTTAAAATTACTCTTTCTTCCAGTTTTTGGTCCATCAAATCTCTTGAATCAACTTAGTAACTCTTTTTCATGTCAATGTAATTTATTATATATAGAGTGATTCATTAAGAATTATCCATATAGTAACTGGAGAAACCTTAGCAAATATTCTAAATGATTTTAGCCAATGGTTTTGACACCTTCCAATATTTTTTGTTCATACTTGGCAAATAGTTTACACATGCTAGGATACTTTAAATAATGGTAAAAGATAGTTTTCCTCTATCAGAGACGTACGGTAGGGATGGATACTTTCTTTTATCTCCCTACAATCTACGCCACTGTCGTAATAATCGTTTCAGCATGTTTTTTTGATTCATCATCACTTTCTAGTAAATATCATCCTCCTGTCTCAATGCGATAAAGTGAGTAGTTTTCGAGTTATTTGCATTTAAAGGTAATGTTTAAAATATCCAATTTTGTTTTATTGCTTATTTCACATGAGTGTCGTTAATAATTTAACCACATATATGATAAAAATTGTTAATTCTAATCGCAAATTCACATGAGTCAATAACTATTTCATTAAATAAATAATATTTATTAGTTTTAGTAAATTCCATTTCAAATGATTTTTTCATATTAATGTCATCAATTTTAAATTTATGAAAATGCAGGAATATTATTTTTATTATCAAATACTTATACATAGAATATCGTTTATGTTATGTATTCATCATGTTATTACATAATAAAAGTCATAGTTCTGATTTGTCATAAATTTAAAACTGATATTTCGGTAAAGATTAATATGAAAAAATCATTTGAAACTAATAAATTTTATTTATTTAGTGAAATAGTTATTGACTCATGTGAATTTACGATTAGAATTAACAAATTTTATCATCAACCAAATAACTCGAAAACTACTCACTCTAATGTATTGAGATGATATTTATGCAAAAAGTAACGTAGAATAAAAAAACATTCTGAAACGATTATTTATCTTTCAGTTCTTTATTGGCTCTTCTCCCCCACTCTTCTTTTGTGTTAACTCAGCATTTTCCTTTAACATTGTTCCATCTGTTTTTTCTCCATTTGATTGAATATTCATTTTCATAAGCACAGGTTGTCATGTTGACTGATGACTATTATCGTTTTTCCAATTACATATGATTTTTTTCTTTTTCTGTTTATGTCACTACTCCATGTTTATCTCCTTTTGTTTTATCTTATAATTATTTTTTGTGTGTGGTCTATTTCTGTTTATAGTTTCACCATTTTCTTCTCCTTCTGCTTCATCACATTATTTTTATTTTTAGTGTGGCGAATACGGCGAAAAGAGCGTTCTTGATTTGGTTATCGGTGATAATGTTTGGCAATCCAGTGACATTGCTCAGTGGTTTGGGTACAATAACTGTGATAGTTGGAGTCTTGCTGTATATTAAAGCACAAGAATATGATCAAAATGACAAGCTGACTTCTGGGAATTTAGTTCACAGGAAGGTTCGTGCCATTTAGCATATTTAAGGACTTCTTAGTGAGAGCATTTATTTTTTTTAATTAATTTTGTATAGGTGATGAATGATGACAATTTGAAGCAGTTTATATTACAAAATATCAAGAGGTAAAATTTATGTGATGAATTTATTGTTAAATTGACTTTTTGAGATTTTTTATTTTTCGACATACAAAAGTTTTAATCTTATCTTGAGTATATTTATTTATTTAAGTTCATACAGTCCACTACTCCTTTGTATTAACGATGTACAGGGTAATAAAGAAAAAAGTTACACATGAATTCCATGCAATTAATTTGAGAGGTGAAAATAGGACAAATGGTTTTAATAACATGCAAAAACTCACAGAAGAAATAGAAAAGGAACAATAATAAACATAAAAAAGGTTTAAAGGATACATAACATTATAAATAAAAGGAGTATATATAAACATGAATGTTAAGGAAGTGAAATAGCAGAGGATAGCAACATAAAAGATATAAAAAATTTAATAAAATCTAAACACAACAATATTTGGCAACAAATTAAAAGTGAATGACACATGTTGTTCAATGTGGAAAACAATATGTGAGTCGTGAGTAATTCAGGAAAACAAGAGAGTCCAATTAAAGCCTTAGTGATGAAATTCATCAGGAATGTGGTAGGAAAAACTTGAAAGGATGCAGAAAGATACGAAAACATAGAAATAGTTGAAGAGAATTAGGACAGCATCAAAAATATTGAAGCAATTCGACAGAAGGGGGCAACCAGAGGAAAAGTTGGATGAAAAGGGAAGACTGTAGAGGAAATTAAGTAGTTGACACTGGAAGAAATTGTAGGTATGAGGGAATAAAAGAATCCTAGCACCAAGCCAGAGGTTTTCACTACGGCCAGCCATGCCTTTAAATATTTCACACAAATTACAAAGAAGTATTTGTAGGTTTGTTTACATGACATGTCGATTTAAAATATGATTATTCTGACAGAACTTCCAGTTACATTTGAAATAAAAGATAAAAAAGATTTTAATACCAAATTAATTAAAAGTGTTATTAATTTTCCACTCCCAGGGAATGCCATTGATTGTATGGTATGTATATGTATAAAGTGTTTTATTTTGAAACCTTGAAAATAATTTATTCAACAACTGGTTGCTAAGGATTTATGGTTATTGTGGATTAATTTTCAACAACAATAATAACAATTTATGTTTTAAAAGTTGCGAGACATTTACTGATTAAAACTTATGTATGGCATTATAAGACAACCACAGGCCAACGAGAGAAAAAATATTTACCCAAATCTTGTATGCTGGTAATTTTTATCACCCATGGTTCTCTCTAGTGATGTAAAATTCCCGGGAATTCATTATCGGGGAAATATTCCCTGGGAATATTGCCGGCAATATTCCCAAAATTCATAAATTCTCGGGAATTTAGATTTTAAAGTAGGATAGCTCCAAATGATATTGTTTAATAGGTAGAATGCATTATAGAGATGATAAAATGAAGCCCATTTACTTTTTAAAAGTCATAGAAAAAATTACAAAAACAAAATTTGGGAATTTATGATTTAACGACACAGCATTTTTAAACATTAAATTAATTTACAAATTTACTGATTCTGTGGTTAAATAAAACACAAACACTGTTTAAAATAAAAAATATCATAGTATAATGAAATAAAACATGAAAAAATTACATTTTTTTAGCAATTTAAAAAAGTTATTATGCTCACAGTCCTCATTGCTGTCGATTTCCATAGAACCTTCTGGAGCATCTTCAGCTTCCTCCTCTTCTCCCTCGGGAAATTCAGGAAATCCAGTGAAGTCTTCGTCATCGCTTTCCCCCACTTCCATCACATCAGTTTCCTCTTCCACATTACCTAAGGTATCTTCATTTTCACCTTTTCCGTCACCCGGGGTTTCGCTGGTTTTGCTCTTCTTGGGAGTTTGTTTGGTTGGAGACGGATTCATCAACCTCCAGTTATAGGATAAGTACGGTAACTTTGCAGCACGCTCGGTCGTGAGGCGGTTTCTTTTCTTTGAATGTATCCACGAGAACATACTAAATGTACGCTCCGTGGCAGCAGAAGTGACAGGAGCTCCCAAAATTCGGATGGCAATGTTTGCCAAGGGACAGGGCCGGCTCTAGAGTTTCAGGCGCCCAGATGCAATTTTTTTTTCAGCGCCCTTTCTATAAATTTTAGTTAAAACAAATAAATAAATATAATTCTGTGTTTGAAGTATAGTTATAATAAGGCAGTACTAAAAGTAATATACTTAAATCATAATTAACCAAAAAGTTAGGAAGACAAAAACAAAATGTAAAATAATAAACAAAAAGTTACGTAACATTTTTAGAATTTAACTTTTCTGGACTTTAAAGACGCAAACTCATCCAGAACACTGTTCATGTGAATTTTTTCACACAAATCACCTTCGATAGCTATCATTGATAGTCCAACTAATCTTTCCTGGGAAATAGTAGACCGTAAGTACGATTTAATTAATTTCAGTCTTGAAAATGATCTTTCGCCACTTGCTACTGACACTGGAAGTGTCAACAGTATCCTTAAAGAAATTACCAAGTTTGGAAAAACGCTAAATAAATCGTTGGAGTATATATATATTGCAACATGTTTATTGCATCGTAGTTGTTCGTTGGTTCCTTTACTGTGTCTTTAAATATTTTTAGTTCGTTGAACAATTTTAGAGCACTTATGTCCCTTTCTTCGCCGCCACTTAAGGCAATTTGTAAATTATCACAACTCCTTTTTAAAGTTTCATCATCTATGTTATAAAGTTCATTAAAATTTGTAAGAAAATAAAATTTTTGGGAATTACTATTTAGAAGTTCAAATCTTTCACTTAAGGTATTGAGTACAGTATCCACAATTGGAAGAAAAAATGAAATTTTATATTTCTTTTCCGGATTATTCGGCGTTTCATCCCGACTTTCATAATCAAACATACGTTTTTTGCGTCTGTGCAATGTATTTTCTTTGAATTGGGGACAAATTTCCAAATCTTCTGCTAACGTTTTTGCAGTTTCAAGTACAGATGTAAACTGTTCATCTGATCGGAATTCTTGAAAAAAATTTATTAAATTTTGTAAAGTCCTTGTTGATTCATTTAAACTGGTACTCGAATTTTGGAGCATTTTACTCACAACATTGACCCGGCTTAAAATATCGTACCAAATTATAAGCGAACAAACAAACTCATAGTCTTTGAGTTTCAAAGCTAAAACTTTGGCTTCATATTTTGTGTTCCCATCATTTTTGTTGTTTTCGTGGACGTCAATTAAAGCATCTAGAACACCTCCAATATTATTTTTTAGTGGACGCAGTGCGTCAACTCTAGATTCCCAGCGGATGTCAGATAAAGGTTTGAGGGTAATTTTTGTATATGATTTTAAGACATCCCATCGCTTAGTCGAACCACAAAAAAAATTATAAACTTCTTGGACAATGCTGAAAAAAGCTATTGTTTCAGTGTTTACTTTGGCAGCATCACAGATTACTAAATTTAAGGTATGCGCCGCACATGGAACATAAAGGGCGCGAGGGTTCATATTCAGTATGCGTCTTTGAACTCCATTGTGTTTACCACGCATGTTGGCCCCATTATCATAACCTTGCCCACGTAAATCTTCGATATTTAATTGTAGCTCTTGTAATTTATTAATTATATACATAGATAAACCTTCTCTGGTAGAATCAGCCACTTCTATGAAACCCACAAAATGTTCTTCTATGGAAACCTTACCGCTTTCATCTTTATGGACAAATCGAATAATAACTGTCATCTGTTCAGTGTGGCTTATGTCGGGAGTACAGTCTAATATTATCGAAAAATATTTGGCACTGGTTACCATTTGAACAATAGAACAGAGAATTTGGTTTGAAAGAATAGATATTATTTCATTTTGGATATTTTTTCCCAAATAGTGAACAGTTTGGTTTTCTGATTTCTGAATTTTTGCGATGTGATTTCCAATAACAATATCAAACTTTGAAAATAATTCTACCAGTTTTAAAAAATTTCCATTGTTTCTCTCAAAAATTACATCTGAGGAGCCACGTAGAGCTAAATTTTGCCCAGCAAGATATTTAATTATTTTTGTTATTCTCTCTAAAACTCCACGCCAATGTCGTTTCTCAACCTCAAATATTTTTTCAAGTTCGCTATCTATTGTAGTTTGCTTTTCTAACTTTTTTTTAAGTTCCATCCAAGTTATAAATGAGTTCAAATGTGACCTACTTGTTTCGTGAGTAGTCAGAGTTTTCGACAAATTTTGCCAATTTGAATAGCCATCTGTGGTCAACTGACTTATTTTTTCAGATGCAAACAATTTGCAACAAAAACAATATACTTTGTTTACAGAACCTGAATATATGAGCCATGTCCGTGGGACAGTGTCGTTGTTCGCTACTTTACGATAAAAGTAATTATTACTAAAACTACGACCGCAGTCATCTTGTGGATATGATTTATTTATTTTTTTTTGTTCTGTCTCTGTCAGACCGTGCTCAATAATGATTTTTCGAACTTTGTCATTAATAATTTTGGGCCAAGTTGCTGGATCATTTGATTTAAATAACGTCACGTCGCTTTCGCTTACTGCTAGTGTTGCTAAAGCTGTTGGTTGATGTTGATATGAGGAAGGTAAAGCCGACTGGGAAGCGATAGATTGGTGTGCTTGTGGATCACCTTGTTGATGTGATGAAGTTGACGAAGATGAATCAACGGTTGCTTCAAAAGGCGCTAGACATGAATCTTCAGGATCAGGATCTCTACTATTATTTGCAGATAAAGAACTGTCGCCGATGTTTTGCTTTTTGAAAAATTTGTGGAGTTGACCCCTTAATTTTTCTTTCTCGAGTTCTTTTGCCGCTTTTCGTTTTCGATTTTCTGATCCTGATAGTTTCTTTTTTTCCATTTTTTCAAGAAAAACTAAAAAAAATTAATTTATTATCTCACTACTCGATGCACTTTACATATTTTAAAATATTTACGTTTTGAAACTTTACTAAACCAGTGTGAATCGAAAATCACGTGCAGTCAGATCAAAATAGTTCAAAATATAAAACAAATTCAATCATAATGGGGATTTATTTTATTAGAATATTTTATATCCTTTTAAATTTATTATCCCAAATCAACAACGGAATTTCTCTATTCACAATATATTATGTTATTTTAATTATAAACATGCACACTCCAAGAAAATACAGATATAACTATTTATAGTTATATTTCAAAACTGAATTCTAATTCATTATAACCGTGAGGCAAATTAACAAAAATAATTTTTCAAATTTTAAAGAAAATTAGTTCCATCAAAAGTTTGAAATTAGTAACAAATTAGCAAAGGATAATTTATTGTAGGTTTGTTTAGATTAAAATTAAGTACTTTCTACTTTAAATAATTAATCATTTGTTTGACCATCATCTAAAATTATTGTCTGGCGTTTAGCGTCCAATAAACTTAAATTTTCTAACAAAAATTTGACTTACCTTTGAAAACGAAAATAATATAATTTCGTTAATGTTAAAATGGAACACACAACTTGAAACAATACTGTTGCTACTAATACTACACAGTGAATGAATGTAGGTAAAACCGAACATTTCAAATGAAGGAGGGTCTAAAATTTTGTTTCTGATTTTTTGTTGCCAGATGCCAGATGTGCACTTGAAATATGTTTCTTGGAATTGTGAATAAGATCTTAAACAAGCCGACAACGAATAAGGTCAAGTTGTGGGAAAAAAATTACCAAACAAAATGTTGCGACCACCTACATTTAGAAGGCTTGTGCTAAACAATAAACATTATGAACGATTGGTTCAAGTAGATTGATCATCTTTTCGACCCTTGTCCAAAATACACCATCATCAAGGAGTTTTCTTTTCATTGATGGCTCCAATTCAGCCTTTTCATCGACTGCCAATGTTTGCAGAACTACTTTGTTTGATTTCAGGCTCTGCAAACAAAAAAGGTGGCTTCCCCATCGGGTCTGCCCAGGCAGCTTAAGAGAAATCCTGTCTTTAAATTTTTTCCCAGCCGAAATTTCGTGAAAGGAGCTTTCAAAATGTGACTGTTTTTTATCATCTTAATAATTTCTGTCACATCACTGAAGAAACCTTTAACAGTTTGATATCCTAAAATATCACCACATAGTAAACGAAGTAGGTGAGCAATGCAAACCAGTGGGGTAATATGGGGATATTTTTCCTTCACTAAGGCTAAATCTGCCTTCATATTTGCTGCAAGTTAGGGAACTATGGTTGGTACAAGAAAAGCATTACACTCATTCTAATGAACTATACCAATTTAATACTGAATTTAATATTTTTTTTTCGGAATCAGTACATAAAAACTACACAGGGATTAGTTAAAATTATTGAAAAAGTTTTTTTATCGTTGGCCTGTATAATTTTAATCTTGACTTGTAAGGATTTTTCGTTTTGTTTTGAAATAATGTTTGGGTGTGGTCTCGAGTGCAATAAATTTTTCTATATATGTATATATTGAATGATGACCTCGAGTTTATGGTAAATGTATCGATATTTGAAAAGTGATTGAAAATATATATTTTGATATATCAATAAAAAATAAGTTTGTTGTTTTTTTACTAACGGATTAAACGATACCTCTGAGGTATAGATACTTTTAATTGATACAGTATCGATCACAAAGTATCGATACTTATATTGTATCAGTACTTACCCATATCGATTTTGTAAAATTTAGAATAAAATAAATAGAAACAGTAACAAGTATTGATATGATTTATTATTGATACGAAATTATAAGTTATAAATGTAATTCTATGAAAAAAGTCCATTTTTGTAGTGCTATCTCAAGGATCTTGTCGTATTTCTATATCTAAAAAACAGGGCATTCAAAATGAATTTCTCATGAAAAGCCAATTCAATTTAAATTATTTTTGAATATTCTTGAAATATGGCTGTGTTGTTTTTTTTATACAGTGTGTTTCAATAATATATTGTACATGGAGAAAGTTGTATTTTTAAATGGAAAGTTAATAAAATCACTATAATTTAGCATAACATTTTTGCAAAATTCCTTAACTATCTGTATTTTTTTTATTCAACTATGGCCATTAGCAAAAGGTACAGTAAATAATTACAATAGATTATAAATATATCATGTGAAAATAATTACAAACAATAACGAACTATGAGTCTTTAAATTTTATTCAGAAATCGGATGGCTATGGTGATTTGGTGTGCATTTGTTACGATATCCTTAATGTCGATTTTCATTCTAAGCTGCTGGCGTCGTTTAGTATAATAGGGGCAATCTACGAGAATGTGTTGAATTTCAAGTAGAGTTCGGCTGTGGGGAAAGGTCATAAGGTGGCCATGAGTGAGTCGGGTAGGACCAATATGCAGTCAAACTGTACAATAGTCTGATATATTTTCCTTAAATATGTTGCAGAATGATTCCAGTGGTTTAGCCATTTCTTCCGAATAAGTTTTTTCATAGCGAATTTTAGGTCTCTAGAGATTTGCAGAGTAATATGTGTAGTGGTGGATGAGGCAGTTTCTTTAGCAAGGAAACGGCCTTTTCATTTTCCATTCGAAAATCTCTACTGGAATCAAGTTTCATTCTCTTAAAGCAACTTTTCCTAGAAACGAAAAATTCAGTAGGTTTGTCCTTCAGGGCAGCATGATTTGTAGTCAAATGGTTTTCCAAATGTGCATCATTATTCAGAACTACATGACAAATTATGCACTGAAGTAAATGACTACTGTTTTTTTGAATATATGTAAACCCGTATTTAATATAGTTATCACTGAAGAGTCTTTTCTTTGGCTGTGATTTAGCCATGTTAATAACTAACCACACAATGTTATGGCGATGATAATCAACAATACAATCACTATAATAGTTACAATAAAACTACATTCACAGGAGAAGGCAAATGTGTGACTGAATACTTTGACAAGTAGCGCTTGTGGTGGATAGTGGCACTGTGGTAGATATGCGCACTACGCCCCGCAGTGATACAAATAAACAAAGGCCCTGCTATGCTGAGTAGAGGTAGAGAACTATCTATAATTATCGATAGTTTTCGATAATAAGAAAATTAATTAATACTACAGTCTGCAGAATAGGATTCTAAATTATTTGGGTATTGGGTATATATAATTTTTTTTAATTTTACCAATATTTTAAAAAGCATAAATACTTTGTTATTGTGAAAGTCAAGTATTTTTGTTTAAGAGCATTATCATTTCAACATTTTTGGATTTTAGTCGGGATCTTCTGTCAAAGATTATGGTACCAGCTGTGCTGAAAGCCCTTTCAGATCCCATTGACGAACCAGGTATGCAAAAATATTTTTGGAAGAGTTGAAGCATTGGGCTGAGTTCTCCAGTGATCTGAAATAAATTTAGGTTGCTATTTATTAGCTTAAAACTATTAAAAATCCTATACTTGGGGACCATCCATAAATTACCTGAGACGTTTAGGACGGGGGCTCAAGCAAAATCACACATCTCATCAAGGGGTGAGGGGATAAAAAAATCGCCAAAATTGCATCACGTGATTAAAGGGTGGCCGCTTACCACATTTACTACATTATACTTACTTTCCAGAACAAAAGAGGATCGGTTTCTTCATTTGAGTTGGGTCTTTTAATAATTATTGCATCTGCTAAATTTGATTTGGCTTCATTTTTTTGCGCAATAAATGAAAATAGGGACTTCTTGGGTGAATTTTTAGGTTGACCATTTCCATTTTAATTATTTCTACGTTCAACTTCTTTTGCTTGTAATATTTGACACATTTCTTGTTCTAATAACACACTGGCTTGATTTGCATTTTCCAGGCTGCAGAAACCTTCTCTCTTAAAACGTGGGTCTATTATAATTGCAATTCTAGTAACTGATCTTTTTTCATATAGAAATAACCTTTTCTGAACTGAATCTTTAAGTCCCATGCAAAATTGTTTTCCCTCTTCTGTTGTTATTTCTGTGACACATTCTGTCAAATAGTTATAAATTCCATATGTCAAAGAAATTATTAAAGAAATAGTTGTATATTTGCTGCCTGAAATATTTTTTGTAGCTTCCTCAAAGCATTCCAATCAAACTTTTTATGTCTCTTCACAGTAATAGTTCATCTATTGTCAATGACAGTGGAGCTTTTCGTAATTTTAAGAGGGAACGATTTAAGAATCCTGAGTTTTAATTATTCTTTCAAGCATGTATAATGTGCTATTCCAATGTGTTGACACTTCTTTTATCAGCTTTATTGGTTCATTCCCACTATTTTCTTTTTGGTGACTTAAGGACATCTTTCACACAATCTAATTTAATATTTTCCTATACAGCAAAGTTCTTCGAGTGTGCATAACAAGGCAAATGCTTCTTTTGTAACAATTCAAATGCTTCTTTTGCAACAATTCACAGGTTTTGATCATGTTGGCAGTATTATCAGTTACAGTGCAGGAAACTTTGCTACCAATCTGCCAATCATCGAATGTTCATTATTAAACATTAGCTAAGCTTTCTAATGTTCATTAACTTTTGGTACTGCCAATAAACTGCCATTTAAATTAAAATTTTGGTCGACAAAATGGCATGTAATTGCTAGTTACTATTCTGTGCTTACAGAAAATTTATATCCTTTAAAATACCTTTTAATTTTAATGCACACTTGTTATACATATCCTTCATGATTTTTTCTCTGATAGTGAATTTACTAAGGATAACATATTTAGGATCTAGTAGATTTACGAAACGTCTAAAACCAATATCATTGACAACACTAAATGGTTGCAAATCTGTTGTTATCATAAAAGTTAGCACTTGATCCAAATCCATCTTTCTTTTTGATGTCGAATCATATTGAATAGATCTTTTAAAAAATGGGCTTATCGATC
The DNA here is from genome assembly GCA_963921935.1 of Galeruca laticollis. Classification (NCBI taxonomy): domain Eukaryota; kingdom Metazoa; phylum Arthropoda; class Insecta; order Coleoptera; family Chrysomelidae; genus Galeruca; species Galeruca laticollis. Next base: position 6,001,097 of record OY998178.1, read on the forward strand.
GAGCAAAACTAGATTGAGATTCAGTGGTTTCAACATGCGAACTTGGACTCGTTTCATCAGCCTCTGTCACAATTGGATGGAACTGTTTAATGTGATCTTGTAGGTTTGAAGTATTCCCACTTGTTTTGTACTCTCTTCCACAAGTTGGCAAATTTACGATCACCTGATTTCTTCAAATAATTCCAAACATTTGATTTTTTTCTTTTCCTTCCAACATTTGCAGTTGCAGAGCTTGAAGCGATGGAGTCTGAGTCTAGGTCTATATCTGAGGTATGCGAATTTCTTGACTTATTTGTTCGTTCTCTTGCAGAAGCTGAAAGAAAGTAAATTTTACAAAATAATCAAAATATTAATTATGAAGCTTCGGAACACATACCATCAGGATTGAATTGATCTTCATTTTGTATCAGGAATTTTTCCATTTCGAGTGTTTTTCAAATTGAATAATTTCAAATAGTTATACAAATTACAAAATACTTCTATTTGTTATAGTGATAAGCAGGTACATAAGTAGACAAGTGACAAAACTGACAAGTGAAATGACGAAGTGACCGGACCATAGATAATCTTGGACCGGACCACAAAATAATAACTTTTCTGTGACACTAACAGTCGCCGCCATGTTGACGTTTTAACGTATACATACATTACATACCAGGAGAGGTGTATTTCGTCGAAAAGAACTCTAATCTAACTTTAGCCCAGTCAGGGGTACTATGGTCAGTAAAGTAAACTATCGAACACTATCGAAAGTTGGAAAAAACTATCGATATCTTTCGATAGTCAAAACTATTGATAGTGCTATCGATAGTTCTCCACATCTAATGCTGTCAGCTAGCTTCTCACGCCTGGCTGTAAGCTCACATACATTTTATTGAGTTAATAGCTATAAATAAATTTCAATGATTGTGTGTTTCTGTCCAGCATCAAATTCAATTTTTTGTTGTTATAAATATACATGAAAACACAGCTGCTTCAAAAATTACAAACTTATTTAATTTTTTTTAATTTGTTGACGCCTCCACTGGAATTCTTCCACGCCTTCCAGGTTGAGAACCACTGGTGAAAATAAACTCATACCAATATGGGCCAGCAAACTTTAAGGCACAAAAATCTAATCACTTGTGTTAAAGATAACGTTAATGAGCACTTCAACGAAAATAATACCTTCACGTTCGGAGGCCACACGTAGAATGTTTGTATTTTGTATACAAGAGTATTTTTTTGTTTCAGTAAACAACTATTTTCAATAAAGTGGCTGTAAATATAGGACGTCCTCTCTTAGTTTTTTGTTGTAAATCTGCTAATCTTTGTCATATCGATCAACCCAAATTTATTTTTTACATTTTCAACTCTAAAATAGCGTGAAAAATAAAAATATACCAATATTTTTCTCACTGTCAACTACTATATTATGAAAAATGCAGCCATTCTCCATTACTGTAAGTTGTAAAGTGGTAAAATTGCTCAAAAATGGCGAGTCAATTTTAATAATAAACATATTAACTCAATAAATAAATCATAAAATGGATTATTCAGTTTATACAATTTTAATTCTTTAATTGGTGATACTGTACTATGGGTAATTTTTAATGTATCGATATAAAGCTTATATTTTACCACGAATTAATTTTATGTGAGTTTTCGTACATTTTGAGTGTTGGACAGAGTGTTAATTTAGAAAACTTGTGGTGTTACTTTATTGTTTAGTTTTTGACAAAATAAAGTACAGTATTAATAATTTTTATGACTGAATTACATTCCATTGATATCATTTCAAGTTTTTTTTAATTGACAAAACTAAATAAGAATGGTATTAACTATTCTTGATATTTTTGTAAAATGTTGTAATCAACTTGAATAAAAGAAACCAGTTCAACTATATCCATTGACATATAAAAAGAGAACTTTTTACAACGTTCCATCCTTGCGCATCTCTTTAGCCGCGATTGCATATCAACAATAGTTATATGCTCCAATTTATGAGTTCAAATACATTGGTTGCACGCGAGCGCTTGTAGTAGATCGCGCGAGCGTGCGCAACTTGCTTGCGTGAGTTTGGTGTGATAACACTAATCGCACGCCTGCACAATCGTTTTGAATAGAGACAGACACACAGAAGTTTCAATCAATATGGATGCTTCATCGAACGATGAGCAGTTAGTGTTGTAAAATGGCCTTTTTGAACTTTGATAGATTCAGAATATTCTAGGGAATAATTGGCCAATAACAAAGACATTTTTAATGTCTTTAGTCAATGAGTATATCACGGATAGGGAGGAAGATGGCGAATACGATAGGGTTTATAATGATCTTATGCAGCCCGGAAAGTTTTTTGATAATTTTAGGATGATATAATGTCCTATTCTGTTGCTATCTCCACCCACATCTTCACATAATCCCTGTTGTGGTACTTTTTACTTTTAGCATCCCAAATGGCACTTTTTTCACGGACAAGTGATATCAACAATTCATTAATCTCTATAACGTGCATGCAAACTTGCGAATGGTGTCCAACGAAAGTGCATTCAGTATAAGCACCCTCGTGTATGCTGCCATATGATCCCATTAAACTCGTCCAAATTTGATTGCTTATGCACGCTCGCTCAACCAGTTCACTCGAGCAATCCTTAACCAATGTATCTGAACTCTTGGTACAGTAAGTCACGCCTTCAGACAAGGATACAAGAAAGGTTGAATATCGATTATCTAGATATAGTTTCCGAACTGAAATCCAGAGGATGTATTTTATTGTATTGTAATATGTAAAAAACTTATTTTTGTTGTCAGCACATTTATGTATAAATTGAAAAAGTGTACAATTGTTGTAAATATATATAACTGAACTAGTGTGTTAAATTATGTGTTCATTATAAAAAAAGTCAATAAAAATCCACGATCTTTATGTACTTATTTTTTTACACACATTACCCAAGTTCTCGGACAGTGTTTGTTTGGTTGCATAACACGTTTGATCAAACATAGTGTAATTTTGGAAATATTACATCGAGAATGTATGCATAATTTGCCAATATTAAACCATAGAGAAAGTACTAATTTGTATTGTCTTTGTTATAAACAAAATATCTAGCAGCGACTCCGATTTGAAAAAATACATATTTTTATTATTTTTAAAAACACTATTATTTTATTTGGTAATTAAAAATTTCCCTATAAAACATTTTTTAATAAACAATACACATAAAATAGTATATTGTGCAATAAGTGGGGAAGTTTGTGGTACGAGCCTGAAGGACGAGTGCCGCAAACACACGCGCAAGAAGGGGAAGGGAATATAATCATAGGATTCACCCTTTCCCAATCATGAATAACCTGATGTGCTTGTGTACGCCCTTCCCCTTCTTGAATAACTTAATATTCAAGAAGGGAAAGGGTGAATCCAATAATTATATTCCCTTCCCCTTCTTGAATAACTTAATATCCAAAATTTTATAACGCACGTGAATTCTTTTTAGGGGAAAAGTTTCCAAATGGTTGGCGACACTGTAGTATATCATTGTTAGTTATTGAATTTGACATTGACTTTCATAAGTGTATTTGCATGGAAAATAAATGTTTTTAATATTCATATTTCGAAAAGTATGTTTTCTCAACTTGTGACTTGGTTTAAAACGTTTCTATTATAAGAACTGTCTGTAAAAAAGGTATGAGACCCGAATCAGATTGGAGATATTTTAAAATTGAAAATGTACCTCTATGGCAATACAAGAAGTTTTAATAATTTTGAAAATTCATATCTCGAAAAGTAGTTGTTTCCGCAACTTGTGACTTGGTATAAAACGTTTTTATAATAAGAAGTATCTGTAAAAAAAATTTGAAGTTTGAACTCGATTGGTGGCATTCCAAAGTTTGACCATTTTTTCGAGTGGAAATGATTTCTCACGAGTTCAATACCATACTTTTTCTAATCAAACTAAATACTTAAGTAATAATTGTAATATTTTTTTTATATCTCTTATTATCAACAAACATACATTAATTCTACCGTGTTTCTTTCTCGACTTTTGTGGCAAGAGGTTGAGTGTTGTCAGTTTGGCACCTTCCATCTCGTCTGGCGGCGGACAATTCTCTAGGTCATCCACAATTTCCACAATGTTTATTGACATTTTGTAGAAGTAGAAAAAACACAACATCGATGACAAATGTTAATTAATTTTTAAGAAAATCTTCTTCTTATTCGTATTTAAGATCTTGCGATCTGTTAGTTTTGAAGGTTCCTCTTTATCATTTCCTGTGAGGTGGACTGCCAACTGTCCTTCCATCTGTTAGGTGGTCTACCGGGTGCTCTTTTCCCTGTTGGTTTCCCTTCAAGTGCGATGCGTGGCAGTCTGCTCTCCTCCATTCTTCTCACATGAGCGTACCAATGTCTTTTTCTTTGTCTCCCCCATCTTACGATGTCTTGCACTCCACATTGTTCCCTGATGTCATTGTTTCTAATTCGGTCCCTTCTTGTTTTTCCCACTATAGTCCTGAGCGTTTTCATTTCGGCTATTCTAAGCATGCTTTTCGTTTTGTTGGTTTCTATTTCATATGACTGGCCTGATACAAGTCTTATAGATTCTAACCTTGCTATCATTTCGCATGTATTCGTTTGCCCATATTGTTTGCTTTAAGCAGCCCGATATGGCAGTCGCTTTGTTAATCTGTCTTCCTAGGTCCTTCACTGGGTCGTGATAACTCGACAGATCCATACCCAGATATTTGAATTGTGAGACTTGCTCGATGATTTTTCCCTGGACTTCCAGCTTACACCTTACAGGTTCTTTAGCAAAGGTTATGCTTTTCGTTTTTTCTATGGATATGGTCATGTTCATCGCTTGACTGACCTGGTAGAATTTGTGCAGTTGTCTCTGTAGATCGTCCTGCGTTTCCGCAATAATAGCTGCATCGTCGGCGTAGCATACCATGCTGATTCTTTTATTCTGTCCCATTCAGTATCCCATAGTTAGTGATGATATTTCCTCTATAATTCTGTCCATTAAGAGATTGAACAGAAATGGGCTAAGGCTATCGCCTTGTTTGATGCCTCCTGGTGTTGGTATCTCTTCCGTATAAGTGTCTCCTGCCTTTACTTTGGTCATGTTGTTCGTATTGAGACTGCGGACTGCTCTTACGATGGTGTCTGGCGTTTCTTTCGCTATCAGTATGTTTATGATGTCGGAGAGACGAACCCTATCAAATGCCTTGGTCAAATCGATGAAACAGACATACGCTGGTGTATTAAATACTATTGATTTTTCTTTGATTTGTTTGATAATGAATATGGCGTCGGTCGTGGATCTGTTTCGTCTGAAACCTTGTTGTTCTTCCCTGTTTGTTATTTGTTCCTCGAGTCTTTCTTTCAAAATGCTAGTAAAGAGTTTCATGTTTGTGTTCAGTAGCGTTATGCCCCTGTAGTTGTCTGGGTGTGTCTTCTGTCCTTTCTTGAATATAGGGATAGTTATACTTTTGTGCCATTCCGTAGGTATTTCCGATGTTTCTAAAATTTTGTTGTAGAGAATTTTCAGATGTTTTCCTAGCTTGGGTCCAGCATATTTTAGAAGTTCGTTTGGGATAAGATCTGTTCCGGGAGCTTTTCTGTTTTTCCTATTTTTTATTTTGCTGTTACCTCTTCTTCGTTCAGTGATATTTGATGATTTGACTCGTAGTTTTCGATTCTTATGGCTTCTTCGGTGTTGTTAAGTTCCCTAAAGTATTTTCCCCATACGTCTTTGGTGACTCCTTTTGTTTGCACGCACTCGTTTATTGGCTTTTTCCTATTCTTGAGCATCTTCCAGACTTTCTTCTGTGCTCCATATAGGTCGTAATCCATATCGCTTGTAAATTTTGCCCAGTAATCCCGTTTTATGGCTTTGATTCTGTTTCTCACTTATGTATATTCGGAGTGTTTCTCTGGTGTTGGTGAGCTCCTGTATATCAAGTAGGATTTCTTTTTCTGCTGCGATAGTTATTTAAGTTCTTGACAGAACCAGGGTTTTTTTGCTATTATTGGTCCTATTTATGTTGACTTTTCTTTTACCAATGGATTCTTCGGCTGCTTCTACGATGCATGATTTGATTTTGTTCCAACAGCTCTCCACATCACACTCCAGCGTATTAAGTCCTTCCAGTTTATTTGTTAATCGGTTCTCATACAGGTTTCTCGTGCTATTATCTGTCAGTGATTCGATATTAAACTTTTCGAGGAATACTGGAGGTTTTTTGGCTCTGTGGGGTGTTTCCATAATCATTTTACACAGTAACAGGTTGGGATCTGTGCCGATGTTCGCAGAGGTAAGTGCTCTTACATCTATTACTTGTGATGGTGTGATTGTCCTGTTACTTATTTAATTATCAATCACTGACTTTTGATCTCTGGAGTTACTAAATGTATATTTGTGTTGCTCTTTGTGAGGGGAATACGTGTTGTTTATCCGTAGCTCGTTTCTCGCACAGAAGTCTATCAGGAGTTCTCCATTTTCGTTGGTTTTAAGAAAATGAACCCTATAATTGTCATAGTAACTATAAATCCTACCGTGGAGAAAAGTAAAATCTCGACGTCCCATTTGTCAGTAACCCGTGGAGAGTGTTCAATTTTCTCCACAGTTGAAGAATGAACAACTTTCTCAATATCAGAAATGTATTATTAAATGCAATTTATTCACGCAGGGTAACATTTGCGTCCCAGCCGTAGGCGAGGGCTGTATGTCACCCGAGTGAATAATGGCCATAAATTGCGAGTTGAATACTATACTTTTCTTAATAAATATAAGTTAAGTAATCCTCCAGTTCATAAAGCTATGACATGTATGTATATATGTAATTTCTTTATATTTTTCTGGTAGCAGTCCCATACTGCCGTGTCAAGAAAAAACGCAGTAAGTACAAAAAAGTATAATGGCAGTTAAACACATACATAAATTGAAAGACCATTTGAGGTCGTTCAATTCAAGATATATTCATGAAATTCAGTTCAACTGAGTATTATTGTTCCAGTTTCATGTTTTATGAATTTTGAAACAATTCATATCTTGATAATCATGAAACAGTATGTGTCTTTAATAATTTTTTATTCAACTTTTCTTACTATTCACAAACTGAGATCACAACTGCAATGCCGCATTGGTAAATAAAAACAAACGAAACGAATTATCAATAGGTAACATATAAAATAATAATGGATACGGAATATCAACTGTAAGAACAAATAAATGAGTATTTTAAGTAGAATTAATTTTCTTTTTTGACTGGGAGGTTTTTCCAGAACTGTAAACGAGTTTTGTCCATCCATGGTCCCACTACTTTCAATAAGCCTCCATTTTGGTTTTCTCGATGCCGTCTTCCACACTCAGAGCAGTGGGTTCAGTACCAATCGTTTTCATTGAAGCGTTTTTGATGAAATTCAGCTCAAGTTCTGTTTCGGAACTGGAATCTGTTTTGTACTTCAATGTGAACTTTCCTCACTCTGCGCGGATCTGTACTATATCACTCAAATATGGCTTAGATTATTGAGTTTTGTATTATTAGTCTTTGCTACGGAATGATAGTCTTTCCATTGGAAAAAATCGTTGATCTCCATGGATTTTACATCAACTTTTCCTGAATTTGATTTTGAAACTGAATCTACAAAGTCCAGGAAATCATATGTTTTATTTTGCTTTTTTAAACTTAATTCGACTTGGTGGTGAAAGCTGTCGGCACCCATGAAAGTGTGTCCTGGTTCGAAATAATTAACTTCCAAACTTTCAAGCGACACCATGCTAGAATTCACAATATGCACAAAAAAACTGAGCATACACCAGTTTTTGTTCTGAGCGGAACAATTATCGAGCCAAATGATTATATTCTTGGTATCCCTATTATGCAAGAAGATTTGGTAAAAGGTGCTTACAATATCCTCCTTTTTTCGAGAAGTTATTGCTTCGTGCCACAAAACTGCGAATGGTCGTCGATATTTCTCCACTCTTCCCACCGGTACGAAACTTTCGTTGTAAGATGTGATGCGTCTAATAAAAATAACTGCCCTGAACATATCCATACGAGGTAACATAATTATCTTCTGTAAGTCAGCTGATATCGACGCTTACAAGGCAACATGACGTAAACGCCTAGACGATAAACTCTCAATAAATGGAAAAAACTGTTCACTTCTCTATACTACATATTTTGGTTGCCATTTTTTATGAGTTATTAAAGATAATCTATAATTTCGTACAAATGTAAAATTGAAAGAGCAAAATATGCTATTTTCATTTTTCTTGCAAGTAATGTCGCTTGTGTCAAACGTTTTCTTCGATGTGGAGTCTAAGTTTAAAATTGTTAACCTCTCCCTATAGTTTATCATACAGTACTGGTGGTTGTGTCACCCTCGTTTGCTTCTATACGAATCTTCACGAAGTTTTGGCGCTTGCGCAGTTTTAAATCAAATTATCTCTGGAAATATTGCATATTTTACGGGGTTTATTTTGTTATATAAAAATTGGCGCTTAGTCCTTCAATATGATACATGGACCTGAGTTTGTGCAATAATGGCGCTTAAGTCATTTTGCCTTGTGAGCGTCGATATGCACAGGGTGTTTTTTTGTAACGTTTCCTACTTTCTACAACTTTGGAATTATGTGCGGACCATTTCCTGCATATTTCACATTTTGTGTCTAAATTGTTCTTGGTATGTTCTGAATTGTGTAAACGAAACGTCTCACAATGTTCACACTGTTCGTGACCAAGTTTTGTGAAATGAATGTTCATTTCCCCCACTACGTTTCGGTATAGTTCATATGAAATTTTTGTATTCCGGTACTTACGACAAAAATCGCTGAACATGAAGTTAATTGTGACGTCATCCGGTAGGTATCTAACGTTGGGAGCGTGTTCCCTCCTATATAATGAGAGGTTTTCGGATGGAAGGACTCAATGTGCAAATGTATTTGATCTCTGTCAATTTTAGCTTTATTGGGATGATGCCCACGCCGATCGGCTGTTGATAAAGCACGGAAAACAATGCCGTCGTTCTTGGGTTTGTAACCGAGAGTCGTCAAAAAAATAGTTTACAAACGTGCCGTTTTGTACCTTCTTTACTATGAGTTAGTTTACACCGTGTGGACCAATTTAGTGCGTGGACCAAATCGTGGACTTATTTAGCTTAGAACATAAGTGTTTATACTGACTGTTTTGCTGGATTAAGATAATCCAGGTTTAATGCCAGGGACCAAAATTGACATTTTTATATTAAAATGACATAACCTTAAATATTTAGGAAATTTGATGGTATTCTTTGATTTTATTTAAAAATGGATACAAAAATAGTTGCAGTAGTAATAGAGTTCCAGAAAAAGAAAAAAAATATTCAAAGATTAAAATTAGAGTCATCGAAGTCTCCATATTTAAGAAGCAATTTAGCTTATTCGCTTTTAACTAGCAGTAATTTTGTGGGATTGTTAGACAATCAAAGAATATGGATGAAACCTAGAAGTAGTGAAAATTGGACAATAATGTTAAATCAGTGAAGTACAAATCCACATCTAACCTATTTTTACTCTGTGCTTTTAGCAAACCGTCAGTTTGATCCACGCATACTAATATGCCGTGTTTACACCGTCAAAAATTGAATTTGAACTACCCTAGATGAGATGGATCAAATTCGAGTACCAAATTTTACTCCTTGGTTGTTTACACCGAAAGTAAAGTACACGTGACGTCATTTAAACCTCGGACTAAATATTTGGTACGTCCGATGTAAACGTACCTTATGTATAGTTACATTTCGTTGAGATGATTCTGTTTTGAGCGTTCTGCGTTTAACAGTATTTCTCGAACACTGATGTAGAATGAAAGATTTCTGTTGTTCCCAGTTTAACTTCCAGTAATCGCTATTGATTTTATACCTTTGCTCATCATCAAACTTGTCGCCACATTTCAATTTACACTTATCGACATTACATCCTTTTAAAACTCTATGATTTTCTTGCAATTTCAATCGTTTTTCCTGTAATTTTTCAATTTTGGGCCGTTTGATTTTTCTTTTTCTCACTGTTCCTTTCTTTGTATACTCTGAAACATTATTATAGTATGAGCTAATTATTACTCTGAATATTGCAACTTATACTAACCTCTTTCATTTGACTGGACAGTTGTTTCTTGTATTTCTGCTTGTGATATCTGGATTAGTTCTTCTCTTGATTCTTCTTCGAGCAATACTTCTTCCAATTGTGATAACTGCTGGCTTGGGTCTGGAAATGGTAATATTTCGTTAATTAATTACCTTGGTAATATGTGAAGAAAATTACCAACCTTCTGCTAGGCTGACAAAGTCTATAATAGTACTATTCTCGTTTTCAAGATCTGCTTGAAATATAATTGGTATGTCGTCTATTTCTTTGTGACTTTTAATCGCTAGTTATGGCATAATGAGAATACTTTCATGGGCATCTAATTGAACAAGTTCTTGAATAACAACTGGCATTTCTACCAGTTCACCCCGTCCTGCACTAGTTTTAGGAATAAGAACATTCCCACTTTCGATATTTTCAGTTCTCTGCAAACAATCTATTTCCTGATTAGCCATTTCTACTTCTGGTAATGCCTCTGCTTGCTGCTACAACACTTTCTGTAATTCTTTATCGCGCACCATCGCCATTATTTTTGTTGATTTACTTCCAAACATTTCCCCGTATAAATGAACCTACTCTCTAGAATCAACGGAGACAACTGAGCTGAGCTCAGTGAGTTGAAATAATCTACTTGTTGATTCTTGTCCGTACACTTAAGACAGTAAGTTAAAATGTAGTATCTACGATTTGTAAGTTAAAACACAGTGTCTACTTTCAGATACTGCTTTCTTTCTTACTCAGATGCAGATACTATATTTTGAGGTACAAAAGGAACGATTCCTGCACTTACTGTGATCATTTCCACGACGATATCTCAGCAATCATTGTATATACTCCATTTTTTCTTGCATATTCGAATTCAGCGCTTTCGAATACATAGGTGTAGATAAAAAACTGATTTTCGACTTTTTTGCACTTACTGCGTTTTTTCTTAGGACGGCAGTATACTGGTTAATTTCGCCGATTCTGTTGGCGTACAAGAAAGTTCATCACTATCCGAATTCATCGTTACAATATGTATATCGGTCGATTGGCAATTTCGTAACAATTTGGTATATGGTATTCTAACTTGAAAATTAATAAATTTCTGGAGTACGTCAAATAATCCGTGTGGCCTATAGAGATGGGCTATACTGTATAAAGTATCGATACACCGTACCGTAAAAATATCGATATTAGGAAATATCGTTATGAAAAGTGTAAAGGCCGATTTATAAACTTGCAGTTGCCGTTTCCGCTCGCAGTTGCCGTTTCCGTTGAAAGTTAAAAAGCTACTTTCACATTTGCGCATTTATATTCTCCGTTGCTGTTACCGTTCGCCGTTGAGCGTGACATTCCGTGACGCTCAGACATAACGAAGTTTTGCAGTTCGCTGTTCGTGCCGTTCGCATATTAACTAATCAAAATCCTGGTCGTTTGGCAATAATCGAGTTTACTGGGTTTAATATAACGTTAAATATGTTATTAAAACCTGGGTAGCTGATTTACTTGGATTAGGATTTATTGATTGATTTGTGCTTTGTGAAGAATTAATTTCGATATGGATGAGAATAATGTTCTTCATGACATTGACTCAAGAAATCATTGTAGAAGTAGAAAGAGGTAACAAAGATAAAGATTATCTACCCTAAACACCACGGCGGCGAACATCAAACGTCAGGTTTATAAATTGACACTAACAACAGCAACTGCAACGTCAAACAGCAACGGGGGCGGGAACGGTAACGGCGACGGCAACTGCAAGTTTATAAATAGACCTTTAATCTAAAAATTTCGATATTTTGTCGATACAATATATTTCAGAAACAAATTTCCTAAACAAATTACACAGACTTAAATGTTTACTTAGTGAAAATATCGTATCGTTTTCCCCATCTCTAGTCACCTATCGGGATGTGACGGAATGTTGTGAGTATATTATGTTGTCATAGCAACACATGCTATTTAAATGCAAAAGCGTGAATGAGCAACTTGCATATCTTCCGAAAAAAATATATGTTATTCTACATCGTACATCATTCATTTCTTTGCAATTAGAGGAATCCATTACGAATATTTCACTTGGTAATAAATAAAACATGAAATGTAATTCAAATTTGGATGTAAACGCGCGGCCATATTGTAACGTCAGATGGCCATATTGTAACGTCAGATGGCCGTATGTGTAACAAGACAAGAGAAACTAATATTTTATCTATGATTAACCTAACAACACAAATAAACTTATTCTCTTATAATTTTGTGGGAATGCAAGCAATTCAACTCCTCGCCAGCTATCAAGGAACTCGAATCGAATTTTTTATTCGATAAAATCTTGAAACAGAATCCCACAGCTATCTAAAAGGTACATGTTGTAACTGGCTCTTCTCAACCTTATCAACAAAACTAGATTTTTCAAAAAAAATTGGTTGCTACCTTCTTGAACTTGAGTTACAAAAGCGAACGGCAGCTTTTCATCGGAGAGCATTGATGGTAGTAAATCAGGAACACATCACATAACCCGTGGTGCCATGCAATTTTGTCGTATACAATCAAAAAAATAACTAATTTGAAGATTTTACCAAATTGCAAAACATAAAATATCTAAAGTAAGAGGTGAGGCCAAACAATAAAAAGTTTATTTTAAAAAAGACAAAGATCATCCTTTCATACAGATTTGAATATAGTAATTTTTATGACAATGGGAATAATACTCAATAGGTTCTTGATAAAATATTCAAATAAGAAATTGAAGTCACTTAATTATTAATTGGTAAGTTATTCAAGACCTTAGATATGTTTAAAAAAATTAAATACAGTGACCTTTCGGCACTATAGTACTATAGTTTACCTTTAAAAAAATTATAAATTTACATATTGTATTGTATGAACGTAACTTATTTCTGTAGGGATTTTAATTAATGTCCGTTACTAAAAATTAAAAAAAAATCACAATAAAATTCTCCGGATTTTCACAATTAACAATTGGAGTATTGAAATTAAAATTAAAAAAAAATCTGGCCTGATTGTCTCTATAAGTAGGTCCCCCGACGCCCTGGAAAACTGTACACTTTTCTCCAAGCTTTCTCGGTCTCGCGAATTGCTTCGCGTGCCTTGCAGAGATAAATCAGCGACCACCCCGAATAAATTTCCTTTTCGGACTTCGGCGCGGAGTGTAGATTAATATTCAGCTCAAGTTCTCAACACAACACATAAAATCGTATCTTGCCCAACAAAGGTTAACCTATAAGCTACCTTAAAACCTTAAAAAGAAAACTCTTTTTAATAAACAAAAAAACATTACTGATTGGGAGAAGACAAAAAAAGGATGGATAAATCTACTTAAAAGTGAAATCTTAAGGAGGCCGCTCACCTTATTAGAAGGGTTTTCCACACAAATCACTAATTGGGAATGTTAAGGGTTTTTAATCGACCACCAAAAAAATGTCAACAGGTACAGGTAAAACCTCTCGTTTCATCGATTTTACTCTCGCCTCTCCCAAATTATCCTACCCAAAGAAATTAAAAATCACTTTGTCTCACTCCCACCAACTAACATTTACCATGTCCGTATTATTGGTGGCCTAACTAATTCAAACTAATAATATTTGCCAAAAGACAGTGGCGTATCCCAAAACGTTACAATGTGACTGTGACACCTTTCCTGTGAACGGCGACTTATGTAACCTGGCCATGAACACTTTGTTTTTGATATTGAACTAGAAGATAAATTTATGTTTAGGTTCATTATTTATCTGTTTGGCAATTTTGATCAAATAACATTCATTGTAATTATTATGGTATGCGTTATTGTTGTCATTAAGAATATTGAAGTATTAGTGTTTTAAATGAAACTTACTGCTTCTATTTAACTTCACAGTTAATAATTCTAAAAAATTGACAATTGTTTCGATATTACCTAAATATCATTGTCAGAATGATTGGCTTAATAGAAAAAAGAAGATATGATATTACAAATATTAAAGCTTAGATATTATTAGCCCTATGGGGATATCCTAGATATCATTTTTCCCCATTAAGATCATTATAACTGTGCAATGATATAGAAAACCAGGAAAACTATATCTGCTGATCTTTACAATTATCACTTAAGAAGACAGTTTAAAAGTGGAGAACTCCCTAGATTTATCTGTTCATTGACGACTTCATATTGTGAGTTTCTTAAGTGTCTTCTAATTTCCAATTCTTCAAGGAAATCCAATTATTGTTTCTTTGTTATCTAACTATGATCATATGCAAGAGACAAGTTTTTTATTATTATATATACTCTCGTCCCCCCGGTCCTGAGGTTAGAAAAGGAATATAATAGTGAGTTCGGAGTGCTTTCTGAAAGCAAACAGTGCAGGTTCTTTCTCAAATATATCTCTTTATTACGATGTGCTATAAAACAAATGATGATGGTACAATTAAATGCTTTTAAAAATAATCATAATAGATTAACCAATGTTCGAGAGCACCGTTATAGATATATACGTATATATGATTAAGGTTCACAAGTTTGTGCTGCCAGCTTACAAGTAAGTTTTATTAATTTGTTATGAATTACCTATATAAATCTAATTATGAAGTTTGGAACTCTATTATATGTTATGTATTTCTTATTTTCTTGTAGATTACTCGATTATGCCTTGAAGAGGTAGGGAAGTATATTTTAAATTAAAAGAAGATAAAAAAACCATTGTTATTATAATAACTGGTTAAATGGAGATCCTATATCTACCACTTATCTTATGGAATGTGTTGCGATCCAATAAGGGAAGTACTCTATACTATTTTCCCAAATTGTCAGGAACCAAGTCACACGTCAGGAATCCAAGTTTACTTCTTTGACTCAGACAGTGTCACTAACTGGAAAGCATACAGAGGAACAGGAAAGCGGTGTTATCCCAATGTGTAGACTGTAGATCCAATGGTCAAGAAATATCCACCGATATATAATGGGAACAAAAGTGAAGCCAGAAATAGGAAGAAGAAAACAGCAAAATCAGAAAAAGAAAAAGAAGGCCTAAAAGACAAACATTTACTTTAGTATATCATACAGTGTTGGAAAAGTATAAAGTGAAGGATGTATCATTTATTTTCAAACTTACCTAAGTTGTCATGTGGCCTTGAAGTGGCTTTGGCTTAACCAAAGTTAAGTTATTAAATAAATTTCAGATGATATTAAAGATATATATATATATATATATATATATACGAGAATTCAGAAACTAACCTCCGATTGGTCACAGTGCGGGTAGTGGGGGGAGTAGCGCGCCATCTGTGCATTCACACGCTCAGCAGGTCAGTCGGCATCAAGCCGTAGTCGAGTGAACATCGTACCTGCGCTAGTTTAGTTTTTGTGGCAGTTTGAAATGTGTGCTGCAATAGAAAATCCCGCCAAATGTGAAGTGCGTGCTGTTATAAGGTTTTTTACAGCCAAAGGATACTCTGCAGCAGCTATTCATCGTGAGCTTTGTGCCGTGTACGGACCAAAAGTTATGAGTGAAGGAGTTGTCCGTGAATGGGTACGTTTATTTAAAAGTGGACGAGAAAACGTTCATGATGAAGAGAGGAGTGGTAGACCATCCTTGGTGACTGACGAACTCGTTCAGACAGTTGATGCAAAAGTTCGTGAAAATCGACGTTTCACAATGGCGGAGTTGTCTACTGATTTTCCACAGATTTCTAAGACTCTTTTGTACGAGATAGTGACAGCAAGATTGGGTTACCGTAAGTTCTGTGCACGATGGGTGCCCAAAATTCTTACCGACCACCACAAAAGTCAAAGAATGGCCTCTGCATTAGACTTTCTGTCACGTTATGAGGACGAAGGAGAACCATTGTTAAACAGAATCGTGACCGGTGACGAAACCTGGATTAAGTACGTGAACCCTGAGACAAAAGAACAATCAAAGATGTGGGCACATTCAGATTCGCCTACCAAACCAAAAAAAGCCCGGCAAGATTTTTCTGCCAGAAAACTGATGGCAACGGTGTTTTGGGATGCCAAAGGGGTGTTGTTGGTTGAATTCATGGAACGTGGGACGACCATTAATCAAGACGTGTACTGTGAAACACTAAAAACATTACGACGGGCTATACAGAACAAACGCCGTGGTATGCTGACTTCCGGTATCGTTTTTTTGCACGATAACGCCCGTCCTCACTCTGCTCGCAGAACAACAGCCCTTCTTGAGTCCTTCAAGTGGGACGTTTTCAACCATCCACCTTACAGCCCAGATCTGGCGCCAAGCGATTATCACCTCTTCATGCATATGAAGAAATGGCTCGGGTCCCAGCGGTGTGATGACGACGAAGAGCTCAAAGATGCGGTCACAGGCTGGCTCAAGGCACAAGCGGGTGATTTTTATGCAGAAGGAATTTCAAAGCTTGTGAAGAGATACGATAAGTGCCTCAATCGTTATGGAGACTATGTCGAAAAATAGTGCAAAGATGTAGTTGTAAGATGTATATATTAAAATATTTTTACTTAACTTGATGTATTTTTTTCAATCAACCGGAGGTTAGTTTCTGAATTGCCCTCGTATATATATATATATATATATATATAATATCCACATATATGGTACTTATTCGGTGGTACATAAGTATATAAAAAAATCTTAAATATCTCTCAAATTTTGAAATTAAATCCACAAAATGTGATTAACGTTTTAGCAAGTGCCACGTTATTCTAGAAGAAACCAAAACAAAAAAGTAACCCTTTTTTTTGGCAAACCACTTAGCGATTTTAACCTTGGAAGATCATTTAAACAAATGTTTGTTTATAAAGGCTGAGGCCAAATTAACAATAAAATCAAGAAGAGAAGAGGAAGGAATCTAACATTGGATTTCTGATGTGAATTAACCGTTTTGTTTACAATTTTTGAATGGAGTGTAGAACTACACTCCATAAATTTTTGAAAGTTAATATTCTTAATAATATTTTAACCCTTTGTAGAAGCTACATTCAGTGATAAAAAGTAGAATTAATGAAGACTAAATTCGATAGTGTACAAGTGTTAGTTTGTAAACCAAATTCTCTGAAATGGTAAGAAAGAAGTATTATAATAAATTCATTTGTTTCACTTGAATATTTTACTATATATTGCATGACCCATCATGATAAGGTAAGCTACTCCTTTTAACCCGTAACATCTTATTACAAATATGTAGTACTTCTAGTTCTGTGTTAGTTGTCAATGAATGATTGGTGTCAAGTAGATGTCTAGCGTAGTGGGATTTATCTGGTTGTTTTAATCTGTATGCCGTAAGTGTTCACTGTATCGGATTTCAAAATTTCTAAGGGTCTGACTCAAATAGACAGCATTACATTCTGGATATTTAAGTTTATATATACCAGATTTCTTTAATGGTGATATTTTTGTTTTTACATTTAACAATTTTGTACTAACGTTACTTTCTGTTTTAAAAGAAATTGTTGTATTCGTTGCTAAAGATATTATCTTTGAAATATTATTAGAAATATTTCCTGCATATGTAATGGTTTTATAAGTTTTTATTTCTTTAGGAAATATTAGTTGTAATGCCACTTTTTCCTCTTTTTTACTAATTAGTTTATTTATCATATGTAATGGGTAACCGTTGGATGTTGCTATTTGTTTAATTGTGTTAATTTCTCTATCAAAATTACCTTTGTTCATAGGAACTGAGAATTCTCTATGTATCATTGAATTATATGCCGCTAGTTCATGGGACATGGGATGATTGGAACTGTATGGAATAGTCACATCAGTGTGTGTTGGTTTTCGGTGAATCGAATAATCAAGTACATTATTAACTCTTTGAATTTTTAAATCAATAGTATGTTATGTTATCACAGCACTCTTGACGACACTGTTTGGTACGAAACGATTTATTTTGAATTTTGCCGTGTTTGGGCCGATTTTAGAAGTGTCGTAATTTTCAATTTTTGCCTAAACTGAATATTAGCAAACAACGTTATAACGATATTTTTAATAATTTAAAGAAAATTCTAAGATATATATTACATACGGGAACAAAATAAAAAGAAGGATATAGAAAATAAACATATTTATTATGTACAGAGCATGAAAAAAGATCCTTATTTTTAATAAGTTACAGAACTAAATGCTAATGTTTTCAAGTATTGGCACATTGGTGGCCTGCATCTTTTATACTAAAAAATTACAAATACAATAATTCACAAATTTAACTAAACAAAAAAAATAATCAACTTATATAAGCAACTAATTTTAGAAAATTAGATCAAGTATATTTACACTATTGCCCCAAATTGTTGAATAGCACTAACAAAATATATTATTACCCTTGTAAAAAAATTCTAAACCCTAGGAAAAGTATAATTTCATTCTGTTAATTATTCGTAGACAAACTTCAGAAAATTCTGTCTTTTTAATTTGTCTGGGGCAACAATTTAATATCTAAAGGTACTGCTGCCATATCATTTTCATATAAAGAGCCATTGTCACTCTACTTTATTATAGGAAGACACACAATACATTATTAATGTATTGAGTTATCATCTACATTACTATTTTTTTAATGTCTCTGCTTCCAAATCAACCATATATACAATTTTGAAAATATTTTACTGGTTTATAGACCACACGCAATACATTAATCATTATGAATTGCCGTTTTCAGACTACGTTTCTCTCTGGTATGTAGATAACACACAATACTTCAAGTACTATGTTAAATTTCCAGGCATATTATCATTGCTTCCAATTCAAGCATATTATCATTGCTTCCAATTCAAGCATAATATTATATAGAAAGTTTAGAACATCTATCGATTCGAAAACACTCATTTTCAGATTTGTCTTGTTACTAATAGATAGAAAACATACAATACATCAATCGATTTAAATTTTCGTTTTCAGACTACTTTTCTCTCTGATACGTAGATAACAGATACTACATTAATATGTTAAATTGCTAGTCATTACACTGTTGAGAACATATAATAATTCAAACCTTTCATTTGATTTTCTTGAAAACAATCATTTTCAAACTAATCTTGTTACTAGTAGATAGAGAACACACAATACAACAATGTGTTAAAATGCCATCCACAATTATTTTTAACACCTGTGTTTAAATCAAGCATATATTTGTTAATGTTGTTTTGTTTCAAGTTCCCTTTGGAAATACTTTTGCTTCTTATAGCTTCGTTGGTCATTACTAGTATAAGTATGCCGTGCATCGAGAGATATGATAAAGTTTATTGATATTAAATATCCAATAATATACAATTATTTGTATTTTGATAAAAAAATTAGTAAATTCAGCAATACCTTTTTTCGAGCCTACTACATAATACTACAAATCCTTACCTTGTATAAAATACCACCTTTTAGGAAGGAAATGCGAAGGCCTGAATAGTTTTAAAAAAATATCGTAAATAAAACTACAGATAAAAAAATAGTGATAAATTTTAAGTATTTTACAAATTCTAATCTCTAGTTGATTCATCAATTTTGTTTTTTTTTCATATTTCATTCAAGACAGAATTTAAGAACTATAGGTATAAACCAGTCTATGTCTCCCAATTATGTTCTACTAGGCTTTACTAGCTAAACTACCGGGAGTTCGAGCTGGCAACCTCCTTCTCCCAGCTAACAATCTGTTCAGCCCTTTTGGCTCTTCCGTTGTCGTACTAGAGCTAGGAGCCGCTGCTTCTGTCTCATCCTTTTCTTCTTCCGCCTCTGCGGGCTCTTCAGTTGACGCTGATTCTTGTGGAGCTTCACTAGATGGAGCTTCTGTTGATTGACCTAAACGTTTTCGTCCTAATAGGGGATTTATTCTACGTACTTGTACGGGAGCACTGGCGGAAGCTTTTTGTCGAGGTTGTACCGATATGCGATTTTTATTGCGCAACCTTGCCAAGGGGGAGTTGTCAACTGGTGCTGGAGGTTCCTCTTGCTGCAAAAAATATATAAAATATTTGTAATTAATCCATTAAAAGCTGCACACATGAAAATCATCAAGCAAAAAGTACCTTAGCTTCTTGTTCGTGAGTTTCAGGCTCTTCCTCTCCTGTAACTTCATCTCCTACTTGAGCGGCTGCCTCAGTAGTACTTGTTGTGGTTCTGCCTCTAGTACCACCGATGTTAATTCTTGCACCCGGCCTCAATGGTCTAATACCCGAACCTGCGTTGATCCTTCGAGGTCTTACTGTAGTACTACAGAAATAATAATGTTTAGAAAAAACAACTTTGAATTTATGTTAAAGTAGGTACCTTGCTTCCGCTGTAGCTGCTGAAGATTCATCTTTGCTGTCTTCATTTTCAGTAGTTGGAGCTGCTGTTGTACGACCTCTGCTTCTTAAATTTGGTCGAGATCTAGGTAGTGAAGCTCTAGCCGGAGCAGCGGTGCTGGTAGATTCTTCTTTGGGCTCTTCAGATGGAGGTGCTACTGTACGGCTTCTTGATTTTGAACCACCAAATCGAGAACGGCTCACAGTAGGCTAATTAGACAATGGAATATTTTATTTGGATTGAAATATATACTCCTTACATACCCTTGATTGACTAACTGGTTTAGATTCCTCTTGACTAACAGGCTCTTCGGCAGATGGAGCTGCAGTAGTTCTCGTTCTTGATCTTGATCCGAAACTTGGTCTACCGAACTTGCTCTTTTTGGGTTCGGATGCAGGTGCTTCAGTAGTTGTTGTTGTGGTTGTTTTTCTCCCATTCAAATTACGTCTACCGGCTCCAAATTTGCTTCTACCGAAATTGGTTGCAGCTTCAGTCGATGGCGGAGGTGGAGGGGTAGTTGTGGTGGTTGTCGTCGTTGTAGTCGTTGTTGTGGTAGTAGTAGTTGTAGTTGAAGTAGTTTCAGCTTCTAAAACGGGAATTATTGATACAAATATTATTGAAATATTCTTAAGTCATATCTACCAGTAGAAATTTCATCGGTAGTTTGTTCAGTTGATGCAGTAGCTTCTTCTCCGTCTTCTCCGAAGAGTTTTTGCGTTCCTTGTGAAATTGCGTATAAATCTAGAGCTACTTTATCCATAGGTGACATTACTGTCGTTGTAGTATCTATAATTGTTGCTGTAGATTCTTTTGTTACGGTAGTTCCTTCTTCTGATGTTTCCTTACCTTCATCTTTTTCGGTTACAGGATCTTCACTTGGTTTATAAACAGGTTCTGCAGCCTATAAATTAGAAAAAAAACCGTTCTGCATTCCAACTATTCGATTAAAACTTAAGCAGGAGATACAAAAATATATTTCTCTAATTGACATACCCTGTATATTATTACATTTTTAGATCCCTGATATTTTTACGCCACTGTTTTTTTAATAACCTTTGTATTTTTTGTAAGTTTTGGTGAATTGTTTACTATTTTCTTCATGGTTATTGGTGGCTGCATTTAAAAAAAATTTTCGGAGGTTTCAGTGACAAAATGAAAAAATAATTAGAATATATTCGATATTTAACATTTTTCTTACAAACCCTGTATGTAGTAAATGTTTTCGTTTTTACTTTTAAACTTCAATTAATTTTGTGACCCACAAATAGTTATGCAACATATTATACAGTGAATTGCTATGTGGCTTGTCTACATTTTCATAGATTTTGAATAAATTCGTAAATATAATTTTATTTACTGTTTGATCAATTTCGATGCGCTCATTTGGTATGGCTCCTAAAAAACGTACCGGCCCTTCTGGAAGTTCTTGTGGAAACGATGGTTTTCCTTGGTTGGCGCCTCCATTAAAACTGTCGCTATCAACCAAATCCAAAGAGGGGCGATGAACGTTGGCACGCGTGCGACCTCTATTGCTCTACACAAAAAGATATATTTTACTATTGGGTACCTACAGGGTTGCCAGGTATAAGGATATTTCGCGAGATTTCACGATTTTGCGCAATTTCACGATATCTCGATTAGAAAATAACTATATTATATGTGTTATTAGCATTGGTAGTATACTAAGTCATATATACAGAAATTATTTATAAGTTTGCTATTATTTAAAGTAATTTTTAAATATGTTAAAATATGCATAGTGATGAGAGTCATTCGGATACCCTTCCAACTTCAGCAAAATAACGAAAATTAAGTTATTTTTATACGTGTTTATGTATTTATTAAAATACTAATACGGTATTTTGATTTTTTATTTTCATCCAATCACGAAATCTGACGATTTTTGAAGTGAAATCTCATGATTCAAAAAAATTTCACCTGGCAACACTGATTAAGTAATCCGTTTCGACGGAAGGCATGTGACATATTGTGATTGCAGCGATTTTTGTCCATCTGTCAGTTTATATAGGAACTAATAGAAGCTGACTGTAATTTTAAAAGGAAACTGTAACGAAGATCTTTACCAGATGTGCCTAGAGCTATGGAGGAGTTCTACCCTCCATACCTAGAGCCTAGACTTATGGAAACGGGAGATTTCTTCTCTTTTTTAGGGACTCGTTGAGAGACCGACGACCATTGAAATTCAATGCCGACGACACATGTCTCATCTAGTCGACGAGTGGATTTCCATAGATCCGTCATCCGATGTCCGATTGTTAGTCGTATCACGTCGTATCGGATGAATTTGAATGCCAATTTCCATTGCTTGGAAACAATCGTATGATTTAGTAACAAAAATAGTGACAAATCACTTTCAAGTTTCGTAACTTGAATGACAAGTGACAGGCATATAAGTCATTGTCGACAGTTTTTTGTAATTTTATTTTAATGATTTTAACTAGTTTGTGTTTGGTCATCCTCATTAAATTTGTTTATTTGAGAAAAATGGATTCACAATCATTCATCGATGATGACTACTGCTTATTTTACTATTTTATATGAAGCTTTTACTGTTTCTAGGTAATTCAACAATATCTTGAAATTTTTTTAAAAACTCTAAGGAAATACCTAGAAACTGTAAGTTTCATTTAAAACAGTAAAATGAGTAGATTCCACGAAGTAAGGGTCGAGACCGTTATTTTTTTTAGTTAATTTCATTTACTGCTTAATAAATATAAACCTTAAAGTCAATGCTAATCTTTCTGCAGGAACAATAGGTTCTCTAACATGATGCATTTTTGCAAGTGATGATCCTACTATACTTAGTAATTTGTTGAATGTGTTACAGGTCATACATTCACATACTTTTGATTATCACATAATAGCATTTCTTCAACCAAATTATGAAATGCTCCTTGAGATTTTCTTTTTTTATAAATATCTTTTATACAAAATCTTGGTGGATTTCTTTTTTTCCTCCTATTTCTCAACACAATTGCAATTAACAGCAAACTGTTCGTTGCTTTTAATCGTCTTTCATTTTATTATTAATTCTGAAATTATATACCAGAAATAGCAGATCATGAAAAAGTTAGGTTAAATCAGATCTGATGACGGATAAAAGTTGAACATTTTTCAACTTTTTCCGATGACGGACGTAAGTTAAAACTTTCGGACAAATATTTGGCGGCTTGTCAATTTTGAATTTTTCCACCAATCACAAAACTTTCGGATGATCGTTTCGTCGGATGACGGATCTGTGGAAATCCACCTTAAACAGTGAGACTTGTAACATATTCTTGGTTTTTTACCAGTTCTGTGGTTATGTATTATTAGGTGCGTTCTTTTTGACTGAGATCTCAGATCACTTCAGTTAAGGTGATCTGAGATAAAGTGATGTGAGTAAGCACCAAAAAGAACGACATCTCAATTGAAGCGCGCGATCTGTCGATAAATTGAAACTATACGACAGATTCGTATCAGCATCTAATAATATTAATTGATGTATCCAAAATTTGTAACAAAATAAAAATATATTATGTGTGTTTAGTGTTTATATGTCAATGGTTAAAACCATAGATAACCTTGGTTAAAACTACAAATAAACCAAGCAAATCAAATATTCCTTCATCCCCTCCACTTTATTTCCGACTCAAGTCCAACTGATTCCCCCTTACAACACATTCAGCATTGGTGAAGGGAGAGGAAAAATCTCAGCTCACTTAAAGTGAGTAAAACAAAAAGAACGCTCACATTACTGATGTGAGCTGAGATTAACTGAGATCTCAGTCAAAAAGAACGCACCTATTTATAACTATGATTTTAACTATTGGGCGTTGCTCTTTCTGTTGTTTTTTTGGTACCCGTGTTTAGTTTTTGTTGAAAATTTTTTTGCTTGCTGTTGTGTCTATTTTATTATTTGATTGCTGTTTATTCAGTGTTTACTATTTAATATATTTTTTTAATCAAAAGCGGATCAAGAAGAAATTTATCGTTGCTGTAATCTTAGACACAGATATCAAATCTCAAAGTTACAGTTCCCTTTTAAAATTACAGTTAGTTTCTATTAGTACCTTTATAAACCGATAGGTAGACAATGGTCGCTTTCGTTGAAATGGTCTATTCAAGAAGCTTTGAGTGATAGTTTTAATTCGCAATATAATTAAAATTGACGTGTCTAAAGACTTATTATTTATATTTATGTAAGTGTAATTATGCCCTTGATAATATCATATCAATTATTATATTTGTAAATGAAAAAAAAAACGATACATATCATGGATCTTTTTGTATGACCATTCTAAAGTAATTCTATAATACTGGCGGAAATAAGTAGCAGCAATTAACTGAAGGTAAAATAAAGGGGTACAAACAAAAAAAGTTAAGTACCTGTGTTTCGTCGGAACTATTATCTACATCACTTGAAGGAGCCTCGCCTCCGGATGGCCTTCCTCTTCCTCGACCTCTAGTTACCGCTCCCGCCGCGGCTGTCGTTTTTATTTCCTCTTCTGGTAAGGGTGTGGTGTTCAAGTTTCTACTTCTTCGGATAGAAAAGAAAAATGTCATCGTTAATATTCCAATTGATAATGAAAATCAGAATCGTAGTTGAAGTATGTAGGTTACTGGTACATGTCGACTATATAACAATATAATAATTATCATTATTTATTGGCGAATAGTATTCTTTAGAAATAACTAACATTACGCAATGTTAAAAAAACCATTTTAGGTACGTTGGAAAAACTATTATAAGGTACATTTTCACGTGACTCTGGAAGCTCAAAAATGAGCTTCAAAAGCTGTTACATGTCTAAATGGAAGGCTCAAATTTGTAGCTTCCATGAAAAAGGTATTCCAGCGACAAAATTGGAGCGTCTTGCAAATAAAATACATATAAAACCTAAATTATTTAATTGTTCCTGTTAATAATTATATTGATAAGCAAGTGTAAAAATGTCAAATAAAGATCGATATGGAAAATATGTTGCCGAATATCATCAAAAATATACTGAATGGTATAATCGGAATATACAATATTTAGCACAAGTGTAAGGACTGAATATAAATCATAGATTCCAATTCTTCATTCATTTTACTCAATATTTATATACTCTTTGTTAACACATTAATAAACCATAGAGCAAATAATACTTATTCGATTTTTCTATGGAGTAACACAGTTCAAACCACTGTTGCCAAAGGTGTCGATTTTTCCTCAAATTGGGGATTTTTCAACGTAGTGACGAAATTATTAGGGATTTTAAATTTTATTGGTAGAACGTGAAAACCTAGTAAATTTGCTTACTTTTCATTAAGTAAGGTACCAAGTTATATTCTGTTTATTTGTGATGAGATATAGAAGACTGTTCTTATTTTGAAGTTGTTATGTGCATTAAAAAATTGTTTCTTGATTTTATATAATTTTATACATTTTATAATAAAAAGTTTATTTGTACAAATTTTGTTACATTTAATTTAATATGTTGGGAACTTTTAAATCACGGTTGGCACAGTTTTGATAAGATGGTTGAGGATGTAAATATTTTTCTCCTGGCAACACTGGTTCAAGCTGAAAATCGACGCTGAAAGTTGGTTTAAAACGAACTTCCTAAAGCGAAGCTAAAACTGCATATTTAGTCATGTGATCACCGGTTTGAGCGTCAAAATTTGAGCTTCGAGCGTCACGTGAAATTGTACCTTTAATTGTCAGGCATTTATAGTATAATTAAAGTCAATTGAAGATCCATTCATGCCCGGTTTCTCAGTATATGACGTTATCCAATCGATAACTATCAAATAGATAAATTTATCAAACCAATAAATTATTATGGGTTTCTTAACTTCAATGTGGCATAAATTGTGGAACTGACAACTATTGAATAGATAACTTGGTTAAATTCATTAAACGCCGATGGCAACGTAACTAACTGGCTGAATGTAGAGTACTCTAAGGCCAAATCCTAAAAAAATGAAGAAGATCGGTCCTTATTTTAATATTTTATTTGTTATCAAGTCTATTGGTTATTGGTTTATTGTTTACTAAATCCACAAATTACGGTCTGTTTTCTGTGACTAAATCTAAAAACGTGTTTACAGTAATAGTAATGGAGAGCTAAGATAACAAAAGGCCTAAAACCAAAACCTTTACGGAGTATGACAAAAATGTATTATTTGAGATAACTCAACAATATTTGCATATTATAGAAAACAAAACAAACCAATTCCACGAATATTAAAATGAAAAATTAAGCAAGGGACTCCATTAGAGATGATTTTATTTATTTTAATGCCAATTGTTAAATAGACAATCGTTCTACGAAGCAGTTGCATGCTTTGTATGACGGGATGAAAAAAATGCGAGGAAAAACATGATGGAAGATAAGATTGCGTCTACTACTAATTACGTTCAAATTGTGTCCGATTAATTCAATTAATAGGTTGGCTGTATTTTTCGTTAAAATGAATCTGTTTTAAAATTCCAAGTCACTATATTTCCCGAACTGATTTTCTCGGGTAGGTACAAAAATTTCTTAGCCGAATTATATCTAAAATTTCTTCATTCGACGATGTAGATGAATCTGAATATTCCATCTTAATACAAAAATATTTGATAAAAACACATTGTATATTATATATTAGCAATAGCAATTTTCTTCATTAAACCTTCGCATTGCAATATATCTTTAGAGTAGATTAGGTAAATGAATTTAACAACCTGCGCTTGCGCCAATAGTTATCCAATGGATATCTGCTCAACTTTCTACAGATATGGATTCGACAACTTATCGCGTAGATAATGTTTATCAAACAGTTCGGAAACCCAATCTACCAGATATATATGGCTTATTGAGATATCTTTTACTTCAGAAACCGGGCAATAAACGTTGTTCTTGTCGATTCTTTTGATATAAGCGTTCAGAATGTAGAAATAACTACCTGAGGTATATTTCATCCACATTACCCGTTGCCTTCCACCACCTTCCCCGAGATACTTTAACCCGGTTTAACGGGGAATGTGAATGAAGGATGGCTCTGTTATCTCCATATTTTCAATAAGTAAAGATTCGTGGTCGCAAAGAAAACTTTGAAAAAAAAACAGGGAAACCTTCTGAATTTTTAACTGACTTTTTATTTTCTTATTATTGTCAGTCGCTAATGCTTTCAACACAGTAGATCGGCAAGAACTAATTGATCAAATTTCAGAGAAAACACCCTCCCTTCTTCCTTTCTTGGGACAATGCTATCAAAAACCTTCGTATCTATTTTTTGGAAACAAGAGGTTATCATCCGAGCTTGGATGTCAACAGGGGGATCCGTGTGGGATCATGAGTTTCTGCCAATCAATTCACCCCATTGTCAAATCACTTGATACTGAATTGAATTTATGGTACTTGGATAATGCCACACTCGCCGACACGCAAGAAAATTTCAAGATCCTCATTCAGATGGCAGAAAATATAGGTTTTAAAATTCATCCAGATAAATGCGAGCTTTTCTTCTGTTCCGACATAGTGGACATGACTGTTGTTGACAAATTCAACACGATCTCACCCTGAATTCAAATTCTAATAAAAGATAATCTAGAAATCCTTGGATCTCCCATTTTTGAAGAAGGCTTCAAACCACATGCACAGAAAAAAGTGGATAAACTGGATTTGATGACTGAGCGTTTAGGGAAAATGGAGCCTCACACTGTTTTCTCAAAAATTGATAATTTATCCCAAAGTTTACATTCCTTCTAAGAACTAGCCCTTTCTTAAAATTCCCGAACGTGATAGGAAAAATGGATAATTTTCTCCATGAATCCCTGGAAAACATTCTCAATATTCCTTTAACAGATTTGGATTGGACACACTACACTCACCATTCAAACCGGTGGACTAGGAATCAGAAAAATATCTGACATAGCGCTTCCTGCTTTCCTTGCTTCTTTATCTCAATTACTCTCAAAACAGGACGTAAAGGTTGAGGTTTTCCTTGTAAAGAAGCTTTAGAGTTATGGAAAAACGAGCAAGATTATATACTCACTCCTATTCCATCTGTACAACGGAACTAGGACAACACTAGCATTTCCAAAACGATTCGAGATAAGATGAATTTTGTAGCAGACGAAGACAAAGCTCGTTATAATGCAGTAAAACGAAGAGAATCTGACGCATGGTTAAATACACTACCTTCCAAAAATGTCGGTACATTACTAGACAGGCAAGATTTCCAAACATGCATAGCTCGCTTTTATAACAGTCACGTTTGTAGTTGTGGGCGCTACTGTAAATGAAAGGGGGACACATGGCCTTTCATGGCCAAAGTAAGGGACGATGGTCACGAGACAGCGAACTTAACCAAATAATTCAACGAACCCTATCATCAGCTCACATAAGTTCAACACTGGAAACCTCCGGACTCTTTCGAAATGACGGCAAAAGACCTGATGGAGTTACCCTTGTTCCATGGTCAAAAGGTCAGCGTCTGCTCTGAGATGTGACATGCGTTGATACACTAGCCGCGTCATATTTACCACAATCGTCTGTGGAAGCGGGTCAAGCAGCAGAAACTGCATGCAAACGGAAACATGTGAAATACGAAAACCTAAAAGCGTCTAACTTCATTTTTAAGGGACTTGCATTTGAAACTTTAGGACCTTGGTGTGAAGAATCGCTGACTTTTGTCGACACCATTGGTGCTATTCTAATAAAGGAATCTGGAAACACCAAAGCAAAACAGGATCTCTATCAAAGGATATCACTGGCCATTCAACGTGGGAATGCAGCAAGCTTCCGTGGGACCCTGTCCTGTTCTATCCCCATGGATTAAATACTTAATTTATAATACTTAGTTAGCCTTTGGGTTTACCAATTCCCTCGTTGGTAAAGGTGGTTATAGTTGAACTTGAAGATTTGTTAACAAATATAAGGCAGTGAAAAATTGAGGATAATAATATGGGAACATTCAAATTACAAATCAATGAACTGGATGTCTAAGTACGATATGCACGAGCAAATGTACAAATATTACAAAATAGTAAAGATTAGGAAAGTAAAGTGTTTCTTTAAGTAATTTCATTTTTCCAGATGACAAGCTCTTTAAACAATGTTTTGGATCCATATGAATCAAACTATCTAAAAGACTTTCGTATACATGGTGGAATAAAATCCATTTATATTTATGACAATTAACATATCCCTGAACAAATGCAGGAAGCCCAGGATACCCATTAGAGCAGTTATTGTGGCAATACTTTGATGATTCTCTTTTATCAAATGGAGTAATTTGTCTTTTTCTCCTAACAAAACAGAGGTTAGATCTTCCATCAACAACATGGTTGCACACAACTTAATTTTTTTATTTTGAATTTTCGTGGACATGATCAATTAAGATTACACAAATGAACAACAAATCTTTTTTCTTTCGGATTCAAAATGAATTAGACTTGTTAACTTGTCTTCCAGATCTGGTCAATTCGATTGTTCCTCCATAATTTCTTGACGATGTTGGTTCAAATTTATTGTTACGACTATTTTCGAATAAATTCAGATCACCATTGTCTATTTCTAATGAGTATAAGTTTTGTACGGGACGTATTACCAAACCTGAAGAAGTTTTCAGTTTCACAACTCTAATATTTCCGCCTTTACCAGGAATTGTTTCTACTACACGTGCTAGTGGCCAATTTATTCGTTCTTCATTGAATACAATATCACCAATTTTAACTGGTTTGCTAATTTTTCTTTAGCTTAGTTCTGTAACTATGTCTTCGTCGGAGATGTGTAGCTTCAATATTATCAAGATCTACTACCCCTATATGCTGGATATCTGGAAGGAACATCTTTGGGGTTAATGGAACCAAATCTAAGATATCTTCGGAGAAATGTGTCAGTGGTCTAGAATTGACCAAAGCTTCACATATGATGGTTTCAAGTTCTTCGTAGCTCAGATATGCTCCTCCCAGAACTTTATAAATAGGGCTCGTTTTACGATACGAATAAGTGGCCGCCTCACCATGAAGCAATTGGAGGATTGAACTTCCATTCGATTCTTTCCAATTTGTAAATTTACGAAGCTTATTACAGTTCAACGATTGTAAGGCTTTCTGGCATCAAGTGAAGTTGATTTGGTTATCATAGTAAATTGTTGTAGGTCTTCCACGTTTCGTTATAAATCTAGTGTAAAACTGTCAGTGCTAAGTGATGTCACTAGTTCAATATGCACTGCTCGATAAATGGCACAGGTGAAAATTGCAACCCAGACATTGTTGTGTTTTCTAAGGAATAAAGGCCTATTTAGTTCAATCCCTGTCACTTCGAAAATGGCAGCATATTTCACCCGGTTTTTTAGTAGATATATAGGCGGAGTTTATTCGTTTCGAGTCGAATCTTTTGCAACTACCACATTTAGATAGAACAGATTTTACAGCCAATGATCCAGTAGGATTCTCTCAAAGAATTTAAAATCGTTTTAACACACATTTTTTTATGAGTTTCAAAAATCAGTCCACTTACAACTAGATGCTTAGCTGGTATTAGGAAGGGGTGGCGAATAATTTCAGTATCAATTCGTTCGCTAATTTTAGTTTTCACTCTCAAGATATCATTTTCACCTTTGAATGAAGAAATCTGTTCCAACAAATCATTAGTGAATTTCAAGATCGATCTACCTAGCGCGATGTGTGTGAAGCACTTTGAAACCTCCGAGACCATGTGTTAGAGTCCAGCGTGAAGAAACTGGCTATGCCTAAGATAGCGAGTTACCAGTTAGATTGGCGAGTTATCAGGAACATGGTAGATATTATCTTTCGAGATACCGGTGTCCAGATATTAATTTGCAGCTACAGCACCCGTTATCAGTATCCGATGAAGACGGTGCCCTGCTATTTCCATAAGATCGGAAAGTGTAGTAGAAATGGGGCCAGTGGCCGATTCAAACATCCAGTCTCGGCTACACAAAAGTTCCAGGGGTAACTGCCATTTAAGGAGGGGGTAATGTTACGAAACAGCACATTGGTATAGTCCCTAAATCCGACTCTGTCTAAGCCAGGTATGAAAGTTAAAATTATGGCGGACGCGCAGGGTTTCCTAGAGTTGTTTACTATCTTATCTACATTGTTTTTGTGACCAGTCTTATCTAGAAAATGCCAGAAAGCCAATTGTTTTTGTAATCTAGAATTATCTAGTGAAAAAGGAATTAATATAATAAGGGACCGATCAAGAAGAGTTTAGTTAGTTGATAATTTGACATCGTGAGATAAACAAGTGAATATAAATTAGTTTAAGTGAATATACCGTGTATATTATTAGTAAATAGTGTAGTGAATAAATAAATTAAGTAAGTGAACCTACCGTGTGTTTAAAGTTTATACCACCCGTTTAAATAAATTAGAAAAACATTACAATAATATTTTTCAATGTACTTTCTGATAACGTCTTTAAAAATACTATACTATAATAAATTCCAGGAACTAATTTTATTAATCTTTCAGTCACTACTTACCTAGGAGGAAATCTTGTATTAGCTGGTAATCTTTCATCATTGATAGTTTCATCTTCTCCTAATTGTCTACCACGTTTCCCATTACCTCTGGACGGAAGTATCTCATTGATTTCAGCTACAGGCTTTTGTTTTTCACCACGCGTGGGAATTTGATTTCTCGCCGGACCATCGTGGCCATTTGTTATCTGCAATCAATACAAAACACAGTATAAAATCAATACAAACAGATTGTCTTCCACTCACAGGTTTATCTTTTGGATCATCTTCATCATAATAATAATAAACGTATTCGTATTCGTATTCTTGGCCGTTTGGTCCTTTCTTAATTTGAATTCTAGATCTTTTATCGCTAGCCGCTCCGAAAAGTGGGATGTCTTCTATAACTGGCTTTGGAGCGGATTTTCCTGTTGTTAGTATGGGACTCGGGCTGGTTACAGTTGGATCAGCAGCTTTTTTTACTCTTCTACGACTTCCTCTTCGACTTTGCATCTTTTTAGTTGTTGTTTCGGGTTTTGAAGTTATTTCTATGCCTGAAGCTTGATATCTGAAATAATATAAACAACATTGTAACAGTAGACAGGATAAAAAATGATAAAAAACACAAAGAATCGGTTGTATGAATATGGAAGGAATAGTCGAATAGATAAAGAAATGAAATTCATAACAAAAATAGCTGGAAAAGCCGAATAGGATACATAAACAAAAGCTGATACTTTCAGAAACATGGAAGTAAAGTAAAAAGAGAAGAAGCTGACCTAAACTAGTTAGAAGGAATTAAATAAGTTGAGCAAACGATCGAAAAGAAGTTTAAGAAAGGAATACAGATAAAAAAATTCACAATTATCTTACTTTGCCAATAACGCCTTTACGTCAATTTTCGTAGCACCAGGAGGCGCTGGTGCTGGAGTTTTCCCTTGCGCTTCTCTCTTTTGTTTTTTACCTCCATTCGAGCTTTCGATGTATTTTTTATCATTGTCTTCATCTTCCTCGAGGGTGTAAGTGAGTGAAGGGGGTAGTTTGTGAGCTGTTTCAAATTGCTTGTATTCTTGGAGCGGTTTTTCGTTTCGAGTTATCGGTTTTGCGTCATCGCTGATTGATTGGACGAAAACGTATTCTTCGCCTGGTTTTGGTTCGGTAATTAATTCCGGTATTGAAGGAAAGGCTTTAGTTACTACCAGTAAAGAGAGTAATCTGGAAATAAATTGTATATTAACGAAGGGCATAAAATGAGACAAGAAATTTCAGAATGTTTTAATTAAAGTCATATTATTACATTGTTTGTTTGGAAATGGCTAATTATTTCTAACACGCATAGATTTCAAGCATGACCTTTACAATATTTCCAGATTTACCGATTTTATGGTGTTATTATTAAAGGCGACAATGAGATACATTGTAAAAATGTGTGGTGCATTATATAAAAATGTTGCAATGTTGCGATAAGTGGTGTATTGTTTAAGGGGATAGTGCAGAGTTTAAGATTATAATTTCTCGGCATGGACATGTCAATTTTCAAATAGCCGGTAAAATAGGAACGTGTTCACCGATCACGATGGAATTCTGACAGTTGGCGCTAAGGTGATATTACAGTAAAATTTTCAAAGTTCTATCTGTACCCAAAGCTGAGAAACAGGTATCCCCGTTTTAGGTAGTTTGTCGATATATATTTATAGCAATTTTGTAATGGTTCTAACGATTCTCTATGAAACTTTGCAGAATGATAGCGCTCGATAAACTATTACGATCGCATCACACCTCGATCTCTGAAAAAAATCATTAAGGGGTCTTAATGGTCAACTAAAATTTCGAAATATGGGTATTTTCAGTTTTTCCAATTTATACGTTTTTGACATCAGATAGAGAAAAACGCGTTGAATGTTTTTAGTAGCTCTATTCAAGACCTTTCCAACGGTATATAATATTTGAGATACTTGGTGTACCCTTGTGGAGTTATAGCCAAAATAAGTTATCCTGTTTGTTGTTTTGTTGCCATTATTTAAAAGAGTTAAGTTATTATCATCAATTAAATTTTCAATAATACGTCCTCTTAGTTGTGTATAATTGCAGCACCAAATTACACTGTGGCTGTTGAAATCACCTACTATGAGTTTAGGTTTGGGTATTTGATTTAATATATCGTTTATTAGTTTATAAGTAAGGTTGAGGAAGCATATATGTTACAGACATATATTTTCATCGGCAGTTGAATTTCGACAATTGAATTTGCAATGTATGTTACTATTCCCCCACTTGCTATAAGCGTATTAGTTCTATTTTTATGGTAAGCAGCAAAACTGCGTATTTTATATACGTACTGGTCTAAAATTTGTTTCTTGTGAGCACATGATTTTTGGATGTTATACAGACAAAAGAAGTTTTAACATTTCTAATCTAGCAATGACTCCGTTTAAATTCCACTGTAAATGTGGGAAGATTTTGTTTATGACTTTCAAAATGATATTAATAAGTTTTTTGTGATGATATGTCATTATCAGTATCCTATACAGGGGGGTGACTTTTGTTTTCTTGTGCTATAGTATGTACAAAAAGTACGAGGAGTAATAAACCCTAATTAAGTATGCCAAACCTTCACAGGGAGCACCATGAAATTTTTGATAAATCTCTTACTTTAAATTACATTTCTTCCGTAAATCTAAAAACCAGGTAGATCGACCCCGTATTTGTTTCAGTTGTAGCAAAGTTTAGGGTTTATTCAGTGTTAAAGGATTAGCAGATAAGCAATAACGCAATGCAGTGGTGTGTATTTTGGGAAAAAAATACGTTTTAAATTATAATATAATAAAAAATGAAAAGAAATAATTATTGGAATACATTTATTACTTACATTTTATTCTATATCCGACTCGGAAGAGGAAGAATCGTTGTTGACATTAATAATAATAGGGTCGATTAAATCATCACAAATATTGTCAATTTTCCACATATTTGCCTCTACTTTGATAACATGCTCGATACAGTTTGTCCAATTTTCCTTACTCACATGACTTACAGCACTCTCAAACAATTTCACAACATCGTTTATTTTGAAAGTAGTATTTTTTTTTCCAACTTCCCCCTTTACCTGAGCCCATATTAATTCTATGGGATTAAGTTCACAATGATAAGGGGGAAGTCGAAGAACTGATATACCACGAGAAGAAGCCATTTCTTCTACAATGTAGGTTTTGTATTTATTCTTGTTCATTTTTGCAATTCTGTAAAGTTCTTTCCTTAGTGGATCTTTTGGAAACTTAATATTTTTCGAAATAAGCCACTCCAAAAGCTCTGGTTTACGCCAACGACTTGTGGGCAATGCTTCTCGTAACCGTGAATGGTAACTTGCGTTGTCCATAACAATAACAGCCCCTTTTGGAATCAGATCCAACATTTGAACAAACCATTCCTCGAAGACATCCCCATTCATATCTTCGTGATAGTCCCCCGTGCGTTTTGAAATAAAAGTTAATAATCCACCATCAACAAAACCTTCAGAACTTCCAACATGGACAATGATAAGTCTTTTTCCTTTTCCAGATGGTGGCTGCAAACCTAACGACAAACCTTCCAAGAATGCCTGCCTTCCGCTTTTAATGTTTTCATCTTGCCAAGATTTGGAAACTGTATATCCAGCATTTATCCATGTTTCGTCCAAGTAGAAGATTTTCAAATTTTGTTCTCTGGCATGTCGAATGCTTCTTAAATAGTCTCTTCTCCAAAAAACTATTTCCGGTTTATCTATCAAGAGAGATTTTCTATTATGTTTTGTATATCTGAAACCCACATCTTTCAAAAGTTTGCATAATGTCATTCTGGAGAATTTTGGATAGTCCGTATCTTCTTGCACTGATGTCATAATTTTGTCAAGTGTTGGAATTTCCTTTCGTAAGTAAAATCCATGGACTTTACGCCTTAGTCTTTGTTTTAATGACTCATCGATCTCAATTGGTTTTCGGCCTGAAGGAGTTTTAGGGGGTTGAAGAGTTCCATTCTTGCTTTCTTTTAGTAATCTATAAATTGTTGATTTAGCAACACACAACATAGCAGCCGTTAATTACACAATATCATCAACACTTGCACTTGGATCCTTGTTTTTCAATGATATATAACAATTCAATATCAGAGTTTTTTCATTTAAAGATAATGGACCTGTTTTTGGTCGCTTAGATGGTCCTTGGCTTATCGACATTGTTTGGTACTTGCACAATTAACATTCAACAAATGTTTTAAATATATTCCAACTGTTTACAATATTATGACAACCATACAACTTCATACAACTTTACTCAAAGAACTAATACTAAGTACTGATTTAATGTACCTACTTTCTTCTAAAATAATGTTCCCGATAATGTTTCTAAGAAAACTGGGTTGTTTGGAAAATCCCTCTCAATAATCGAATAATCTGTAAATAGGTGTAATCGTATTAAGCCGATTACAGTAGGCCACTTGCCATTTAAAATTTCTGAGAAAAATTCCCCAAACACTACATATAGGAGTAATACAAATAAAAAATATTATGAATAAACGGGCATATCCGAACTCTGCCACAAAATAAAATTTTACCTGACTTGTATCAATTTGAGGATTACTGAAATGTTCGAACTGTGCCGCAACCATTTAGTTTAATCCTATTAGAGTCATTAGGGTTTATAATAGATAAAATCGGAGGCCCATAGAATTATGTATATTTCTGAAAGGTTTCAAAGATTTCTTGAATTAAGTATTTTGAAGAAATCTTGATTGTTTTGATCGATATTTAGGGGATTAGGGGAAGGATGTTGATGCACTTACACTATTGCCTAAAAATCAGGAAGAAGTATTTAATAGTGTTCGTGAATTACAATTACGAACGAACCGAGAAGAGGAATTTCTATTAACAGCAGACCAGGTATTTAAAATTATTGTGTTCTCCTGTTTTTCCAACCTTAATTTTTTATGTAATTCGGATTGTATTTTGATGGATGGGACTTTTAAATACTGTTCAACTTTTTTTTACCAAATGTTTACCATTCATGGTTTTAAAAACGGCTATTACGTACCTCTTGTTTTTTGTTTTCTGCCGGACAAATCAAGTCAAACATATTCAAATTTGTTTTTAATTTTAAGACAAAAATGTAAAGAAGTAGGCTTAAATTTTCAACCTAAAGAAGTCGTAGTAGATTTTGAACTAAGCATTCATAACGCTATATATGAATGTTTTGGCAGAGATCAAATTCTTTTTGGTTGTAAATTTCATCTCTGTCAAGCTTGGTTTCGTAAGATTCAGGAGTTTCATTTGGTACAAGAGTACAGACAGAAAGGTTCTGTAATTGGCGAATACTCAAAAGTACATTTCGGTATTATGTATCTTAGTCCTGAGGAAGTTGTAGAATTTTTTTATAATGAACTACATTTTTTGCTTCCGAATCACCTCTACCTCTATCACTTTTTTTATTAAAATTAGTACATCCCGTTACCTCTGACCTAAATCGTATATTCTTTAGCATAGCTGCAACTCATTCGTTCAATACAAAATGTACCTTACGGTATACCCTCTTAAAATATATTTTGGTACGTCTATGAAATCTACTTAAATGAATGATTTATTACTCCTTGTCCTTTCTATATAGACTATAATTGGTTTCGTTATTTTATGTAATTTAACTGTTCCATATAATTGTGGACAATGAGGATTCTTATGTATGATAGACCTCTTTTCGTAATCATTTAAAAGATAATTTGAATTATTAACAATATCCCTTACATTATTAGAAAACTTCTTTGTTGGGTCTGCTTTAAGAACTTTTACATCGCTGAATTGATTTATCACATAGAACGTGTAGCTAAAAAGCTAAATGTTGACATTGCTAGGGAATCACAACCATTATTCTTTTTTTTATTTTTGCGAAACGAGATTTATATATTTTTTCAGTAAGAAATGGATAAACTTTAGTCATTAAAATAGCTAGTGAATCGACGTCAGATGTATATAGGTGAGTTACACGTGTTTGAATTTCTGTTTTATCACCTACCTGCCTAAATGTCATATTTATCTATACCAGCGACAAAGTTGTTATATATGGTGAGTTTTTCCAGTTTATTCGTGGTAAGTTCATTTAAGTTGACGGATGCTTGGAGTTCGTAACACATGGAGTTTAGTTGAGAAAATTTGTTTATATCAACAGCAGGAGCAGTATTTGTTTGTGGGGTGAGTCGGGATGTTTTGTTGAGGGGAGGGTTGTTTTGTAGGTAAACTGGGGAAAGCTTGGTGTGAGTGTAGTTTTCTTGTTTCAAGGGTTTTATGTCGGAATGGGAACTGAGATGTATTTGGGAGCTGTTTCTTTGTTTGAAGTTCGTGTTCTTTTTGCCTCGGGCCAGTTTCTTTTTTTTATGTACTATATGCTTTAGCAGGATGATCGCCATTGCAATTGGAACACTTTGCCGGCTTAGACCCTTCTTTAGGACATTTCGGGGCAGCGCATTTCAAACATCGTAGAACTCGGACACAGTTTGATGTGGTATGACTCCACATTTGGCATATATGGCACTGAATTATTAGTTTGGTTTGCCGACGATGTTCCCACTGGATTCGAGTATGTTCCAGAACCCTTACATTGCTATTTAAATATTCTAGCGCGATTTTAGGTTCAATATTTATTTCATCGGAACTGTCATTGGATGTATTGAATTTGCGGAATTTTGTTTTCTTCCACTTTTTTTGTTGTGTCTCTGGCGCATCATCATCTGAGTCTTCAGATAATGTTTCGTATCTGTTGCTAGTTTTTGTTATGGTTTTTTCTGTTTGTTTGATTAAGTTGTTAAAAGACGTGTTTTTTTTTGGGATAATAAATTCAGAAGTTCGAGGTACTGATGTGTCCATTTATTCCTTTGCGGGGATTATCGTTATAGCGTTCAAATCTTCTGATTGCTTGTTACTTTTCCTCCCAACCTATCTATTATGCGAGAAAAGTATTGGTTTACTCCAAATTGGATTTTTTTGAGTTATTTTTACGTTTTCCATCAACAACAACACGAAAAAACGGTTTTTAGAAAAAAAATCCTGTGTGTATGTCGTCGTCGTCGGTCACTTTTCGTTACATGTCTTGTTAGCACGATACAGCCTCCGTATGCAACAAGTCACCAATTTTATGATTGAATATTGTTAAGGACATGTCACAGATGATCCCTATCGATTTTAAGCTCACCAGAGCCTGTGCAACGGGTGCTATGGTACTTGAAGTACATTTTAGTAATTTTTTGGAAAATTTCAGTGCAACAAGTCATCAATGTTATGACATTTCGCAGATGTAACCTATTGATTTTCAGCTCACCAGAGCCAGTATAACAGGTGCTATAATACTCGTACTTTAAGTACGATATTTTTGTCATTTTTAAAGAAATTTTAGTTTGTTAGGACGATACAGCCTCCGGAGTATATACAAGTGACCACTTTTATGATTGGATATTGAATGGCCTGTTTGTGTAATCGTCATTTTCAGGAGCTGGTTTTTGGCGTGTTTTTGATAGATTCATCGGATGAGCTGGATATATATCCAATGATGTTTTCCTCCATATTCGTTAACTTCTGCAAATTATTATTGCTTGCTGATCTTTCGGGTGTTGACGTTCTATTGTTAGATTGTCTTCGACAGGTTGGAATTGATATGACGTGAGATTTCCTCCTATACACTTGTTTAGTGTACATTCTGTTTGTGTGTTTCCTACACAATTGCTAGGCACACTTTTTAGTTTCTGGGTTTCCTATTCACTTTTTAATTGGCGGGCTTCGAAGACACTTTTCTTTGTCAACGTTTTCTATACACTTTTTTTAGTTTTCGTACATGTCTTGTTAGCACGATACAGCCTCCGGAGTGCAACAAATCACAAATTTTATGATTGAATATTGTTCAGGATATCTCACAGATAAAAACTATTGTATTTCAGCTCACCAGAGCCAGTACAACGGGTGCTATAGTACTTTAGGTACGACATTTTTGTCATTTTCTGAGAAATTTCAATTTGTTAGCACGATACAGCCTCCGGAGAGCAAGAAGTTACCAATTTTATGATTTAATATTATTCGTGATATCTCCCAGATGAACCCTATTGATTTTCAGCTCACCAGGGACAGTAGAACAGGTGCTATAGTACTTTAAGTACGACATTTTTGTCGTTTTAGGAGAAATTTCAGTTTGTTTGCACGATACAGCCTCCGGATTATATACAAGTGACCAATTTAATGATTGAATATTATTCAGGGCGTCTCAAAGATAAATCATATCGATACTTAGCTCACTAAAACTTGTGAAACGGGTGCTATGGTACTTGAGGTACCAAATTTTTGTCATTTTTGGAGAATTTTCAGTTTGTTAGCACGATACAGCCTCCAAAGTGTATACAAGTGACCAATTTTATGATTGAATATTGTTCAAAGTGTCTCACAGATGTACTCTATTGATTTTAAGTTGACTAGAGCGAGTTCAGCGTGTCCTATAAATCCAGATATACTACATTTT
The DNA here is from genome assembly GCA_963921935.1 of Galeruca laticollis. Lineage (NCBI taxonomy): Eukaryota > Metazoa > Arthropoda > Insecta > Coleoptera > Chrysomelidae > Galeruca > Galeruca laticollis. Next base: position 6,041,435 of record OY998178.1, read on the forward strand.
TGGTTATTTTTGAAGAAATTTCGGTTTGTTAGGACGATACATCCCCCGAAGTGTATACAAGTGACAATTTTATGATAGAATATAGTTCAGAGCCTGTTACATATGCGGAAAAGTTAGTTTTAATCTTTAAAACCGTTTATTTTTTGTCTCTTTTAAATTTAAGTTTTTATGAGAGTGAGTTTATGTCTTTTTATAGACTTAGGTTTAAACGCGCCTTTCTTCTTTATGGTTTTTCTTGGGGGCGTTTTCATTTTAACTAAATGTTTTGATTTATTTTTAACAATGAGGCTTGTCACTATTTAAATTTTTAATGTTTATTGTTTTAATTATTTCGGGTTGCGACGTTATTACTGATCTTCCCGACCAAGCTCATGCGCAGCAATCCGCGATATACCTACATCTCATAAGCGCGGAGCTTCTTTAATAAGATCTTCGTGAGTGTCCAGTTTTCCACTGCATTCAGTAAAGGCGAAAATACAACGTTATTTGTGTCAATAGGAAATTAGTTCATTTTCTACATGTTGAAATTAACCTAATTTCCCATTGACACAAATAACCTTTTACCAACAACTTCTAAATGGAAAAAATACGCAATTAAAAGAGATAAAACCCCTTTTACTTTTACATCTAGAAAGAGAAACCGGACGAGAATGTATCTTCTTCAAATAATGATTGAATCATTAGCTCGATGTCTATATTCAATGTTAATTATTTTCTTTTCCGTGCAACAAAACAAAATACAATGTATGGATTGTATTCATATTACCTAGATTTTGAATCAACGATTGTATTGTGGTGTGGATTTAATTAGGCTTATATTAAAAAAAACATTGCAGATACTGAAAGTTGTCTAATTAGGAAAACGAACGAGTTATTCAAAGATTACGAAATTTAAAACAAATCATCATAAACCGGGTTGAAAATAGTAGAATTTGTTTACATGAGCCTTTGTTGATTGAAATTGATAAATTTCATATACGGTATTTACTTTTTTTGTAACTTTTATTTACTTATTATTTCTTACAATTTAATATCAAATGTTTAATAAGATCGTCATTTGGCATTCAATGGTATCCTGACATTAGCCAGAATGCGAAAATTTAACATTTACCGAATTTGCATTCCAAATTTTTATAACTTGAGCTCCTAAGTATTTTAAGAACTACCAATTTCTATTTTACTTATTGAGAGATTATTTCAGAAGATTCATCTGCAATATCAGTTCAATTTCGACATTATTTTGGCCTGAAACATCCCCCGTTTTTGACTCGCTCTGTTTTCAAAAATACTTTGTATATAAACTATAACTTTTTGTCCATTCATTAATCCATTCACACTTATTTATATGGACCATCATTCAACTCAATACAACTGAGATTTTATTCAAAATGTACTATACTTAATATGTTTGCCCAATAAAATTACGTTTATATCTTAAGAGTGAAAATGGATATTATCTTGGTTGAATAATCTGATCTAATTTTGCATCAACATTAGCCATAAACAAAGAATCGATATTAAAAGTGAAACGACTTCCTTTTACTTTCAGTAGTACCATTTTTTTCAACTATTGCTTACATCCTTCAAATATATTAAAAACATATTAATTCTTTTAGAAGCCAGTTACGGATGATTTATTTTAAGGCATCAGTGTAACATCCTCAAAAAATGTATCCACATAGAGAGTGGCAATTAAAAATTACTATTAGGATATAAAATTTGTAAATTTCTTTATCTACTGTCGTCTTTTGTTACTTTTTGTTGTTTTTTTGTAGGCTTTCTATCAACTTTTACTGTCGTAAGTTATCTTGTCATACTACTGTCAATATTTTCATTATATCCAGTTGTAACAGGTGCTATAGTACTCTAAGTACGACATTTATGTCATTTTTGGAGAAATATCAGTTTGTTAGTATGATACAGCCTCCGGAGTATATATAAGTGACCAATTAGTTTGTTAGCACGATACAGCCTCCGGAGTTCAACAAGTCACCAATTTTATGATTGAATATTATTCAGGACATCTCACAGATGAACCCTATTGATTTTCAGCTCACCAGTACAACAGGTGCTATAGTACTTTAAGTACGATATTTTTAGTGTTTTTAAATGAAACTCAAGGTCTCTAGTTAATTCCACAATATAATACAAGTTATTGAAAATTCTAAAAAATTGACAATTGTTTCGATAAATCAATATCATCGTCAGAATGACAGAAGTTACATTTCATTTTATGCCTACCTGATGTTTAGTAGTTATTTTTGGCTAGACCAAGAAGTAACCTAACTTGTGATTGGCTTAATATATGTTTATAGAAAAAAGAAGAAGATGTGATATTACAAATATTGAAGCTTAGATATTATCAGCCCTATGGTGATATCCTGGATATCATTTTTCCAATTAAGATCAGTATAACTGTGCAATGATATAGAAAACCAGGAAAACTATATCTGCTGATCTTTACAATTATCACTTAAGAAGACAGTTTATTAGTGGAGAATTCCCTAGATTTAACTGTTCATTGACAACTTCATATTGTGGGTTTCTTAAATGTCTTCTTATTTCCAATAGGCAGCATTACATTCTGGACATTTGAGTTTATATATACCTGACTTCTTTAATAGTGGTATTTTTGTTTTTACATTTAACAATTTTGTACTAACGTTACTTTCTGTTTTAAAAGAAATTGTTGTATTCGTTGCTGAAGATATTATCTTTGAAATATTTCCTGCATATGTGATGGTTTTATAAGTTTTAATTTCATCAGCTTGTTTAGGATATATTAGTTGTAATGCCACTTTTTCCTCTTTTTTACTAATTAGCTCATTTATCATATCTAATGGATAAATATAGAGAGATTAATACAATTAGACAAATAGCAACATCTAACGGTTATCCATTAGATATGATAAATAAGCTAATTAGTAAAAAAGAGGAAAAAGTGGCATTACAACTAATATATCCTAAACAAGCTGATGAAATTAAAACTTATAAAACCATCACATATGCAGGAAATATTTCTAAAAATATTTCAAAGATAATATCTTCAGCAACGAATACAACAATTTCTTTTAAAGCAGAAAGTAACGTTAGTACAAAATTGTTAAATGTAAAAACAAAAATACCACTATTAAAGAAGTCAGGTATATATAAACTCAAATGTCCAGAATGTAATGCTGTCTATATGGGTCAGACCCTTAGGAATTTTGAAATACGATACAGTGAGCACTTACGAGCATACAGATTAAAACAACCAGATAAATCCCACTACGCAAAACATCTACTTGACACCAATCATTCATTGACACCTAACACAGAACTAGAAGTACTGCATATTTGTGAAAAGAAACAAGAACTGGATTTCCTTGAAGAACTGGAAATAAGAAGACATTTAAGAAACCCACAATATGAAGTTGTCAATGAACAGTTAAATCTAGGGAATTCTCCACTAATAAACTGTCTTCTTAAGTGATAATTGTAAAGATCAGCAGATATAGTTTTCCAGGTTTTCTATATCATTGCACAGTTATACTGATCTTAATTGAAAAAATGATATCCATGATATCACCATAGGGCTAATAATATCTAAGCTTCAATATTTGTAATATCACATCTTCTTCTTTTTTCTATAAACATATATTAAGCCAATCACAAGTTAGGTTACTTCTTGGTCTAGCCAAAAATAACTACTAAACATCAGGTAGGCATAAAATGAAATGTAACTTCTGTCATTCTGACGATGATATTGATTTATCGAAACAATTGTCAATTTTTTAGAATTTTCAATAACTTGTATTATATTGTGGAATTAACTAGAGACCTTGAGTTTCATTTAAAAACACTAATATGAGCATATTCCACGAAGTAAGGGTCGAGACAGTCAATTTACGATATTTTTGTCATTTTTGGAGAACTTTCAGTTTGTTAGCACGATACAGCCTACGGAGTATATATTAGTGACTAATTTTATGATTGGATATTATTCAGAGCGTCTCAAAGATGAACCCTATTGATGTTCAGCTCACTAAAGCCAGTACAATGGGTGCTATGGTACTTGGGGTACTAAATTTTTGTTATTTTTGGAGAATTTTCAGTTTGTTAGCACGATACAGCCTCGAAAGTGTATACTAGTGTACAATTTTATGATTGAATATTGTTCAAAGTGTCTCACAGATGTACCCTATTGATTTCCAGCTGACTAGAGCGAGTACAGTGTGTCCTATAAATCCAGATATACTACATTTTTAGTTATTTTACCTACGTCGTGAAACAAATAACGTTCCAAATTACGATAAATAGTGATAAAATGACAGGTTAGTTAATTATATTATCTCCTTTTTTCTCTGGCTGGTAGATCTAAATCATGATGTTGCTCTGGAGCATAGTTACCTTCGTCATTGTTTTCTCTAAACCAAAAAACAGCTTCTTCATCTTCCGTAAGATCGATTCTAGTATTGATTCAAATATTATGTAATATACAAGCAACATCTTAGATACTTTGCATAATCTATTCTATAGTGATGTAAAGCTTCTGAATGATCCTTTAAGCCTTCCGAATGCTTGCTCGATTAGAATTCTTTTACGAGAGAGGTGACTGTTGAATTTCTTTTGCGATCTACTGAGATTACCATTGTCTCTGTAAAATACCATCAGGTAAGTTTTCAGTGGATACGCTGAGTTTCATAACAGATCACAATTCGGGGGCATATATTCATTATCCAGTAACTGTGAAATGGGTGAATTGGCCCCAACTCTAGCATCATAACTTGAATCAGACCAACCTACAAATACATCTGTAAATTCCTGGTCTGAATTACAAATACCTTGAAGAATCACAGAATTAAATCCTTTACGATTGTAATATGAATTATCTCCAGATTTTCCAGGAATTGCTATGTGGCATCCATCAACATATCCAAGAACATCTGGGAAGCCTTCTTTTAACCTACTGAATTTTTCCCCTGTTCCAAGAGCTTCCACGTTCTTTGGCCACACAAAGTAATTGTTTTTTTTTCAAACTCTGATAAACACTTTATACGTCTCTCCCTTGATCATTCCAAACCTGTCCCCTATGCATCTGAATGATTCCTGGTCAGCAAGACATCGCAAAGTTAGGACTAATGATGAATTCAGATCAAATTTTTGACGGCCTCTTCATGTTTCTATGTCATGCCTACTTAGATTATTTAGTGTAATGTTTTTCTTATTTATTTAAAACAGCATTGTGCGATGTATGTGAAGCATTCCGTTTATGTTTGAATTGCGTCGTTGAATAAGATAGTGCATGTATCTTATTAGAAGTAGAGGTAACCTCATCCGCTGTTTGACGAGTTGACTCCAATGTATGTGCTATTTCGTAAGCGTCCTTGAATGTAGTAGGTTTCTTGGGGATTATTTCGTCGCGCATATCACGATCGTTGAGACCATGTAGGAGCTGCTCAATCAACATCCTGTCGAGGAATGTATCGTATTCGCAGAACGTAGCTCCTTGCTTTAATCGTAGTGAGAAATTAGCAATGGGTTCATTCTGTAGCTGTAGAATTTGTCGGAACTTAACACTTTCTACATATTTATTTTTCTCGACGTCGAATTGTGCAATTAAAACAGTGCGAATTTGTTGATACGTACAATTTTCTGCTGTATCAGGAGCAACAAGAATTTTCAGAACATTATTTAGTTCTGCTCCCATATATACTCAAGTGAAATTACCGTATTCTTCTTCCGAAATTTTACTCAGTTGTAATGCCCAGTCGAATCTCTTGTAATAATCGTCAACTGTTGTTCCGTTGGACGAACGATATTCTTGATACTTGAACGGAGGAGCTTTGGGTTGAGCTTGAGAAGTAGATTCAGATGTGGCTTGGTTTGTAACAGAAGTAGTAACTTGTGGAATAGCAATCCTCAGAGCATCCGCCAACGCTTTCGTCACAGCAGCAATCAATGTAGTATAAGGTTCCTTTCCGCCCGACATGGTTATGTTGATTTGTAATGAAAATATGCACTTTTCACCATTTCTCTCTGCGTGTTATTGTAGTAGAATATAGGAAATAAAGTAATTGGCGTATTTTCGAAACCACTTCTGACACCAATTTTTTGTGTATGTAAGAGTAAATTGCACAGATGTCAACTCAATGATAGGTTTATTTTTGAACGACAGTTATTATTTACAATAAATGATATGAAGTTGCATGAAAAACAATAGAACTTAAAAGAACGTTAATTGGAATACACTACAATATCTTTTACTGCCATTTATTGGTCAATAATATCTGATTTAATATTTCGGTTTTGTTGTAAAAGTAAATTATGTTACGCAAAGTTCATTGACGGTATTAATAATAATAATTTTTGTGTTACAAACATTTGGTTTTCATAAAAATTATTATGAAAACCAGTTACCTCGCTACACAAAAAGTTAATTGATATGATTACCGACAAATATAATAATTTCAATGATTTCGACATGCGGTTTTCTAGTGTTTCTTGTGTATCTTTAGAAGAAAGCGCATATTTCCATTGAAAGTAGTTGACTGTTTTTCAGTAGCTTCTATTTATTACAGGGTAATCATAAAATGAATTCAATTAGATATTAAATAAGGTAACAACGTTATTATTGAAATCCTCGCAACAGTTTTGAGATGAGATGAGCTGTTCTTTTGATCTCCTCAATCATGGCAAAATACGGTTATTTCAGGAAAATTTCACTGGAGGCTATAATAAATAGTTTCCAACCAAAGTTTGATCATTCCCAAATAATAAAAACAACAGTAAAATCTTTACGCCCCGTATATGCAACAAGTAAAATCTGCATAAGAATTACAATCGTTGTATAATCACTGAAGAAATAATCTGTAATGGATGAGCGAATGACGAGAAATTTATGTTAATGTTCAGTATGAGATAATAAAAAGAATTTTATAAAAAGTTCTGTAAATATTATATCATCACTTTAACTTTTTAACAATCATTATGTCTCTAGTATTAAAATAATTATTCATCTATTATCCACCAGAATGCGCTGTCGCTATAACACTTCCCCCATTTTAACAAGTTGGGTTATAGATATTATAGGCGCCGAAGTTATTTTGCATATCGTGTCTGCCACGTCTCAAAATATCGAAGTAGGTCACCACTTTCGATATCATTTGTTACATGAAGAGCTATATCATCAGGTGTCAGTGACTCCCTCGAAACGTATAGTAGGCGAGGCAAATCCGTACATCGAGAGTGAAAGAAGAGGAGAAATTCGTTCTTCAAGGTCATTGCGTGACCTTCGAAGAAGAAACCGAAGAAAGTCATTTTTTGAGAAGTGTTAATTGCACTTCGGGCAAGATTTTTGATCGAACATATTCTTTTTAAGGATGTAATAGACCAGTACGGAGATGATAATTTATTGAAGAAATTATCAAATTTCATAAAGAAGTGCAATAAGCATAATCAAATCGTATGTGTATAGGTTCTAAAGACTAGTGACGTGGGTATTCTTAAGAATTAAATAAAAATTCATGTATGAAGGCAATGCATTAATTTGGGAATATCTCGGAAGAATATCGGAATTTTTTAAACGAATGTAACATAAATCAAGATTTTTATAAGAAGCTCCGAATTTTGTATCCAATTTGTTGAAAAGATATCAGTATACGCGTGGTTGGGTATAACGATCACAACTTGGCAACATTGTAATAATCATACTTAATGTGCGTCGTGCAATAATAGTAGAAACGTCAAAATGTCTATTGATTAATTTGTGAGGTTAATGAAATTACTGCAAATTTATTTTACAAAATTACTTTAAACTAATAAAAGGCAATGGAAAAATGTTTCATTTATAAAACATTCTTTTAATAACGCCCATTACATTACACTATAGCTCTAAATATTACCTTTCTATTGAATTTGTAAAGATACGTAGTTAACAACCATCTTTTTTGGTTGACTATAAATAATTGTTTGACCTTTGACTACCCCCAGTTTAGAGATGCTTGCTTTTATATTCTCATAAGCTAGTCACTCTGCATCCTTTTCCAATCTTTTGTGCATTATTCATCTCCTACATCTTTACATTTCACAAGGACTTCCTGCTTAACAAATTTTCCTTTATGCTGCAATTAATCCTGACTGTGACACATTTTAATATTATTATTTATTTCCTTAGATCATATATTTCACTAAGTTTATTACACCCAAGAATACAGTTGACTTTGCAATTATAAGGGGTGGAAAACTTACTTACGTAAAAAATGGTACACAGTATCCATCGACATCTAGGTATAGTTGTCCTGATCAACGAACTAGTCAAATAGTCAATATATATTGCCAAAGAGGGCGCTGTTCTAATATAACTAAATTTTTATGTTTGTAGCACTGATTTAGTGATAGGCGAAGACAGAGTTTATTGATTTTATCGTTCGTTATACATTACACGACCAACAACAAACAAAAAATACATTATTTATTTGATTGTGTAGTTCGTATTTGCACTTAGTTGTTTTTCTTGTGACTTTGAGTTTTTAGGGTAATAATTAATACACAATTATCAAAACCATGATTTTGACTATTATTAAAAAATAGGATTAGTTCGTTGTGTTTCTCAGTACCTATACTAACAGATACTCAGGTTAGTTAGGTAAATGTTTATTGAAGTGAAACTTTTTATGGGACACTAGCGTTTTGTCATGAGAGTTAACTCGTCGAGCTAACAAAACTGTTAAACTCCTTGTGAGAGGCGGAAAAAATTAACGAAGATCCGCACAAAGAGGAGACGCCGAGAATAGTCGCAGGGCATTGTTTATTGATGGCGATCATGTTATTCCGTTTATCAATCCCCACTTCGCTGCGCGAACGATAAAGTGAGAACGCATTCGGGGGGAAAAGGATACCAAAAGCGCTTAATAATTTCTGCCGATATTGGTATAATCCAGTGCGAAATTAATATAGAAATTGTTTACCTTTAAAATTAAGGCGATAAAAACTAGGAAATTTCTTTGCATTGTGTATTTATTTGTATTATTTTGAAAAAAATATGTAATAAAACGTAACAAGAGTATTGAAATATATTGAAAAAGGAATTAAACAGGTATACTTGTCCGTACAGATAAGTTCTGTACTCATTAAAGTTTAAGCATAAACTGTGTTATCTCCTACTTTCCGCATTGAGACCAACGCGCATCGTGGGCGTGTCCACTTTCAAACTTTCAGCTATATTTGCTAACCTGTACGTAGAAGAGCAAGTAAGTCTCAGTTCATCAGAGAAAGTCGTTGTAACTAGTGTTGCTTTATTTATGGAAATATTTTTGAAGTGAAACTTTTTATGGGACACTACAGAAGTTTTGGTTAGGAGGTAATCTCGTAAAGGCTAACAAGTTTTGTGAAGCTCTAATTATCATTTACATTTAAACTAAGTGAGAGAAACGTAACGCTGTTCTCCCCTTCTGTCATCACTCGACTCGATTTAAAATCAAACGAAATAGCTCAGTTGGTTAGCGCGTCGTGCTAATAACGCGAAAAACGCGGGTTCGTTACCCCCATGGGCGGCCAGAACTTTTCTTAGGTATTAAAAAGGAAGAATACGTAATATGCATTCAAATTTCTTAAAAAGAATATTTACTTTTGTTTGTCTTTTATTGTAAATAGTTTTTTATAGTCTATCCGAAAAATTATTGTTTTTATTTTGGGAATAATTTTTGTTTTAATTTTATTAAATTATAGTTTTTTATGTTGTTGATATTTATGAATTCTCTTTGTACACTCATTGGTGGTTTTTGCGTCATAAAACATAAAAAGTTTCACTTCTGACGCTGTTAGTTTTCGACTGACGCATAAATCTTGTTATCATATTAAAAAATGTATACCTACATAATATTTATTGTAAATTAAAATAAAATGTGTTTGTTTTAATATTTAGTTTAATTTAAAACTAAAATATCCGTTCAAGTCGAAAGTAACAATATTGGGTAATAGGCATTTTCTACTAAAAAAAAATAATTAAATGTCAATGACCTAAACTTGTTATTTTCGACTTGAGAGGTTTCAAAATTGAGAATATTGAAATTAAGGGATATTAATTCTAAATTTACCGCCACTAATTTTTATAGGTAACTGCTTAAAATCTCTTAATTTATCATGACAACTATAGATGGCAGCACATTTGGTAAGGCCAAATTTTTAGCTAGAGTGGGTAGTGTTTTGGTTGTTATTGGTCTATGATTATAATAGGTCTGTTCTAACCGAAGTAAATACTGTTTTATTACCGTGCAATCTCAGTAACGCAGCAAATTTGATGTAAATTAAACAGACTTATTATATTCACTAATCAGCAGGTCAACTGGGTTTGTATCGTAATTGTACGGTTTTTGTGTTGGTTGGAACAGACCTAATAAATTGTTAGGATTTAAGGCTTATTTACACTGGTAAAGTAATAAGGCGAGTACTTGATAGAATAGGAGTAGCTCTACTCGTATAAACGCTCGGTAGAGTCGTAGATTGTGTAGAAGGTGGTAGAGTAGAGTTACTAGCAACATGTGGTGAAGTAACTCTACTCTATTACCACCACCACCGTCAAAACATCCACTTGCCTACACACTCTAACTATGTAACAAATATATGCTATGGGACTCCCTGAGTAGGGTATAGTGAGAGGACACTGTCATTCCGGCTGAAGCCACGATGTGACTTGTTTAAATAAAATAGTTAAAATGAAAATCACCGAAGATGTAACATTTTAAAACTTGTAGATCTATATAGCTAATACGCTTCGCTCTTGGTTTTATTGCATCCGTCATTAACGTGTCTTGTTCTTCGGTTTTGTCATTTACCATGTTCAGAACTTCTTAAAATTTTACTGGAGTCATCGTCAGACACATCTTATATTCCAACACATCCTCGAAGTCCAATTCTCTTACCAGTAGAGCAGATGCTCCGTGTGTATTCCTTCTTTTAAGCCCATCTCACCCATTCACTTCTTTGCTTGTTTACTTCCTCATTGATAGCTTCAGTGATTTCTGTTACAAGTGCATTTGTAACTAATTCATTTTTCAACAAACACTACACTATGCTGGCATCAATACTATACTTTTTATGACCAGTCCCATGGCTGAAACAATCCCCGTGTAAATAACCCTTTAAGTTTAAAGTAGCGCCTACACCAAATATCGTTAAATATTTACGATGTTGCCAGTGATTCATTGCATTTTTTCATTCAGACAATCAACACTGCATTCTAAAATGTCTTTAGTTAATTGAAAAGCTTAGTCAGAAGGAATTTTAATGAATTTAATATGCCAAATAAATATAGGCTAGCCATAACCAGTTATATAACATCTTCTAACACTGTTGAATATATTTAATTAAATGCTGTCCTGCCTTTGGAATCCTTAATATAATCAATTCCTTGACATTCAAGGATTTTACTTTTACTCTTCTTAAGCTACATGTAACTGCTAATTGATGAACCGGTACACAAGAAGATAATGTAAAACTTATTCTCAATGCTGCTAGCGTGTGTTATTGTGCTTTCAGATTTTTTTATGTTCCATTCTATCACGACATGCTTAGAAGATTACCAGATTATGTAACGGTTTGGTTTTATAGTGCGTATTTCTATTTTTGACATTTACAGAGTTTCGTTATAGACGAAAATTTTGATTTGATCTTTGTTTTATACCTACAATTTTAAGTCTTTCGTTACGAAAATTATTATTTCTTATTGTGTGCAATAAGTCTTGATTTATTTTATCGATGTTTAAAGATATTTGAAAGTACCAATTGAATATTAGTCTCAAATATGGATCTCACTTCAGTTATTTCGCAAACGGTTTGGTTTATGAGATGAGAGTTGCCTAATATAAACCATCTTATAGTTGTATTTCCGTAGTCGCCAGATTTTCCGTTTTTTATAAAAATACAATTAAATTTGTTATTATATTTCTACAATTTTAATTCCTTATTGTAAGCTATATGTAAGCCATGAATTATTTTGTCGACTTTTCAGGATATTTAAAAATACCGACTGAATATTAGACTCTAAAATAATATGGAATGCATCAATGATTTCGTAAACGGCTTGGTTTATGAGGGTTGTCTAATATAACTAGTGTTGCCACCACCTAATGAAGAAATTATCGTGCAATGCTACCAAAATTACGATTTTACTTGAAAATTATGTTAATGTTAATTTGCAAAAAAAAACATAATTTCATTAAAAAAATCATACTGACTATAATAATGTAAATTTTGAACTCAATTATTTTAAGACAGTATAGGTACTCAAAGGATTATTCTATAAGAAAAAAAATCAGGAATAATCTAACGGTTGAAGTTTCTGAGATATTTAAAATTCGGAAATAAAATAACGGTTATATTTGAGACTCTATATTTTGGTAAATAATGGTACTACAAATTTGGAAGTTTCACCGCTTTATAGACAATTTCATCCTGAATCCGTGAAATATATATATATATATATATATATATATATATATATATATATATATATATAGAAATCAAAATTCTTAATAGGGTCTTCAGCCAAAGGAGAAATAATAAGTGGACTCTTTATGCTGTTCAAGCTTTCGAGACTTTATTGACTCTTCATCAGGAACTCTACAATAAATTATTGAATGTCAATACAAATAACAAGAATTGAAAATTATTACTTACGAAAGTGAGGTTAAATATGTTTGATGCGAATAAAATGTACATAACTGACGTTATTTTTATGAAATCATCACAACACGTGATAAATGTATTATATTGATGCACAAGTACAACGATTAAAATTAATATTAAAATGAAAAGATAAAACTAATTCAATCACATGTTCAGGAACACGAGGAATTTCTTTGTTAATAATTTGACAACTGACAACTGACACAACCACAGAAACTTTTTCTTTCTCCTTTGGCTGAAGACCCTATTAAGAATTTTGATTTCCTTAACTTAGTCAGCCGACTAATACTCAACTTCTTCTTTATATATATATATATATATATATATATATTTCACGGATATACGAGTATATTGGAAGAATGTTCTTGAACCATTACTATATATTCATTTATGTAACTTTCTTGGGATAGGTTCATTAATATATTAGTAATTTTCTTTAGTCATTCTTGACGTTTCGCCTTAACTACAAGGCTTTATCAAAAGATTTTAATCTGTCTACAATAAAAATACAACATTGGATAACACTGACAAATAATTTACATTGAGAATAGCACACAAAAGTGAGGGTACATGTGATTATAAAAGAGTGCGTACCTTGACAACCATCTTCTTTGATCGATCATCAAGTATTTGAGTTTTTTAGTTTTTTTATTATATTCACTGATAACAGCTAATTGGTGTTTAAGTTAATTTTATACACTGTGTCCTGGCATTGTTTGAGTATTGTCAATATACTGATGTATGACATAGAGAACTTGAGTAAAATTTACCATAACCTTTTACATGCAGCCTCATGATTTGTGCATAATAAACCAACAAAAAAATTAATATGTCTCCGGTAATATTAATATAATAATATTTGTTATTATATCTCTGCTTTTCAAATACTCAAGAGAATATTTTTCTTGTAGTGTATATCCTGACAAATTACGTAAATATTCAAATAATTGTTATTTACCAACTTTCTCCACGACTATAGAGAAAATCATTATCAAGAATGTCACCTTATGGAATAATTAATTGGATTATGTCAATACTTTACGAAATATTTGATACTTAATACTATACCTATGTACATTTTCGGTATTGAACGCTTCTGAAAAGGAATTTATTTAACGTAAAATGGTATCGTTAAACTAGATCACTATTTTGCGCAACCATCTTATTTTGTTCGCGTTTTGTATATAAGTCTTATGCTGTTGTAATATATATCTATGAATAGCGTATTAGTTATCGAATATTAAGTAATTCATGTTAAATCAAGAGAAAAACGTATAAGTCTTATTATTGATCTTTTATACATCATCACCATCATCATCAAACCGTTCAATGTTTAAGATTATGGCTATCGCTTTGAAGCATTTTTAGATGCCATTTTTGAGGTTATCCACTCATCTTCTTTTGGTCATGGTTGCTTTTTTATATGTTTCCTTTTCTTTCTACCGTACACATATACCGTCCTCTATTTCGTTCCTTCAGGTCCTTCTCGGTTTGCTATTTCTTCTTGGTCCTAGAGGAATCCATTTTGCTACTTATCTCATTATATCAATGAGCTAGTTTCATGGGTATGAATTAACAAGTGAAATCATATCAGAAGCATTAAGAATAACATATATTTTTCTATGAAAACGATATTTAGCTCAAAAAGTTAGAAATACCTTCGAAAATTAGATTACAAATTTTATTAGATTTAAATAAACCGCTGTAAGTCGACCGATGGCAGAAGCCCTTGTCGTCAGATTGAAAGTACGTTCTGTTGACAAATCCTGCTTGACTATCCAAGTTAATTAATGCAAAGTGAAAGTCGACTAAAAGAATTTGACAATTGACATCAATATCCACAACCAAACTCAAACAGATAACATCCTCGCCGACTTTTTAGTTGTTTATTATATTTTTTATAGTAGAAAGTGTGCTTCTGTTTGATTGCCTTTTAACAGACATCTTTAAACTGGATCCAGGTTTCACGGAAGCTAATTCGACAAATTTTCCTCAAGTGGATGTGGACATGGTGTCTTAGTCACTCGAACTCCCCTAAACAGAAGAAGAATAAGCGATCCGGTACTAAATCGAGTACAGTGCGATTTTAACAGTCAATTAGTAAAGACGTGTTTAAAACAGCTCTCTTATCAACAAATCGTTTTTGTTAAGAATTCCAATTCTATTGAACCGGTCAATCCACCTAGTAAATCAGTTAATCAAATTTATAGTTCAGTGAAAAATGTCTAGTGCAGATCCCCCTGACAAAGGGGGAACTTCAGATTTGTGCAATAATAATGATAACTCAAGGAATGTGTGTTACAATTCAACATACCAAACAGCATTTCAGGAAAGCAAAAACTTAGGAAAGGATAAAGAAACACGCTTGTCTGGTCAGACAGCGACAGGTATTTCAGTACAAGTAGCAAAAAAGTTCAAACTTGATAAACCTAATTTATATTCAATTGATAAAATGTATGTATTTATCGAAAAAATTAATAATGAAAATTTAGGAAATTTACATCCCATGTCAGTTGGACACTTATTACATAAAAAACTAAGAGTTCAAAACATTACTAAAATACAAAAGGTAGGTAGAAATAGAGTAAGAGTAGAGGTTAAAATTACTAAAGACGCTAATATGTTAATAGAAAACGAAAACTTGAAAGAGGAACAATTAAAAGCATTCATACCCAATTATTTAATAGAAAAGAAGGGGGTAATCAAAGAAGTAGATACCACATTCAGTGACGAGTATTTGTTGGAAAATATTGAGTCTCCAAACGCAGTCACCAGTATTCGTTGATTTAAACGAAAAATTGATATTGATGGGGAAGCAGTGTATATACCAAGGCAAACAGTTTTAGTGTCATTCGAGGGTAACGTGTTACCCCCATTTGTTATAATTAATAGCGTTCTATGTCCTGTAGAAAAATACATTCAAAAGGTAGTACAGTGTTACAACTGCTTGAGGTATGGCCATGTGGCCAAGCAGTGTAAAAGCACTAACACACTATGCATAAATTGTAGCAAGAAAAAGGAAGAAAATCATTCATGCAAAGATCCTGAAGACACATTTTGTTTTTATTGTAAATCAAACGATCATAAAACGATACATAAAAAATGCCCCGTATTTGAAAAACAGAAGCAAATAAAACAATTCCTGTCAGATAATAATGTAACCTATATAGAAGCAAAAAACTGGTCTGATAATTCATATAATAGTAAAATTAGCAATAATAGGTTCAATGTACTTGATAATATGTCGGAAAGCTTTCCATTACTTCCTAAGACAACAATCCACCAATACAAAACAAATAGGGAAAGTAATACATTTAAAAAAAATACACCATCAGAACCCTCAACATCACACAGTAAACACACAATCACACAAACCAAAAAACGTAGGATACAATCACCCAACAATGAAATCACACAAGCACCCATGTTTCCCAGATCCTTTGGTCCTAGTAAACCAGTATTTCAATTTAAAAATAATAGTACAAATGAAAATATGGAGATAGAATCCATGCAGTCAAATGAAGAAAATGATACAACATTTATTCAAACGTTCTTCCAAGTTTTCAAAAACATCTTGGAAGACATTAGCTCATTTGAAGAATTACAAAAAGTTGACATTCAATTTGTAACAGATAGGTTATATAAAATGAATCATAATCTGCGAAAAAGTAACAATGCTTAATAGAATTAAAATATTACAATGGAACGCGCGCTCGGCGATTGCAAATAAATATAGTTTGATGAAGTGTCTGTCAGAACACGATATTGATATTTGCGTTATATCTGAAACGGGGTTAAAAAAAACAACATCATCAATTTTCCAGGTTATAATCTAATTAGAACTGATAGGGATGATGGATATGGAGGTACAGCAATACTAATAAAGGTAAAAATAAATTTTAAAAAAGTAGATATTAACATTAAAGTAAATACTGACATCAACATATGTGCTGCCGAAATTAATTTTAATAAATATTTACAGTTTAAAATATTATCTGTGTATTGCCCCCCAAAAATTAACATCAATAACAGCGACTGGAAAAGCATATTTAATATCATATCTAAAGAGAACGGCATAATATGTGGAGATTTTAACGCACACAACAGAACATGGGGTTCGTACAAAAATAATTAGAGTGGTATACAACTTCTAGACGTCTTAGAAAATCATGACTTAATATTGGCAAACGATGGAACACCTACTAGATTAAACCGCAACGGGGAAAATTCCGCAGTGGACCTGACACTTAGTACACCCTATCTCATAAACAACATAGATTGGAACGTAATAAAGGACACACTGGGTTCAGATCACTTTCCAATACTTATTAACATCAATGTGCCTAAAAATAAGTGTCTACAAACAAAGGAATTAATATGTCCTTCCAATAAATGGAATATAAATAGAGCAGACTGGTCAATATTCAAAAACGAAGCAGAACTGTATTTCTCACAAACACCACCTATTTTTAATGACATTAATGCAAAATATGAATATCTAATACAAGGAATAAACACAGCTGCCCAAGTATCCATACCAACAAACAAACCATTCAAGATAAAGTCAAGAACACTACCACCTTGGTGGGACAGAGAATGTGACATAGCTGTAACAGATAGAAAAAATGCGGTAATTGCCTACAAAATTAACAGCACGTTGAAAAACTTCATTACAGTGCAAAAAATAGCAGCAAGCACAAAAAAATTTTTGAAAGAAAAGGCAAGATCCTCATGGAGAGCATACTGCACCAATCTGAATAAAAACACATCAATGTAAAACATTTGGAAACAGGCCAAGAAAATGAAAAGAACTTTCATACAGAAAGTGAACATTCATTTCTCCAGTGAGGATTGGAAAGAAAAGCTACTAGAGAGAATAGCACCGCCATCTACCTTCTACCAAAATAATTTAGAAAATGAGCAGGAACATGAGGAAACAATACCACAAATATTCGAAAATCTGATAAATATCCAAGAACTAGAAAACACAATAAAACAAAGAAAAAACACTGCACCAGGCCTAGACAATATCAGATATCCGATGTTATGCAACCTACCAAATAATGCCAAATCTTTTTCATTGGAAATATATAACAACATAATAAAAATGGGCAAATGCACAATACAAGATTGGAAAAACCTAATTGCAGTTCCAATATTAAAACATCAAAAAGATCCAAATGACCCTGACTCCTACAGAGTTATATCATTATTAGCATGCCTATTGAAAACATTCGAAAGGATATTAAAAAACAGAATAGAATGGTGGTTAGAAGAACACAAAATATTACCAATTCATCAGTACGGATTCAGGAAAGGATATGACACAATGGACGCAGTGAGCCAACTTGTCACTGATATACAAATTAATTTTGGAGAAAATGGGTATACTGCAGCTACATTCCTGGATGTAAAAGGCGCATACGACTCTGTAGAAATTCCAATACTGAACGGAATGCTGAAACAAATCGGTATGCCTACCAAAATACGAAATATTCTGTGCGATATTATGACAGACAGAAAAATATTTATAAGACAAAAAGACACATTATTAGGACCAAGACATACATCTAGAGGTTGACCACAGGGCTCCGTTTTAGCACCACTGTTATTCAATATTTATTAACAAAATGCATCAAGCATGCAGGAATTACACACTTATACAATATGCTGATGACTTTGTAATATATGTCAAGGATAAAAAATATGAAAATTGTATAAATACTCTAAACAAGGCCACCTCAAACATCATAAAAGCTATTGAAGATGTGGGGTTCGATCTATCAACGTCTAAATCAAATGTCACTATATTTTCAAGGCACCGTATGCCAGAAACTCAGAACATCCAGTTGGGGGACCACATGATACCATATAAAAAAGAAAATAAGTACTTAGGAGTAACATTAGATAATAAATTGAATTGGAAACCGTATATCGAGGCAATCAAAATAAAATGTAATAAAGTCAATAATTTCCTCAAAATGATCACCAAAACATGGTGGGGCGCAAGTACTGAAATATGCCTGTTATTCTATAAAGCATATATAAGGTCCATTTTAGACTATGGTTCCGTCCTATACGGATCTGCATCAAAACAATCATTGAAACAGCTAGAAGTAATACAGAATAAAGCGTTAAGAATATGCTTAGGAGCGATGTCAACAACTCCTGTGGAACCACTAAGGGTGGAAGCACTCGAACCACCATTGGAATTGAGAACATTTCTCGCTGAAAAAATGGTTCTTAAGAATAAAGCAAAAAATTCTACAGTGATGGCCAAAATATGTGAGTTAAATACATTGGACCTGACGAATAAATATTGGGAAAAAAAGAACTCGCCACCGATATACACCGCATTTCGTAACACCAATAAAGAAGAAATTTTAACGTATGAAAGTTGCAATTACTTTGAGACCATAAAACACTCTGCAAAAATAATAATTCCTGCGTACTCAGAAATACCAGAATTAAACAAAGAAAAAATTATCAGACTTACAAAAAAAGACATCAACAGTACAATAACAATATATACAGATGCATCAAAGACAACAAAAGGTACAGGCACAGCGTTCTATGTGCAAGAAACGAAAGAAGGAAAAACCTTTAAGCTAAGCAACGATTATTCTATATTTTCAGCAGAAGCTGCAGGCATAATGAAGGCGCTAGAACACACAATCCACCAAAAAAAGAAAAATGTATCTATCCTAACGGATTCGCTGTCTGTTATCCAATGTTTGAATAATAATGCAGTAGATACCATCACTCACCCGCACATTAAGAAAATTCAATCCCTACTACACCAACTTACTAAAGAGAGTGACGTTCAAATAATATGGGTAAAAGCACATTATGGAATTTACGGCAACGAAAAAGCTGATCAGTTAGCCAAAACAAGTGCTGAAAAAGATGAATGTCAACCGAACGAAGTGGCACTACAAGATTGCTTAAATAAATACAAAAGAAAATTTCAAGCAACATGGAAAGAGAAATGGGACCACTATGTAAAAACAAAGCCTACTAGATACACACTACTGCATAGGGAAATACCAAAACAACAGTGGTATAAAGGAATCAATTATTCACGTAGGGAAATTAGCTGTAAAATTCGAATGAAATTTGGACACGCGTCTTACCCAGAGCACTTGAGCAAAATAGGCGTAATCGAATCAAACTTATGCACAGCCTGCAATGTCATAGGAGACCTGGATCATATATTTTTTGAATGCTCGGGATATCGTAATGCCACGAAAGAACTTTATAATAACATAATACATGAAAAAATATTCCCTCCCATCAACATGTTACACTTACTGGCGCTGAATAACATCAAAATATTAGACTGTCTAGTAAAATTTCTAAGGATGACTAACATATCGATATAGTTAAGTTGTATAGAGCTTGTGACCTTTGATACCATTTCCTAAATGTTTATACCTTCCATCCGTGGTCTACCTTTGTATGTGTTCAAATAAAGCCCTGAACGGCCCCTGGGCGAGAAAACTTGTAACCCTGTGCCAATCCTTTGATCGAAAAGCGGTATTAACTTGAATCGCAGACGACGATAGTTTGATAGGTTGAATTAGGGCTCGCTTAAGTAATAAGATACATATCCACAACACGAAAATCAATAACAAATTCGGTATCGATTCTGATTGGCACTTAATTGAAATTGGATTCAAATATAAACTTCAAATACATCACTATATATACTGTATATATAACCTAACACAAAGTATTTGGCTGCATGGATACCTCCAAACGCCATGAAACCAAAAAAAAATCGAGTTCATAGTTGCAAATACTTAGTTCAGACCCAATATATCTTGTGACATTTTCATTGAAATTCATGAATCTAGCTCATTGATCTTCTTCTTATTATGTGTGCAGCTCGGTTGAGTCTTTGTGCTTTTATGTATCTTACCATGTTTTCATGTTCTATTTCTTTCTGTTTCTTTAGTCTCATTTCGGTGTCATGGTTACTATTATTCTCATTATCTTTCTATTTCCTTTGGTTTATTACTGCGGCTTCAATTCCATATCTGATCACTGGTCTTTGTATTTAATAGGTATTGCAGTGATAACCTCATATAAACACAAAGAAGAATCTGTCATGTCTGCCATTTGCAAACCATCAACTTTTAAATCCAATACAAATAATCTCTTTTCATGTCACTTTTGTATCGAAACAGTAACCTGAGAAGATCCAATCTCTTTCTGGAGTATCTTATAATTCGATACATTCCTCCAAACTTTTTTACTTGTGATTCACGCTTTCATTTCATATATTTAGAATTTATCTACTTTTATACTACCAAAACATTATTTTTTTTATTCCCGAAACAACAAATTGTTCAAATTTTCTCAGAAATATCCTGATTGTTAGCAAACTTTCATGAAATTCACGAAGTTACCTACACACACTTTCATTACTTTCGACCCCCGTATATTTTACACCTTCACATCATTGCTAGTGATTTTTTTTCCGCGTTAATTTAAAAACACCTGGTATAAAGCCACTTTCAGTGCCCTACGTATGCATTTATCACTACTGTGCAGCATGATCTTGCAAATAAACATCCAAAATAATAAATGATAATAACCTACGTTAAATTTCGAATTTAATTAGCAGTAAATATTTAACAGTTACGTGTGCAATGAAAGGTTATGATTCCGTTAGGCAGCATATTACATAATAATTGCTTTGACATTTAATACTTGTCGTAAATACTTTTGCGAGGACAATAGAAATAAACTCTTATCTGTGATTAATGCAATAAAATAAATTCACGAAGAGGTACTGCAGACAATTTGAATAAATTATTTGAACTACAGGAAGTGCAGAAAAAAATAACGTCTTTTCTAAAAGTTTTCTTAAACATCTTTAAAGTAAAACTGTCACATGAAATGTTAACACCCTGTATAATAGGTAATAATAAACATGATAAAGTAGTAAACATTTTGTTAATAAATTAATTTATCGCAATTTTTGTTAATTCAACATTAAGAATGTTTAAATTTGAATTTTATTTGATACCTTGTATCCTAACCAATATGTAGTGTTATATTAAATTATTGAATCTTCCTACTCGACATCCAAACTACAAAATGCCGTTCATAAGTTCCAAAAAGCAGACAGTTAATTACATTTTCTTACTTTGAGATTCTAATGATTACTTTATGAAACTGCGTTGAGTTTCAAGAGAGCATTTTTCGAAACGCAATATTTTATTTATCAAGGTTGGTAACACTACCATCGAAACGTCAACGTTCGTCGTCTAAAATCAAGCACACAAATAACATAACCCAACTTTAATCCAAGGAACGCTTGCCTGCGGCTTAGAACTTCGAATGCAGCATGCGGTATTTCTGTGATTGGTTAATTCTGTATTCCCCTCATTCCCCCATAACACCGCAATGTTGCTGCTTGAAGTTGATATATTCTAACTTCAAGAGTTTGCAGCGTCATAAAAAGTTGTAGGTAAACACAGAACAAAAAACGTTCTGAGTAGGTAAACTAAAAGCAAATAACCGAGTTTATAACTGTTGAAAGCCCCTTTTCGGGGTCTACCTACAACATTCGTTTATCTGAATACGAGATAATTAAATGTAATTTTTCTCCAGTACCCCAACAGAAAAAGAATTCAACATAATATCATATCTACCAATTTATTAAATATATAACAAACCATGCAACAGATAACGTTACAAAGCATGACAAAACATTTGGTTTGACCAAGAATGCCTTAGAGAAAAAAAGGTAATACCAAATTATGTTAATATAAAATGCCATACTGAAACACCGCAAGCACAAAAAGCAATAAAATGTGCTCAACGAGTATGGTTAAAAGAAGAGTGTAAAAAATGGTTTAAGATAAGAGAATCCTTAGACAACTACATAAAAGTTCTACATTCAGAACTCACGTTCAAACTACATCCAGTAGAATTTGACTGTTCAGATGACAAAATCAGAGAAAGTGTCAGCACGATGAAGCACAAGAAATTTAAGAAACAAGAACAAAAGCTACATAGACTTGAACATACACAACATAGAATTCAATACTCTAAACATCATGAAACTGTAATTACCTACATACCAACATACTTTGCACCACGATTTGAAAACCTTTCAGACACTAATCTTACAGATAGTGAAATAGAATTTTCAAATAAAGGTTTAAAGTACAGCATACCACCAAAATTTACGAATAATATTAAACAAATCATAGCTACAGAGTCAGAAATAGCTTTAAAATCTAATTCAAATAATTTTCTTTACGAGAAATTAAAAATTGCCAATTTAATCAAAAATATTGAACCCTCAAAAGTTAAACGTCAAACAAAAAATGACATTACAGTTTGAAATGCAATAAAAAAGAAGATAGAAGATAATAACCTAACAGTTACAAAATCTGATAAGGGGAACACAACTGTCATTTTGACGACTGAAAATAACAATTCCAAAATATATAACTTTATAGAATCTAGCGATGTAAAAGTTCTTAAAGGAGACCCAACAAAGAAGTTTTCTAATAATGTAAAGGATATTGTTAATAATTCAAATTATCTTTTAACTGATTACGAAAAGAGGTCTATCATACATAAGAATCCTCATTGTCCACAATTATATGGAACCGTTAAATTACATAAAATAACGAAACCATTTAGGCCTGTAGTTTCTTATGTTAATACTTCTAATAATATATTGGCAAAGAAGCTTAACAATATACTTAATAGTTACGGATATGGATATAAATACTCAATTAGAAATTCAATAGAAGTAATCAAAAAATTAAAAGCGTTCAAGTTACAAGATAACTCTAAGCTTATTTCATTTGACATTACTAATATGTTCACTAAAATTCCTCCTAAAGAATGTCTAATACTTGTAAGAAAATTAGTAGAAGATAAAAAGATTAATCCAGAAATAATATCAGATAAACCTACTTGATTTATTTGATGTATGTATTGATCAGAATTATTTCACTTTTGACAATAACATATATATTCAAAATGAAGGTTTACCTATATCACCTATTTTGGCAAACATTTTTATGGACAGTTTAGAAAGAAAAATCTTTGAAAGTAATATTTCGAGAAATGTTTTATTTTGGTATAGATATGTAGATAACATATTAGCTTGTTTTATAGGTAGTGAACGACAATTAGATATATTTTTCATTTTCAACCACATTGATAATTTACACCCCAAAATTAAATTTATATTAGAAGTTGAAGAAAATAACTCAATCAATTATCTTGATTTGAAAATTCAAAGAGTTAATAATGTACTTGATTATTCAATTTACCAAAAACCAACACAAACTGATGTGACAATTCCTTATAGTTCCAATCAGCCCATGTCACATAAACTAGCGGCATATAACTCAATGATACATAGAGCATTTTCAGTCCCTATGAACAAAAGTAATTTTGATAGAGAGATTAATACAATTAGAAAAATAGCAACATCCAACGGTTATCCATTACATATGATAAATAAACTAATTAAAAAAAAGAGGAAAAGTGGCATTACAACTAATATTTCCTAAACAAACTGAAGAAATAAAAACTTATAAAACCATAACATATGCAGGAAATATTTCTAATAATATTTCAAAGATAATATCTTTAGCAACGAATACAACAATTTCTTTTAAAACAGAAAGTAACGTTAGTACAAAATTGTTAAGTGTAAAAACAAAAATATCACCATTAAAGAAATCTGGTATATATATATATATGAAAGCTTTTTTCCTTGATTTATGGGGGTAAGATAGCTGTCAAATTGTGATAGAAAGCTTTTTCCTTAATTTATGGGGATAAGTTAGGTGTCAAATCGTGAGAAAAACTTTTTTCCTTGATTTATAGGGGTAAGATAGCTGTCAAATTGTGAGAGAAAGCTTTTTTCCTTGATTTATGGGGGTAAGATAGCTGTCAAATTGTGAGAGAAAGCTTTTTTCCTTGATTATATAAACTTAAATATCCATAATGTAATGCTGTCTATTTGGGTCAAACCCTTAGAAATTTTGAAATCAGATACAGTGAACACTTACGAGCATACAGATTAAAACAACCAGATAAATCCCATTACGCCAAACGTCTACTTGACACCAACCATTCATTGACACCTAACACAGAACTAGAAGTACTACATATTTGTGATAAGGAACAAGAACTAGATTTCCTTGAAGAGTTGGAAATTAGAAGACACTTAAGAAACCCACAATATGAAGTCGTCAATGAACAGATAAATCTAGGGACTTCTCCACTACTAAACTGTCTTCTTAAGTGATAATTGTAAATATCAGCAGATATATTTTTCCTGGTTTTCTATATCATTGCACTTTTATACTGATCTTAATTGGAGAAATGATATCCAGGATATCACCATAGGGCTATTAATATCTAAGCTTCAATATTTGTAATATCACATCTTCTTCTTTTTTCTATTAATGTATATTAAGTCAATCACAATCACTTCTTGGTCTAGCCAAAAATAACTACTAAACATCAGGTAGGCATCAAATGAAATGTAACTTCTGTCATTCTGACGATGATATTCAGTTATCGAAACAATTGTCAATTTTTTAGAATTTTAAACATTTTTCATTATATTGTGGAATTAGCTAGAAACATTGAGTTTCATTTAAAACACTAAGATACCAATATGGCCAACCTTCACTTAGCAGCGCGCTACAAAATATTTCCTTCTTGTTTCAAAATCAGCATTATGGTAGGGGTGTGCCGCACGCTGTAGTTGAAGTTCTGTGAAGCCGGTGTCAATCGTAACATAATGCATCATTGAACAATAAATACTACAACAAACAGTTCAGGTGGGGTACACCTTTAATAATTTTCAATTATTTTTCACGCAGGTAGGAGATTAAACAAAGTAAAAAGCACAAACTTATTGCAAATTGACAGATTGAAGGCTCGGCCCCACCTGTAATATATCGCCAAATTATTTGCGATATGCCGCAAAATTGAAATAATTGTATTTTGGTGCGTAAATGTGAACTTTTGCGAATATTTGTTTGATGACATTTTGTAGAGAGAAGTTAACGCTGTTAAAAAGACTAAAAAAAACTGAAAGTACATATATAACGAACAATAAAAAGGAACCATAATAAGTAGTGAAAATTCACAACAATTAAAATCAAGAAAAAACGTTCAAACAAAAACATTCAGATTCAGACCCCCATTTTAGTTTAGGGATAAATGAAAATTAACTAACTTTACTCGCCAAATTTTGACGCAGATAGGCGCTGATCAATTTTGAGGTTTCCGAGCTTGCGATATATCGTAGATGCGGCCGAACCTTTATTCGATTTTCAAATGTCAGCATTACCAACCGCTACGTCATAAATACAAAATTCCCTAAATCGATTTAATTATCATATTTATTAAATTTTGTTATTTTTTGCATACAAAAAACGCAAAGAAGAAAAAATAGTATAAAAAACTTGTTTCATAAGGCCTTCCATCGCACTTGTCCTTAACTCGCCTTCGGCTCGTTTTCTAAACGCGTGCGATAAAATGATACCCTATGAAACTTGTTCTTTAATGTACTATTTTCGGACGAGATGAAATTTTCGACTTCTGTTGCCAACAAGAATATTTCTAATGTTCTGTGTACGTATGTATGATCTTTACTTTAAGGTTGCAATGACAGATTTCTGTTGGCTACACCAATGTTGCCACTTCTCAATACATAAATAGTAGTTCCCGAAATGGTTAAAAACATTAATCTAATTATTTACTTAATACATTTTAAAATTAGTATGAATTATATATATTATATATTAGATAATGAATTACTATAATTTGGGATATTAAAAAATGCTTTCACCGCAATAATAAAGTTATAATTTAATTTAATAGACTTTGTTGTGTATTCTAAAATTTATGGTTTAAAAACAGTAGGAAATTGAGCGTATCGAGACAGATGAGATTTGGTGATACATAGCAAAAATGTTCGTCTCCATTAGAAACGTTTGTTTATCTAATTAGATTCTTAAGAAAAAAGCGATTATTGTAGGAAATTAAAGATTGCATATAACATGTTCGGATGATACAAAAATTTCAAGAACAAATAGTTTTTGTAGGTATAATATGTTGTTCGAAAGAAACGTTTTATGGTATACAAGGTTGAGAATTTGCAATATAATTCTCAAATATATTTTACAATAGCTGCAGTGTAAGTACATTTCTTTACGTTTTGCAATATATAAGTATTTGAATAATGACTACTACTGTTATTTTATTCATTATTCATAGACTGCCGCTCCTTATTGTGAAAAAAACCTTTTGTAAATGTCAACGATACAATGCTATACGCAGAAAAATAATTCTACATTTACCAAATCATTTAAATGTTGTGAAAGTACATTCGTACATGTTGAATCATTTTGCTTTTTGGAATATGCCAGAGAACCTTTGGTATTTGATTGGATAATATTATTTAGATGCCAAATACGGGGTTGTACAAAATTATCAGGACCACCTTTTGGAATATTAATGATGTTTCATTGATTAAATATTTGTTTAAATTAGAAAATGAGTTAACTGTCTCGACCCTTACTTCGTGGAATCTGCTCATATTAGTGCTTTAAATGAAACTCACGGTTTCTAGTTAATAATATGATAAAAGTTATTGAAAATTCTAATGAGTGATACTACTGACCTTCAAGGAACATATAACCGCATTTTTTGAAGATTGATGGATAATTTTCACATCAATATTCTTCTTCTTCTTTTCTAAATCCTTTTGCCCTTTCAGGCGTCGGATGTGGATTCCGTGTCCTGTACCCATTTCTTCCATGCCTTTCTGTCTCTTGCTAGATTTTTCATTTCTGCTATGGTCTTTCCTCTTTCTAAACCTATCTCTTGTATTTGGTCTAACCATTTCCTTCTAGGCCTACCCCTTTGTTTTTTGATCGGCTTTCCAATCTCCATTATTTTCCTAGTTAATCTATTTTGTTCCATTCTTACCATATGACCATACCAGCTAAGTTGTCTCTTTTTTATTTTACCAATTATCGCTTCCTGCTTAGTTGTCTCTCTAATAACGTCATTTCTAATCCTATCCCATTTAGTTTTCCCTGAAATTCTTCTTAGATGCTTCATTTCTATGGCATTTATTTTAGTTTCGTCCTTTTATCGCACAGTCCAATTTTCACTTGCGTATATTATTGTAGGAACTGTTATCATATTATGAATTTTCATTTTTACTTCTAAGTCTATATCTTTATGTCCAAGAATTGTTTTATTTAGAGAGTAGTATATTTTTGTTGATTTATTTGCTCTGTTTGTTATTTCTGCATCTATTTTTCCATCTGCTGTTACTATACTTCCTAAATATTCAAATGTTGTTACTCTTTCTAGAGTCTGGTTTTTGCATTTAATATCTCTATTATTTTGATCACCTGGTTGTTTTTCATTTATTATCATCACTTTTGTTTTATTTATGTTCACCTCCATATTCATGTTCTCTACTTCTTTAGTCCAAATATTCACTAGTCTTTGCATTTTGTTCTTTGTATTCGCCACTAAAACCACATCATCTGCATATAGTAGACTACTCAGTTTTATTGGTTCTAAATTTCTGTGTCCAATTATAGTATTCAGCTGCTCATACTTTTCTTTGATTCGTTTCACAATCTTATCCATGATTATTATAAACAGTAGTGGGCTTAAACTGTCTCCTTGTTTTATTCCCTTACACATTTTGAATTCTTCAGACCTTTGGCCTGCAATCTGTACCTTGGCTCTAACTGTCTCGTATACACTTTTAATTATATTTATTAAGGTGGGTGGTACTTCCATTTCCTCCAGGGTTCTCCATACTTCTCTTCTATCTACTGTATCAAAGGCTGCTTTTAGATCTATAAATGTAAGATACATTTCTTCTCCCTCTTCTATTTTTCTTTCGATTATATTCCTTAGTATATAGATATTGTCATTTGTTTGTCTTTCAGGTCTAAAAGCTCCCTGTTCTTCTCCTAATTTTGGTTCTACATATTCTCCTAATCTTTTTTCTATTATTTTTGTGTACACTTTATAGCTAGTTTGGGCCAAACATATTGCTCTGTAATTCTCACATTGTGTCTGTTCTCCCTTTTTATAGATGGGTACTATTAAGTTATTTTCCCATTCCCTTGGAATTTTTTGTTGTACCCAGGCTTCTTTGCATACATTCCATATCCATTCTTTTCCTCTTTCTCCTAATGACTTAATCATCTCTGGCGCTATCTCATCTACTCCGTTAGCCTTGCCTATTTTGATTTTTTGTATTACTTGATCTATTTCTTCTTTATGGATTCCTTGTAGTTGGTCAATTTCCTCTTCTGCGGTTGTTATACTCTCTTCCGGTGTTAATGTATGGAATTGTTCTGTATAGTATTCCTTCCATGTTTTCAATACTTCTTCCATTTCCGTTTGTACTTGTCCTTGTCGATTTTTTATTGCTCTAATATCTTTATATTTATTTCCTCTCAATCTTTTTATTCTTGTCCAAAATTTCTTGTTATCCATCTTATGTAGATCTGTTATTTCTTCTCCGAATTTCTTCCATGACTCACGTTTTGATTTTTTGACGGCTCTTTTTACAATAGTTTTCTTCCTGTCATATTCTTCTTTGTCCACATGTGATTTTGATGTGATATATTTTTTCCATGCCGTTTTCTTTTCTTTGACCGCTATTTTAATTTCGTTATTCCACCAGTTAGTCCTTTTTATATTCTTATTATATTTAATTTTTCCACATATCTTCTCTGTTGCTGTTAATAGAGTTTCTTTAAAGGCGACCCATCGTTCTTCAAGTGTCCAGTCTGTTTTTTCTTTTTCTAGTTTATAGAATTCTTTATTCGTCTCATTTTGGTATTTTTTCTCGATATCTTTATTTTTGAGTTTATGTGTTGCTAGTTTACTGTAGTCTGTAGTAAATTCTTTCCTGAGTAATTTTACTAGACAAGTTGTCACTACTAATCTGTGGTTAGATCCAATTTCTGCTTCTTTCTTTGTTTCAATTTTTTGCATTACTTCTGTTAGGTTTTGTGTATATGTTATGTAGTCTATCAGGCTTTTAGCGTTTCTTCCTTCTGCCACAAACGTATATTTATCATTTAGTTGTTGTTCCCACATCGTATTTCCTATTATTAGATCATTCCTTCTGCAAAAATCTATCATTTTTAGTCCATTTCTGTTGATTATGTCTTCTCCATGTTTTCCCATACAACCCATTCCTCTATTGTAATCATTTCCTACCCTGCTATTCCAATCTCCCATTATTATTGTATTTTCGTTTTCCTCCCTTACTTCATCTAATACTCTTTGCAATTGAATATAAAATTCTAAAATTTCTTCCTCTGCCGTTCCTTCTACTGGCCCATATATTTGTATAAAATTGATTATTTCTTCTAATTTTATACTAATAACTATTATTCTCGAGTCGACTGCCTTAAATTGTATTACCTTTTGTTTTATTTCTTCTGTAACAATTATTCCTACACCCTCCTTTGCCCTTTGTTCTGGTTTTACTCCTGAATAATATAATGTGTGCTTTGTTGTTAGTTGCGAACATCCTTTGCCTTTTTTCTTCGTTTCACTTAGTCCTAGAATTTGAATATTATTGTTTTCCATTTCTTCAGTTAATTCCAATTCTTTCCCTGTTAATGTGTTTATATTCCATATACCTACGCCCATCTGTAATTTTTCCATGTTTTGAGGTCCGTGTTTTTTATTATTACTCTGTTGATGATAATCTTCCTTTAATTTGTTATGCTTGTTACTTGTTATTCTTCTGCTTTGTATTTTGTTATTTAATTTATCGTTATCATATCCCTTGTTCTCAGCTTGAGTCATTACCTGTGTACTATCTTTAAGTGTATTGTTTATTAGTTTTTTTGGTTCTGCTCTCTAGTCATCAATGGTAATTCCTCTGAATCTTCATTCCATCAATATTCAAAAGACACAATTTCGGATTTAACCATTATAGCTACCTGTATTTTATTTTGCGTAACAGATAGAATATAACCGGTCATTACGATTTTGTAATCATAATTATTAATTTTAAGGAAAAATTAGAATATTTTCGACAATTTTCCAAGATGTTTGTATGACCATTAGCGTTGACGTAAAACATTTTTCAATGCCTTATATAAAGAAGAAAAAGTGTAACTCATTTTTGTGGGACTGTCATAAAAAATGCATTTGATAGTTCTGTGCTTAGATGGCAAAAGCTG
This sequence comes from Galeruca laticollis, assembly GCA_963921935.1. Taxonomy (NCBI): domain Eukaryota; kingdom Metazoa; phylum Arthropoda; class Insecta; order Coleoptera; family Chrysomelidae; genus Galeruca; species Galeruca laticollis. The sequence goes on from OY998178.1 coordinate 6,072,343, forward strand.
ATAGGTCTTTATTTTTGAGAAACTGACATCGTTTTTATCTCCACTTTAAGATCTAAACACTGGAAAATCCAGATAATTCTTGGCGTCGTCGTTGTCGTTGTTGTCGTCGGCCACTTTTCCTTGCAAGTCTTGTTAGCACGATACAGCCTCCGGAGTGGAATAAGTCACCAATTTTATGATGGAATATTGTTAAGGACATTTCACAGATGAATCCGATTGATTTTCAGCTCACCAGTGCCAGTACAACGGGTGCTATGGTACTTGAAGTACGACATTTTGTCGTTTTTCGAGAAATTTCAGTTTGTTAGCACGATACAGCCTCCGGAGTTCAACAAGTCACCAATTTTATGATTGAATATTATTCAGGGCATCTCACTGATGAACCCTATTGATTTTCAGCTCACCAGAGCCAATACAACCGGTGCTACAGTACTTTAAGTACGATATTTTTGTCATTTTTGGAGAAGTTTCAGTTTGTTAGCACGATACAGCCTCCGGAGTATATACAAGTGATGAATTTTATGATTGGATATCATTCAGAGCGTCTTAAAGATGAACCCTATTGATATTGAACTCACTAAAGCCAGTACAACGGGTGCTGTGGTACTTGAAGTACCAAATTTTTATCATTTTTGGAGAATTTTCAGTTTGTTAGCACGATACAGCCTCCAGAGAGTATACGATTGATCAACTTTACGAATAAGTATTGTTCAAGGTGTCTCACAGATGTACCCTATTGATTTCCAGTTGACTAGAGCGAGTACAGCGGGTCCTATAAAACTAGATATACTAAATTTTTGGTTATTTTTGGAGAAATTTCGGTTTGTTAGCACGATACATCCCCCGAAGTGTATACAAGTAACAATTTTATGATAGAATATTGTTCAGGGCCACAGATGCGGAAAAGTTAGTTTTAATCTTTAAAACCGTTTATTTTTAATGAAATAAACAAACTTATAATCTTTTAACATAAAAATATACAGAGAGTTGTTTAAAGAAGGTTCCTCCATAGGACCCCAGGTTCATTCGCTCTACTTTTATTTACTTGAAAAGATTCTCTGCATTGTTTTGCTTGTACGCAAGAATTACACATATCAATTACATATCTGAAGTTCTGATGACATAAAGCTTTATGCTACCATTTAATATCCTGACCACCTGTTACGAAATAACAATTTTCTTTATCAGAATTATTACTTTTAAAGCGTTGATATGGGTGCTCAGAGGAGCTGGCACCCTCAAACATCATTTTGAAAAATTTGTCTGTGCGAATTTCCACTGCTACAGTGATGTTTTCTTTGTTTACGAATTGTTCATTTGTGTCATCTGAAATCAACGATAGGCCTTTGTCTAAAGCCTTCCCTTGTGAAAATAAATTAACTTTAAGTTGTGGTGCAAAGAGAACATTGTGTAATGTGACACAATGAAAGGTTTTACCATTATAAGCTGAAATACAAATATTACCATGTCCTTCCGCTTGTAGTGCTCTACCATTACGCATTTGGCTACTTCTAACTTTTTGAAACTGCAAAACATATATTACTCTTTACACATGTGCTGTGAAGCCCCACTGTCCATGAACCAGTCCATATTTACTTGGAACTGGATATCACTTGAAACGACAAGTGCAAAGCCTTCACCTCTATAATCACTGTTACTGGCTCTATTTCTTTGGTTTTTGTCCCTTTTTTCTTCCTAACAAAACAATCTTTAAGTAAATGTCCTTTTCTTTTACAATAATTGCACTCGATATTTCGGCATTGATTCTTCAAATGGCCTTCTATTCCGCAAACAAAACATTTTTTTCTATTTCTATGTACATCTTGGTTTGACATTAACTTTGGTCTTGATACATGACTAGTCTCAGCTGATCGAGATGCCATTAATGACACAGATTCATCTCCTTCTTATTTTAATCTTTCTTCCTCAATTAAAAGTCGGACTGTTAAGTTATTTAGGGTTGCATCCTTTGAAAATTCATAATGTTCCAATGTATAATTTAGAAAATATACTAAAATATAACTTCTGATTTCGCAACTTTAAAGGCCTATAAGTCAGAAACGAGAGGCAGTATTAGAAATTTTTTTTATTCCATAACATTATTTTCACGTCATCTTCTCACTCCCGAATTTTTTTTGCTTCAAATCCCGGAACACTCTGTATACACAGTCCGTTTAACTAAACTGATAGAATTTTGTGAATATGCTGAGGTACATTACCGCAAACTCATTCAATACGGGAACGTTCGGTTTCTATCTATGAATTTTTAAGGCCTGAAAGCGTTTTTTTAGACCAAGAAATATGCCAATCAATAATAAAAAACTTGTTTACAGATTTAACAGGTGAACCATATTGTGATTTGTCCATGAACAGCTTGCACTGTTTAACAAGGTCATATAGGTAATGGAAAAAGATAACACTACAGCGTTTGACGATGCTGAAGCTCAGAAAGCTTTCAAAAGAAATCTGAAGGAGAGAAAGGCTTTATTCCTATGGGCGCAAAGAGCATATATAGGAATTTATAGTAAAAACCAAATAAAGTTGCGTTTACGTCACCAAGGGCGTATTTCTATCGCATGTGTGGCTACATTTCTATCGAAAAGTGCGTATACTTAAATTTGTTAATTAATCGGTTCTAAAGATAACCCAATCAATAAATGTATAAGCAATATCGCTTCATTGGGTTTAGACGTCCCTCGATGTAAACATTTGTGTTAAAATTTTCATAAAGAAGCCTCCAATTATTGACGGTAACATAGTCACTGCCAGAAATAATGTCATGTTGCCGCGTTGTTTGTGACTTTTCTACTCGTGTATTGTCATCGATTTTTGAGGTTATAGTTACGTGCTTTATAAAATTTTCTTGTGAGAAATATTTATAATCAAAACTGTTTTTGTTTTCAAAACAACAAAGCATTTTCTTCTGTGATTGTTAAAATGCCTAAACAGCTGAATAGCCGATGCAAAGAACTTGTGGCTTCATTAGTAAATTATTTTGAACAAGACAGGAATAATAATGGTCCTTTGTTGCCCTTAAATGCTGTACAAATGCTGTAGGTAATACGTGAATAAAATATCCTTACTTTACTTTACGAAACTTTAAATACAAGCTCTATTCGTGCGTGATACCATTTACAACATGTACCAGAGAAGTAAGTATAATTACGACAATTGTATATTTAACATATTTTTATTCCGGTATGCTTTTAGAACAGCACATAACGATTCAATCATTGTGGTCCCAACTAAGAGAAAAGGAGTTATTTAATGGTAGTACCACTTCTTTAAATAGATTGCTCAAAGAACTTGGGTTTAAGTGGATGAAGGATAATCCACGACGAGGACTTATGGAATTACCTAATGTTGTTTTGAAAAGAGTAGAATTCTTAAGATATTACAAAGAAGCAAAGCACGAAGGTATATACCAATTTGTGTTCATCGATGAAACCTGGATATTTCAAAATGGCATCATAGGTCATTCATGGCAAAATGAAAATATCAAGAGTGTTAAAACCACTAAAACGGATGGCAAAAGGTTTGTTGTATTGCAAAACATAAGTGGTTACTTAAGCATTATTTAAATATATTATACTCCATGCTGGAAATGAAAACGGATTTATTGAAGGTGCTGAAGCAATATTTTGTTCAAAAACCCAACTTAATGATTATCATGGGGAAATGAATCAGGCAAATTTCTTGAAATGGTTTGAATATCAGCTGCTGCAAAATTTAGAGAATCCTTCTCTAATTATACTTGATAATGCACCTTATCACAGCATGTTATTTCATAAAACTCCAAATACAGGATGGTCAAAATGTGCTATTCAGGAATGGTTGACAGAAAAAAACATTCCCTATTCTCACATGATGTTCAAAACAGAACTGTTGCAAATCGTTTCTCAGTAAATATACAGATATATTCGTACTTATTGCCATTTATTTTAAAATTTTTTTTGTTTTTTTTTTTAGAAATAAGCCACCAATCAAGTATATAGTGGAGGATATGGCAGAACAGTATGGACACAAAGTTTTACGTCTTCCTCCTTACCATTGCATATTCAACTCTATCGAATTAATATGGGGCATAGCAAAAAATTACTACAATAGGCATACTGGTAGGGATGCTAACAGTGCGAATAACTGCCTGAACATGTGGCACGAGGCACTGCACATGATAACTCCTGATATGTGGAAACATTCTATACAACATACTGAAAGAGAGATATTTAAATGGCATGAGAGGGAAAGAATATTTGATCGTCCAGAAGTTAGTCCGATAGTTATACATTTTAATAGTGAAGAGAGTGACACTGATGTTGAATCAGATGAAGAAAATGAACAAGAATTTGAATCTGCCTAGTTTCATTTCACAATATGTTGAATTGTTTAATGTTAGTTTTTGTCTTTGATAATACGTTCATTATTAAACATATTTTATTTTATTGCTTGTATTTTTATTATATTTATTTATTAAAAGATTTGGTAAGTCAGTAATAACCTTACCACTTTTGTTCTAGAATTTCTTACTTTGTGAAATCTATTCATAAATTTAATTAACAAAAAACGTAAATGAAAAAAACCCACACTATATTAAACGAAAACTATCAAACTATCGATAATTTTGTAGTTTCCATTTATAATATTCTGAAATTTTCTACATTTACGTTTTTTATTGACTTCAGTTATTTTCTGTTAATTTCCATATTTCGTGAACACTCTGACAACGCTACAAATGTTCACAATGATGACGTAAACGCAACTTTATTTGGTTTTTACTATAGATGAGCAAGTTCGTAATAGTGGGAAAAAATAATTTGAAAGCTTTTATGAAAGATGCATCGCATACTTGGAATTTTGAGAGAATAGTATTGGACCAAAACAAATACTGTTGATTGGGAAAACGCCGAAACTTCTGCTGAAAGTATTGATAGAAGTCTTCTTGATGTACCCAATATGAAAATAAACAGTGATTAGCTGTTTGTGTTTAACGAAGTTGTGTTTGCTGAGAAGTATTTGCAGTCAAACTGGGAACAGTGGAAGCAAGAAGAGACAGATGTAATTTTTTCAATTAATGAAAAATGGCACAGGCTGTTATTGCTTACCTGGGACATCAGCATCAGTTGTGAGAGTATTTTCTTTGATGAACAACGCATGGGTTGATGGTAGGTGTTTGATGAAGGAATCTACGGTTAAAGGCTTGAGTACATGTAAAATTAATATCGGATTAGTTTGTGAAAACCTTCTAAAATAAACGGTTTTAAAGGTTAAAACTAACTTTTCCGCATCTGTGGCCCTGAACAATATTCTATTATAAAATTGTCACTTGTATACATTTCGGGTGATATATTGTGCTAACAAACCGAAATTTGTCCAAAAATAACCAAAAATGTAATATATCTGGATTTATAGGACCCGCTGTACTAGCTCTAATCAGCTGAAAATCAATAGGGTACATCTGTGAGACACCTTGAACAACATTCAATTATAAAATTGGTCACTTGTATATACTCCGGAGGCTGTATCATGCTAACAAACTTAAATTTCTACAAAAATGACAATAATATCGTACTTAAAGTACTATAGCACCTGTTGTACTGGCTCTGGAGAGCTGAAAATCAATAGGGTTCATCTGTGACGTGTCTTGAATAATATTCAATCATAAAATTGGTGACTTGATGAACTCCGGAGGCTGTATCGTGCTAACAAACTGAAATTTCTCAAAAAATGGCTAAAATGTCGAACTTCTAGTACCATAGCACCCGTTGTGCTGGTTCTGGTGAGCTGAAAATCAATAGGCTTCATCTGTGACATGTCCTTAACAATATTCAATTATAAAATTGGTGACTTGATGAACTCCGGAGGCTGTATCGTGCTAACAAACTGAAATTTCTCAAAAAATGACTAAAATGTCGAACTTCTAGTACCATAGCACCCGTTGTGCTGGTTCTGGTGAGCTGAAAATCAATAGGCTTCATCTGTGACATGTCCTTAACAATATTCAATTATAAAATTGGTGACTTGTTGCACTCCGGAGGTTGTATCGTGCTAACAAGACATGTAACGAAAAGTGGCCGACGACGACATACACACAGGATTTTTTTCTAAAAACCGTTTTTTTGGGTTGTTGTTGATGGAAAACGTAAAAATAACTCCAAAAATTTTCAAATTTCGTACTTTTTTTGGGGTAAACCAATACTTTTCTCGCATATTAGATAGGTTGGGCGAAAAAGTAAAAAGCCTTAGCTAATATATAAATATTGTTCAAATTTTTATTCTTCATTCAAAGAATTGTTTCCTCGCTTCCTGATTTTTTATTTGGGAATTTAAAAAAAATCATATTTATAAAACAAACTTTGACAGTACAGAATTATTACAATGCATTCATCAAGCATTTAAAAATATAAAGTCAGTGTACATATTCAATTATGTAAGATCTGTAAGAAAAATGGGTCAAATATTATTAGAACAAAAAGGGGGGTATTTTGAACATTTATTATAATTTTTTTGTTAAATTAATTCTAGTTGTTACGTTGTTTATTGTTTGTAAGTTTATTATAATTTTCATATTTTTGTAAAATTAATTTGTTTGTTTGTAAGTTTTTTATTCCTGTTTTCTTAAGTTGATTGATTTTATTTTTGGCAAATAAAACTGTGTGACTTAGATTCTTATAATAAAATTTTATTCGCCCTGTAGCTCCAACCATTGAAAATGTATATGTCATTCAGGTGAAAGAGAAATAAAAATGGAAACGAAATATGTCAAAATATATAGGGTGTCCCATTTAAAAAAACATAAATTGGTATTATATTTCTTTGTGAGATCCCTAAAATTTTTTTGGTGCGCCACTGAAGTCTTCCATAATATATCTATCGAAAGCTCCTATAATGTTTTAAAATATTCTTCTTAATAAAGAAGTTCTAGAACCCTGTCGTTTTCGACACTTTTCAACAATAGCCCTGTATCTCTCTAATGAAAGGACCTATTGAAGATTTGATTGGGCAATCGTTACTTTAACAAAAAAAGTAGTCATAATATCTTTACTACTTTTTTTCTATCTCCTTTGGTTTGCAAAACATACCAATTTGAGACAAACTGTACTTGTTTAGAAATATATACACAGTAAATTCCATGCAAAATTTCAGATAAAGGATCTGGGATATTTACATTATTACCTTGAGAAAGAATTTAACCAAAGTAAAACTTTGAATTCTGTCATCATTTTACAGGAGAAATATACCACAGATATATTGAAGAAATTTAAAATGATGGAATGTAAATGGATGTCAACATTAATATATGAACCCCAAAACTGATGATGAAAAGATGGAAATGAAAAAGGTACCATATCGACTAGCTACTGGGCCGTGAGCGCTTTCAGTAAATTTAATAATGATCCAGGAACAGTGAAAAAACTGTTTTTTAAAGTGCTTTATTGCTGAATAGATAATTAACACCCATTTCAAACGCGCTATCATACGCTACCCCTTTTCGTTCAAAATGTTTATAAGGGTAGTTATTACCCCTAGGGGGTTGAAGGTGCAGGTAAATAATTTTATTCTGAAAGTGTAGTTTCATATATAAAAATTGACCTGTTTGAAGATTTTTTATTCAGTCATATTTACCTACAAAACGTAAAAATTATAAATTACTCTAGGATCTCATTATATAAGTCAAATATGAACAAAATATTTATAGCAAACACCCTATATATTTCAAGTTAATAATTCTAAATCTATATTATCTTAAAACGTAAAATTGTTAATAAATGAAAGAATGTAATTTTTTTTAATAATGTCTACTTACACAATAAGTTTTCTCGCCATAACGCCGATTGCAATCTCCAAATAAAAACCGAAAAGCCGTCAGTCACCAAAAAAAAGAACTAACACTGTATGTGTCACTATGAGCAAAACTATGGCTCACTTCGCACTCAGCAGCGCCGCATAATCAGTACTGAAACGTCGATTCTTCGGCACTTCGATACTGAAACAACTGAAATGAGAAGGCAACTTTCGCTCTTTTGCCAACCGACAAATAACGCGGTAAGAGGATTGCCACCGCCAACTCACTTCTTATATATCAAAGATTCTGCAATTCTTTATGGATGCTGATAAATCGTATGCTGGTAAAGGGTATAATATCACGCAGTCCGAATTTGAATATACAAGGGAAGTTGTGAGTGTAATCATTTTATTTATCCACAACTATTAATTAATATATCTGCTAAATATGCGATTTTTATCAAGTAATGCCATGTATTATCTTATAGAATTGAATAATAATGACAGTTCGATGGAATAATATTACTCAATCGTTGCGTCAAATTTGACAATTTGTAAATTTACTTGTCATTGTATTTGTAGATATACTGTCAGTCGGTTTGTTAGTTATTTGGTGTGAACATTCTTATCTCTGTTATCATTAGAGAAGTGTCTAATAGTGAATCAGATTTAGAAGATATGTCTTGTACATCGGCAGACATTTTAAAATTAGCGGCTAGCTCTACAGAAAATCTCCTACCTAACAAGTCAAAAGGTAAATATGATGCGGTGTACAAAAGTTTTATGAATTGGCAACTGGCACAAAAAACATCGTCTTTTTCTGAAAATGTTATCCTAGTGTATTTTGTTGAACTTACTAAAAAATACAAGTCATCATCATTGTGGGCATATTATTCTATGCTGAAAAGTACATTGAATATTTACCATAGTATCCATACATGAAGTTACAGGCATTTTTAAAACGTCAGTCCGAGGGCCATCAACCGAAAAAATCTAAAACTTTTACGCCCGAACAAATCAGTAAATTTATTAAAAAAGCGCCAGATCATTCCTATCTAATGACAAAGGTATTCTTACAATAACGTATTTAATCAAAGTATTTTTAGGTAACCTTAATCATGGGGCTAATGGGAGCGTGCCGATCTAATGAATTATATTCTATGAAAACTGAAGATATAGAAGATTACAATGGAGCTCTCATAGTGAAAATACCTTTCACAAAAACAAAGATTCCTAGATCATTTACTGTATCAGGTGAATTTTACGATATTTGCAAAAAGTATATAAATCTTCGCCCATCATTATTTTTAAATTATCAAAATGGCAAATGTACTATTCAAAGAGTAGGCATTAACAAATTATCTTCTATGGGAAAGCACATTGCTATGTTTTTAAAATTAAAAAATCCCGAATTGTACACAGGACATTCGTTCCGAAGATCATCTGCAACCATTTGCGTTAGCGCAGGAGATGACATTACAGCAGTAAAGCAGTTAGGGGGATGGAAATCAACCACAGTTGCCGAAGGTTATATAGATGACAACATAACCAATAACATAAAAAGAGGAAATCAGATTTCAAACGAAATTAACAAACATTATACTAGCTCTAATTACAATAAAAAACCTTGTACTAGCTCTAGTGCCAGTCCAAGTCCCATGATTTTCAATCAGACTCAGATGACTGACAAAGTTATCCCTGGTATGAATTTTAACAATTGTAATGTAACTGTTAATAATAACGTTACCATTAATAAAAAATAATGGTCATTTGAAACATATTTTTTTTGGGTTTTTTTTAATAAACTTATATATATATGTAAATAAAAGATTTTCGCGTTGATTCCTTGGACTGAAATCCCCGTTATCCCCACCTATATAGCATTTTTCAGTCGTTATATAAAAAAATTTTTTTATATATATATATATATATATATATATATTAATACATATACTTTAACTAAATTCTAAAGAAAACATTGAAATAAAGAAAAATGTACATATTTGGATGTAATACTAGTGATATACAATGTATTATAAATAATTTAAAAGATTCAATATGCAAATAAAATTTGACATTACAATTTCGAATGACAATAATGCAGAAGATACTTAATGATACATAGATTTTATAAAGATTTTAAAAAAAGAATACAGATGTCGCTGGAAAAAAAATTACAATTAGAATAAAAGAATGAAAATCTCTCTTTATTATATGAAAACATAAATTTGTATTTTTTTAAAAAAAAAGGAATTCTTTGGTAACCAAAGGAGAAGAGAATTATTTATGGAAAAAGTTTGGTTAGTTGATTTTGAACCCTTCTCGAGAGAACATCTAATATGAGTTCTCTCAAATTTGCTGAATAATATAATAGTAATTGATATATTAAAATAGCATCAGATTATAATAATTAGCATGATAAGATCAGTGCGTGAAATTTCATGAAATTAATAAACTTTGCGGCAATGATCGATCTAAAAAAGAAAGAAAACGGACTTTATGTAGATAATTAATTAAATAAATCTTTAATACTAATTAAAAAGGCCTAATTCAAATTAAATAAAAGCTTATACTTACGCCATTTTCTAATTTCATAATAAAGATGCATCATAAATTATTCATGTAATATTTCCATGTGTATATAAATCTTATAAACTATTTCTTCCACAGCAATTTGTAATTTGTCTTGTATACGTATAATTTTCAACATAAATTCTTTTATATATATAAAACTATCTCATGATATTCATCGACAACAACTTTATGCTTCACTAAAAAGCACACAGATGCCACGCATCGTAAAAGTTCTGTTTGCTTCGCTCTGAATCACATGAGGAGAGTTAAGCATGCGCACAGGATGGTATATAAAAATCAATAATATCATTTCGTAATCCATAGGCGTCGCAATTTATAAATATTAAATTAAAAATTTTCCTTAAAAAATTAAATTCTTTTAAAAGTAATGTGTTTTATTTTATATAAGTGAAATATATCTACGGAAGCAAGGACTCAAAGAGAAACATGGTTTCATGCTCCCGAACCAATAATATAATTATTACATAAAAATAATAAACTATATCTAAATAAACAACTGAGCTAGCCACATCACACAATAAATAAATAAGTAAATATCAATCTAAACAATTAAAAATATAAATAAATAAATATAATATAAATAAAAATTAGAATAATATATATATATATATATATATATATATATATATATATATATATATATATATATATATAGTTGTGGATAAAGTTAGTATTCAACACGCGCATAATGGCTATTACCCACTCAGATGTTACAACACTCGCCTCCGGGTCGTGTTGCAATTTCATCTTCGTGGGTAATAGCCCTCATTATACGCTTGTTGAATAATATACTATTAAAACTGATTTTTATAGCCGCTTTTCCCTTACTAACTTCCACTTTTGTCTGTCGTATGTATCGTATATTGCCTTTGTTGTTATTACCTCTGCAACTTCTCTGTGGTAAAATTGCAATAATACTGAAACGAATTGGTATTTTTTTAAATATGAATTTGAAAAAATACTACCTTTCCACCATTTTTGAAAAAAAAATAGATTCTTTTTGTGTGCGAAAAGCTGAAAAATGTTTTTTTTGCATTTTTATCGGAAAGTTTGAGGTTAAGTAAAAAAACAACCGATGTACATTGTAGATTCAATAATTCTATACAACTTTTACTCGCAATATTCTTCGATAGGAACCTGTAGTTGATAAATGAGATTTTCAGTATTTACAAACTAAGAACATGTAGAACTATTTTTCCTTATTACTTTTCCGCCCAACCTTCCAATATGCGAGAAAAGTATTGGTTTACCCCAAAAAAAGTTGGAATTTTGAAATTTTTTTTTGAGTTATTTTTACGTTTTCCATCAACAACAACACGAAAAAACGGTTTTTAGAAAAAAAATCCTGTGTGTATGTAGTCGTCGTTGTCGTCGGCCACTTTTCCTTACAATTCTTGTTAGCACGATACAGCCTCCGGAGTGCAATAAGTCAGCAATTTTATGATTGAATATTGTTAAGGAGATGTCACAGATGAACCCTATTTATTTTCAGTTCACCAGATCCAGTACAACGGGTGCTATGGTATTTGAAGTACGAGATTTTGTCATTTTTTGCGAAATTTCAGTTGGTTAGCACGATACAGCCTCCGGAGTTCAACAAGTCACCAATTTTATGATTGAATATTGTTAAGAACATCTCACTGATGAACCCTATTGATTTTCAGCTCACCAGAGCCAATACAACAGGTGCTACAGTACTTTAAGTATGATATTTTTGTCATTTTTGGAGAAGTTTCAGTATGTTAGCATGATACTGCCTCTGGAGTATATACAAGTAATCAGTTTTATGATTGAATATTATTCAGAGCGTTTCAAAGATGAACACTATTGATATTCAGCTCACTAAAGCCAATACAACGGGTGCTATGGTACTTGAAGTACCAGATTTTTGTCATTTTTGGAGAATTTTCAGTTTGTTAGCACAATACAGCCTCCAGAGAGTATACGATTGATCAATTTTATGATTGAATATTGTTCAAAGTGTCTCACAGATGTACCCTATTGATTTTCAGTTGACTGGAGCGAGTACAGCGAGTCCTATAAATCCAGATATACTAAATTTTTGGTTGTTTTTGGAGAAATTTCGGTTTGTTAGCACAATACATCCCCCGAAATGTATACAAGTAACAATTTTATGATAGAATATTGTTCAGGGTCACAGATGCGGAAAAGTTAGTTTTAATCTTTAAAACCGTTTATTTAGTACTACCATACTCACACTATGAGTATATGAGAGTTGAATATAGTTTATGATGTAGACCAGCGGTTCTCAAAGTTTTTTGGTGACGGAACCCTTTTCGAAAGCGCAATTCTTGACAAAACCCTACAATAAAATAAATGTTTTTAAAAATCTATTCTTTATTAGTAAGCATAATAAAAGTACAATGTAACAGTTACTACTTATTACTTATTAAATTACTATATAAGTATAATAATACAAGATATTAAAAAAGAAGAAAATCTAGATTAGACTAGATTAGATTTTAACGGGGTTACAATGCACCGAAACCTAAGGTTTATTGTCCTCCCCCTATCAGAGCTATTCTCGCTACTACTACACCTCACCTTCCAGTTCCAGGGTTCTAATGAACTCTAGTATTTGAAGGGCTTCAACGAGGTTATATCCTCACTCTTACAAGTTTCTTGTCCGAAGCATTTCTTGCGTTGGCTTGCAATGGCGAGGCAATGCAGAACTAGGTGATCCGGAGTTTCATCCTCCTCCCCACAGAATCTTCACTTGTCGGTTTCTGCTAGACCAGCCATGTCAAACATGCGGCCCGCGGGCCGCATGCGGCACACTGAGCATTTTCCTGCGGCCCCGAATCAATTTTGAAAACAGCCATGTAATGCGGCCCGCGAGCCTGTTAAAAACCGAAAATAAAGTACTGTGATGATGAACTAAGATGCGCGCGCAACCTAAAAGCCTGGCTTGTTCCGGAAAGTTCTATCGCGCGAGAACACAGATGACGCTACCTGAACATTCTGGAAAGAACTGTCGAGAAATCACAATCCGTATATAAGCCAATACCGCTCGATTGAGTTCAGTTGTTCAGTCAGTTATGAGTCAGTTGCGATAGAATTGCGAGTTTAGTTGCGTACTTATTGTTACAACACGTAACAGTACTTATTGTTATTTATTTCGGATAAAATTTTTAACATGTCTGTTTCAAAACCAAGTGGAAGTAAGAGGAAACTTGGAGATGAGCATCGTATCTTTCAAGAAAAGTGGGAATTAGAGTTTTTTTGCTGTGAAGTGAAAGACAAAATTATTTGCTTGATTTGTAACAGTACAGTCGGTGTCCCAAAATTATATAATATAAAACGTCACTATGATAGTCATAAAACTAAGTTTGACAAGTATACAGGCATGATTAGAAACGAAAAATTAAAAGAGTTAAAATCACGGTTAAAAGATCAACAGCTTATGTTTACACGTCCAAAGCAAGAAAATGAATCTGCCGTTCAAGCGAGCTACGTACTGTCGGAGTTGATCGCAAAATACTCAAAACCATTTGTTGAAGGTGAATTTATAAAAGAGTGTCTTGTAAAGGCCGCGGAAATTGTAAGTCCCGGGAGCGTGAAGCCTTTTCAAAATATATGCTTGTCCCGGAATACTGTCGCTGAAAGAGTTACCGAGTTACCGTGTCGCAACTCGCTGTTTTTCTTCGTGCTGTTGATAGAGATATCAACGTTTATGAAGAATTACTGGAATTAGTACCATTGCATGATACAACAACTGGGGAGGATATTTTCAATGCTGTTTATGGACTTCTGCAAAAGTACAATTTAGATTTGTCAAAACTGTATTCCGTTGCAACAGACGGAGCTCCTTCAATGACTGGAGTAAATAATGGCTTCATTAAAATATTACAAACAAATATCAGAGAAACGGGCAGTGACAAACCAGATTTTCATCATGTTCATTGCATAATCCACCAAGAAGTTTTATGCTCAAAAGTGATCAAGTTGGAAAGCGTTTTAAAGTCAGTGAAAAAAATGATAAACTTCATAAGGTCACGTGGCTTGAATCAGCGACAGTTTTCTGCGTTTTTACGTGATTTAGAAAGTGAGTACACTGGTTTATCTTATTATGCAGAAGTGCGATGGCTTTCGTGTTCTATGGTTCTCGATCGGTTTTGGAAACTCAAAGAAGAAATACGCCTTTTCATGGAAGTGAAAGAACAAGATGTCAACTTATTATCCGACGTACCTTTTTTACAAGATCTTTCATTTATGGTAGACATCACAAAACACTTGTCGGACTTAAATACGAAATTGCAAGGACCACGTCAAGTTATAACAGATATGCATGATCATGTTAAAGCTTTCAAGTGTAAGATGATGCTGTGGAAAAACCAGTTAGCGGTGGATAATCTGTCACATTTTCCGACTTGCAAGGCGTATCAGGAAAGTACAAGTGGTCCAATATCATACAAAATGTATACAGAGAAAATGGGAAGCCTTCTGTCAGAATTTGAAAAGCATTTTCAGGATTTTAAGTCCCAAGAAAACAATTTTTCTTTATTTACTGGTCTTTTCACTATCGATATTGATAAAGTTCCCCCTCACTTGCAGATGGAAGTGATTGAGATTCAGTGTCAAGATGGAAGTGATTGAGATTCAGTGTCAAACCCATTTAAAAGAAAAATTTGATAGTGTTGGTACATTCGAATTTTATAAGTACTTGCCTTTTCAATACCAAGAAATGAGAAAACTTGCCTGTAAAATCCTGTCAATGTTTGGAAGTACCTATAAGTGTGAACAATTATTTTCTTTGATGAAAGGAAACAAATCTTCCGCAAGATCGCGATTGACGGACGCACACTTGGACGCTGTTTTAAAAGTTATTTCCGCCGATAAATTCACGCCACAAATAGACAACTCAATTAAAGACAAAAGATGTCAAATATCTGGCAAAAGAAGTTAATGTTTGTAAGTTTTTGTAATGTCCTTTTTATTGGAAATTTAATAAATATACTTCTAACATAGTACTTTTTTTCGTTAAGATTTTCAGTAGTTTGTCTTCTCTAAGATTAGGTTTTGCGGCCCACCTAGTCTATAGTCTTCATGCTTTTGGCCAACAAGTGACTTTGAGTTTGACATGGCTGTGCTAGACCTATTCTCATTAGGTGCTTCCTAAGGCGGCAGTGTCCTGTAAGAAAGCCCGTGAGGAGATGTAGTTTATTTTTACTGATGTCCCTATATTCATTGGATCTAGCGGTGTCAAAGTTCTGCAGGAGCTTTTTGGAGTATTCCAACTCGTAAAGGCACCGCCAGAGTGCTTCTCTTTCGGTTTATTCTTTCTTCCGAAACTCTTTCTCATAGGAGCATTTTGCTACATCACAGAAAGGCTCCGGGCCAATAAAGAGCATTTGTGCTCCTTTCCTGGCAAGTGTATTGGCCTCTTCATTTCCCGAGTAGCCAGGACCCAGACTAAAGATAGAGCACTCCAATGCCAACTTTGAGTCAATGACATGGGAGCTCAACGCTTTGATAGCTGCTTGACTATCAGAATGGATCGATATGTCACATTTCTGATAGTTTATTTCTAGATTCATTCTCACGCATCTTTCGATCGCAAGTATTTCTGCCTGAAAGACGCTCGGGAAGGAGGCTGAGTATCTGGTTCTAGGCCCAAATACTCCAGCGCCTGCTCAAGTGGTAGTTTTTGAACCATTCGTATACCATTTAATGGTGTTTTCTCTGAGAGTTTGGGTGGTGTATTCCCTTTCCCAGTATCTCCTCGTATTTACCATCGTAGTGAAATTATTTTCGATACTTACTTTCTTGATCATTTCGTCACTCGGAAGATTCGCTGATGAGATGTATTTTGTTAGAGAGGAGCAAGCTCCCTGATTTTTAATATTCTCATTGCCTGAACCTTCCTTAGATATTCTAGTAATTGCCTCTTGGGCAGATCTTTCTAACACCAGATGTAAAGGTGTGAGATCTGTAATGATCTCAAGTGCCCTAGTTGGACAAGTTCTCATAGCTCCAGTGATGCACACACAGGCAAGCCTTTGAACTTTGTCGAGGGTCTTCCTCGTGCTGTACTGATTTGTTTCTGCGTGCCAAACTATTGCCCCATTCGTAATTGCTGGTCTCACAATCATGGCGTACATCCATCGCAGTATTTTTGGGTTACAGCCCCACCTCTTACCAGCTAGATTTATGCACGCCATCAAAGCTCTTATTGCTTTACTAGCAGTTATTTCAACATGCTTATTCCATAGAAGCTTACTGTCTAGGGCCATCCCTAGATATTTAACTTCTGATTTCCATTCTATGATTTCCCCGTTTAAGGATATGGGTTTCATAGCTGGAAGTGTTCTTTTCCGGGTAAATGGAATTGCTATGGTCTTGTTTGGGTTAATGTTTAGCCCCACTGACAAGCACCATTGCTCAATGATTCTGACGCCCTTTTGTAATAAATCACACAAGGTGCTTTCGAACTTGCCTCTGACTATTAGAACTATGTCATCAGCATAGCCCATACATTCGAAGCCAAGCTCTGTTAGCCTATACAACACCTCATCTATTACGAGGCTCCATAGAAGGGGTGTCCCCCGAGTGGCTTTAACTGAAGTGGTTTGATTCCCTGTATCTCAGCTATCCTCGTCGTCAACAACTCATACATCCATTTTACAATGGTTTCTAACTAATGGGCGGTATGAAACTGTTCTTTATTTATCATCAACTAGTTGATGTCAGGTTTTATAGAAGATAATTGAAGTCTCATATCAGGTTCGGCGTCCATTCTATTGCGGTATTTGGTTTTCGTATGTGTATAGGTTGAGAATCCTGTGTCGCACAAATATATTGCGAGGGATGGGAGAAGAATATTCAGAGCCATTTTGGGAAGCATTGGATTTTCATCACGAATTCTGCACCAAAAATCGTTGAAAGGCGTCGTTTTGAACAGTGACTCCATACTTGTATCTGACGACATTTTTAAAAGAGATTCATATATCTCGTTTGACATACTTTCGGGCTTTTGCAAGTTGGATACAAAAGGATTATGAATCCATGAATTCAGTTTTCTTTTTGTTTTCTGTTCTTCGGGAAACTACTTCTCAAAAGATGCGTGCATCGAAGTGCGATATTGGAGCAATTCTTCAAATACATAACCTTGAAACATTTCTGAGTCGTTATCGCTAACAAACTCACTGAGTGATGTAAAGTTTGCTATTTCTCTCTTACCAACGCAAGTAATCCAAAAATCTAATTCTCTTTTGAAGGCTGTTATTTTGTTACAGGCCTGGAACACTGTTGTCTGTTTACCTTGAAAGATATCCGCCATAAAAGACAATCGGAACAACCAAGTTTTATCATACAAACGATCTTTCAAATTAAAAGAAATATCTGAAAGAAACATTTGTAATTCAGCTTCAACTTCAAATAGCCTTTTTAAAGTTTTACCCTGATGTTTGCTGCCATAATCTTCACACAATAATGAGAACAATCGGGTTGTATTAGTCGTGATGTGATAAAATTAATTATTTTTACCGTTTCATCCATAACTAATTTTAAATTCGACGGCATTTGCTTCATCGCAAGTGCTTGTCTATGTAGGATACAATGGCTGGAACTACAGTTAGGCGCTTTATTTTTATCAGTGACACTACCCCTACTGTTTTCCCCGTCATCGCCTTGGCCCCATCTGTACAGTTGCGGCCAAAAAAATGGGACAGTTGTTGTTGTCTATTGTGAATGTCTTTTCAGTTTCCGGGATACAGTTTTCCCGTATATTTAAATGATAATAACACTAAAATGTGAATAATATTATTTTCCATTATTAAATATCAAAGGCTACTAAATAATTCTTAATTTTCAATAAAAAACAACAATTAATATTTAGTAATCCCGCCATTATGCTCTATGACTTCTCTTTTATCTACAGGTCATCGATCAGTATATTGTGGAACAATGTTCTTCAGTTATTTCCTTCCAATCATTATTTATAACTTTCCAACAAACCTTCTACGTTTCTTGGTCTTACATTTGCCTTTCGAATTTCTCTTACTAACATTGCCCAAATATTTTCTACTGGATTCAAGTCAGGGCTTTTACTACACCAGTTAAGAACATTAATATTATGCGCCCGAAACTATTCGGTCACTACACCAGAGTTATGCACTGCACAGTTATCTTGCTGGAAGATAAAATCATTGTTAGGGAAAAGAATCTCAACAGAAGGAAGCATAACATTTTCTAAAATTCTGATATATGCTTCACTATCAAATCTTTCGCCAATATGCCATAGGTCCCTGCGTAGATATCCATATCCACATATTTACAGAAAAACGACCACTTTTATTTGTGAAATTGATATAATTCTCGTTAAACCGTGTATTCGGTAGGCGATAGACACGAATATTGCCGCTAGTTGACAATTGGAAAATCTTTTCATCCGTAAAAATAACACGATTCCAAAATTGTTAGTCATAAGCAATATGCTCTAAAGCGAACCCCATTCGTGCCTCTTTTTGACTATTATTTAATAATAGTTTCCTTGCTACTGCGTGGCATTTCAATTCAGATTGTGCTACTCTGCTACGGCCCGTACTTAAGATGCTGGAAAATGTGTTACTGGAACAGCTTCAACTATTGTTTCATATGGATTTGCTCTTAAATGGTTAACCAAACCAGCATCCTGTTCAGCAGCTGACTTTCTCGGACGTCCTGAGCCTGGATCTCCTCCATCTTCTTACAATACTTGAAACTGAGTTTTTGTTTACAATGTAAAATGCCGCAGTTTGCCTCACTGACCACCCATCGTCTATTTTTGCGATTATTCCCATTCCAAGAGAACAACACGCTCTAACTCTTACAGGCTCATTGAGGCAGGTACAATTAATCTTTTTAGAACATCCCAAAGGTGCTCTGTTGAATTTAAGTTGCGCGTGGATATTCTAAGATATGCAAGTTGATTTCATTTGAGTAATCCATAACAATCCGTGCAATGTGAGGCCTTGCATTATCATGGATTAAAAAGAATGTGTCTCCAATAAATTGCCCAAACGGTATTACGTGATCTTAAATAATATTTTCCAGACAGAATTCTGCATTCATAAACTGCGGACGAATAGGGATCAGCTCTGTTCGTGTCTCAAAACATATTCCTTCCAGAACATTTTTGAACAACCACCAAACGGCTCCTTTGGTAGTACATTTGCGGCCAAAAAAAAATGTAAATTGTGAAAATTTTGAAACCAAGGCTTTTTTATTTGGTTTTGGTGAGAATTGTCCATACATCGCTCCTTTATATCTGCGCAAATGTTCGAAATCTTTGCACCAACTTTTTAAATGGTTTTATTTAAGAATATTAGTAATATATTTGTAATAAGTAGGCTTAAACAGTTCGTGGGACCGATCTTCCTATGTTTGCCAGCTCATCCGCTTTGTCATTACCCCTGATATCACGGTGACTAGGAATCCATCCAACTCTTATGTCTTTGTTTTGTGGCAATAGAAGGAAGTATTAATTCCTGATTTTAAATGTAGTTGTGGATGAAGCTGAGAAGAATAAACTTTGAAGGTTTGTAATTGCGCTTTTGGAATCTGTTAGTATGATGGCTTTGGAAATATTAAATTCAGTTATTTTTGTTCTTTGCGGAGAATATAGAAAAATATTTAGGAAGTTGATTGGATATCAAGACACTACCGAGAGAAGAGTTGTTGTTGTTGTTTTTGGAGCCATACGTAAAGAAGAGAGTAAATTCTTGGAAGCGAGTATGGATTATGGTCAAGAATTTAGCGTTATTCCCCGAATCCTTATGTTGAAATTTATAATTTCTGGACGATATAATTGAGAGAGGAGAGATTAATTGTAACAGGGATATTTGTTTGAGGAGTGTAGGTAAAGAAGCTAATTAGAAATGTTTTGATAAACTATAGTTAGAGGGGAGTTGTTTTTTAGATTCCAGAAAATGGGATCGGAAGCCCAACTGGTGAATAGTTTAAGGATGCATCCTCCCGAGGATTCCTTGTAGGCCAAGGATTTAGCAGCAACTGTTGTGGTTAGGTTGAGTCTTCGTATGGACAAACGGGTCATTCCTGATTCAGAAAGAAGTATGTTGTGTATTCGACGAGGAATCAATACACCTACTCAACTGCAAACTCAAATTTATTAGAATTAATAGAATCAACGACAAGACACTTTCAATTCAATAAAATTACTGTCAACTAAAACTAAAGGTATGTTCACAATATATGGTGCCTTCAAAATACATAGCATTTTCTTCCCCTTCTTAAAAATAGGACTACATATAATCAAAAGTTACAGGTCTAATTTACTAGGTATTTTGACAACACGACCTGATCTGGTAACATTTTTAAAAATTGACGGAGTACCATGTCCTTCAAATTTATTTGATTTTTCAGTAGAATTTTTTGATTCAGGAGAACCTTGAAGTTCGATAACAGGACTTGGTACTTCTTTAACATGAGGACTCATGTTACTATTTGACATAGAGGTACTAGGTACATTATTTGTCTCAGTAGTGTTATTTGACAAGATATGGTTATTTGACACAATCGGGTTATTATAAATTTCACTCTCATTCATAGGATTTGATTTACTTCGCCTGATGTCATTAATGTGATATAACTTAATATTGTCACCGCATCTAACTAAATAAGTACTATAACTCATACACCTAACAACTTTACCTTTTTGCCAGAGATTTGTATATTTATTCTTTACAAAAACTTCATCGTTTTCTGAAAACAGCTTTATTTTTTGCAAAATGTCAGGTTGAATGGATTTTTCTTTCTTTGACCATGGTTTTAGCAAATCAAATCTAGTACGAGGACGAATTTTAAAAAGTGTTTCGGCTGGTGAAAATCCTGTGGAAGTACTTGGGGTGTTTCTATGTACAAATAAAAAGTTTTCTAATTTATTTAAGATAGAGACTTCACTTACATTTTCTCCCTCTTTAAATAAAGCTTTTTTTAACCCCTTTTTGATTGTTTGGACTCCCTTTTCCGCTAAACCATTGCTTTCTGGATGTTTTGGTGGGATTCGTATTAATTTTATCCCATTTGCATGACAGAAAGAAGTAAATTCATAAGAATTACCAAATGGTGGACCATTATCAGATACAAGTTCTACTGGTAATCCAAATACTGAAAAAATTTGTTTCAACTTTAAAACTGTTTCTCTCACGTTTGTGCCATCCTTCATAAGTTTAACTTCGCACCACCCAGATTTATCATCTACAAGAATAAAAAATGTGAAATTATCTTTTTTGAAAAAATCTACATTCACTCTGTAAAAATTATTAGGAGCAGTTGGCCAAGGAAGTAAAACTCCGCCGTTTGAAAAATTTCGAGTTTGTTGGCATAGATCACAAGAATTCACATATTGCTCAACATCTTCATTAATACCAGGCCACCAACAATAAGATCTAATGAGCATTTTAGTTCTTACTATTCCTATATGTTGCTCATGGAACAAACTTAGAATATCCTTCTGCAGTTGTTTTGGAATTACTACTTTATTACCAACTAAGACGCAACCACTATCCACAGAAAATTCTAATTTTCTTTTAAAATAAGGTTTCAAATTGTCATCTTTTATCGAATTTGGCCAACCAGTTAGAGTAAGATCAAGGACTTTGGACAAAATTATGTCTTTTTTTGTTGCTATTGCTATATTTTCATAAGTAATGGGTACTTCATAAGATAAGCTAAATGAAAATATTGCATCTGAGATTTCAGTTTGACTGTTCATTGGTAATCTTGAGAGACCATCCGCATTCGAAATTTCGCTACCTTTCTTGTAAATAATGTCATATTTATAAGCTGATAAGGTTATGGCCCAACGAGTGATTCTAGCTGCGGCGGTAACTGGAATGTTCTTATTTTTTCCGAAAATAAACTGAAGAGGTTGGTGATCTGTGATCAAAGTAAAATTTCGTCCAAAAACATATTTGTGGAACTTTTTTAAGGCAAATATTATTGCTAAACTTTCACGTTCTAAATTGGAATATTTCTTTTCATTTTCACTAAGAGTGGAGGAAGCAAATAAAACTGGTTTTTCAACACCATTGATTTTATGACTGAGCACTGCTCCAACCCCGTATCCACTGGAATCACACGTTATATATATATGGAGTGTTGGGTCATAATGTGTTAAGACATCATGAGAAATAAGCAACTTTTTACTATCCTGAAAACATTTTTCGCATTCACTTGTCCATAGATACTCAGTATTACCTTTACATAATTCATACAATGGCTTAAGTTTAGTAGAAAGCATGGGTATAAACTTACCATAAAAATTAAGTAGTCCTAAGTAACTTTTCAACTCTGTGATATTTTTTGGTGAAGGTGCTTTCTGAATACATTCAATTTTTTCATCTGTAGGATGAATTCCTGATGAATCAACTCTATGACCTAGGAACATTACAGAACAATCAAAAAATTTACATTTACTCTCATTAATTTTTACATTATACTTCTGTAATCTTTCTAACACTTTTTTAACATTTTGATAGCATTCATCTATTGTACAACCATGCACCAAAATATCATCTAAATAGCATTTAGTCTTTGGTAATTCTGATAAAATAGCCTCCATCACACATTGAAAAATACCCGGAGCGCTACTAACGCCATAGGTTAATCTGTTAAATCTAAAAAGACCAATGTGGGTATTTATGGTGAAGAGTTCTTTAGAAGCATCACTTATCTGGAGTTGTTGATAAGCTCCTTTCAAATATAAAACACAGTAATACTTGCTACCATGTAATGTGGCAAATATGTCAGAAGGCAATGGTAAAACGCAATGGTCACTGTCAATTGCTAAATTTAGCGTTTTTTTAAAATCCACACATATCCTGATATCTCCAGAGTTTTTCTTGGGGACCACAACAATTGGACTTTCCCAATTGCTGTAGGATACCCTGGTCAAAACACCAGACTTGACCATTTTTGAAAGTTCCTCCTCGACTTTTGGTTTTAGTGCAAATGGCATTTCATATGCCCTATGAAAAATAGGTTTAAATTTTTCTTTGATTTTTATCTCAGCTTTAAAATCTTTGATTGAAGTGTGAGGTTCTTCCTCAAAAAGTGACTTATAATCTTGTTTCAAAGAAGCAATCAACTCCAATCTGACATTCTCTGACTCTGAATTTGAAACTTGATTTGACTGAAAATTGAATTGACTACAATGTTTTATATGAGACTTATTGTAACTTGACTTTTGTGTAACTACACTTTTATCTAGCAAATAATTTCTCCAATCTTTATTCAAAATATTTAGCCAATTCCTCCCTAAGAGCGGTACAAACTTGATATCTGATTTTAAGACAATCAAAGGTAAATAATACATCTTACTTAAGTATCTAACATGCACATATACCTGTCCTAAAATGTCTGCTTTTTGCCCTGTCAAAACTCTTAACTTAAAACTTACAGGCTCTAAGACTAAATTGTTGAACAAAGATTTGAAGTCTTGCTCATGCATAACTGACCTCACTGCACCCGAATCAACTTCCATTTCAAGATTTTGTTCATCGATATACAATTTAACTTTTAAAGTGTCAACATAACTTATTTTAAGCGAATTCAAGGTACACTCCTCTGACATTAAACCTAACTCAAAATTTTCATCTGACTCTTCTTCCAACTCCTGGTTTTCATCTTCATGCAACTCAAAAACTTTGTTTTTACACATAGGAGCTTTTGCAGTGTGCCCTGTCATATTACAGGCAAAGCACTTCCAATTTATTGCTGGACATTTGTTGTTATCAAAATGTATACGACAGCATCTTCTACACTTCTGCTTTTGACTATACCACTGACTTTGACTATCACTTGGATGGCTATGGCTACTAGACGACTTATTTTGACTGCCTTGACCTGACTTGACTCGGTTTTGATTAGACTGTAACTTGTAATTCTGACTTGACTTATGCTTGTGGTATACTTTATTTAAACTATTATCAGACTCTGACACCATAGCTTTAACCTGCCCCTCAGCTAACTCCATACTAAGAGCGATTTTTAGAGCTGCTTCGAAGTTATGATCTTCTTCTAACAACTTTTGTTTAATACTATCAGACCTAATTCCAGATATCAACCTGTCTCTCAAAGCATCGTTCAAAAAGTCACCATAATTACAAGTTTTTGATATACTTTTCAACCTTGCAATGAATTCTGTGATAGTTTCGCCTGGTTCCTGGTAACTGTTGTTCATCTTGAAGCGTTCTGCTACAACTAGCCTTTTGTGACTGTAGTGATCCTTTAATGCTTTCACCAAATCAGCGTATGACTTCGTTTCAAGTAATGTAGGTGAAACAAGATCTTTTAATCTGATATATCCCTCTCCCCCGATAAAAGTGAGTAAAACGGGTACTTTTTTTGTGTCTGCAACATCATTCACTTTAAAAATTTGCTCTAAACGTTCTATCCATGATGAAATATCCCCAAACTTTTGGTTGAAAGGTTCGATACTCCCAATTAAAGACATGTTTATTAGATACTGATTTTCAGACAGACTAGACAGACTTTGACTTTACTCAGTATGGACAGACTTGACTATTGATTGATGCGCTGTATGCTTAGAAAATGTTAGAAAATGGAACGGACTTACTTGACTTTGTATGATATACTGCGACTGTGGCAAAACCCTGATCTAAGACAAGCCGGGTTTCATTGACCTTCAATGTAGCAAAACATCACAAAAA
Source organism: Galeruca laticollis (assembly GCA_963921935.1). Taxonomy (NCBI): domain Eukaryota; kingdom Metazoa; phylum Arthropoda; class Insecta; order Coleoptera; family Chrysomelidae; genus Galeruca; species Galeruca laticollis. The sequence goes on from OY998178.1 coordinate 6,097,413, forward strand.
CATGAACATCTTCGCGGATTCGTTTCGGTTCTCGTCGCCAAAAATGTTGTGTATTCGACGAGGAATCAATACACCTACTCAACTGCAAACTCAAATTTATTAGAATTAATAAAATCAACGACAAGACACTTTCAATTCAATAAAATTACTGTCAACTAAAACTAAAGGTATGTTCACAATATATGGTGCCTTCAAAATACATAGCAAAGTATATTGAATAGATGAGGCTTTTACTTGATGAAGATCCATACTGAACGATGAAATAAAACAATATAGTTTAATGAAATTGACTGTCTCGACCCTTACTTTGTGGAATATGCTCATATTGAAAACCTTTCAGACACTAATTTTACAAATAGTGAAATAGAATTTTTAAATAAAGGTTTAAAGTACAGCATACCACCTAAATTTACGATAATATTAAACAAATTATAGCTACAGAGTCAGAAATAGCTTTAAAATCTAATTCAAATAATTTTCTTTATGAGAAATTAAAAATTGCCAATTTAATCAAAAATATTGAACCTTCAAAAGTTAAACGTCAAACAAAAAATGACATTTCAGTTTTAAACGCAATAAAAAAGAAGATAGAGAATCACAAGCTAACAGTTACAAAATCCGATAAGGGGAATGCTACTGTCATTTTGACGACTGAAAATTACAATTCCAAAGTATATAACTTTATAGAATCCAGCGATGTAAAAGTTCTTAAAGCAGACCCAACAAAGAAGTTTTCTAATAATGTAAGGGATATTGTTAATAATTCAAATTATCTTTTAAATGATTACGAAAAGAGGTCTATCATACATAAGAATCCTCATTGTCCACAATTATATGGAACAGTTAAATTACATAAAATAACGAAACCAATTAGACCTGTAGTCTCTTATGTTAATGCTCCTAATAATATATTGGCAAAAAAGCTCAACAATATACTCAATACTTACGGATATGAATCTCAGTACTCAATTAGAAATTCAATAGAACTAATCAAAAAGCTGAAATCAATCCACTTGCAAGATAACTATAAACTCATATCGTTCGATGTAACTAATATGTTTACTAAAATTCCTCCTAAAGAATGTCTAATACTTGTAAGAAAATTACTAGAAGATAAAAATATTAATCCAGGAATAATATCAGATATACTTAATTTATTTGATGTATGCATTAATCAGAATTATTTCACTTTTGACAATAAGATATATATTCAAAATGAAGGTTTACCAATGGGAAGCCCTATATCACCTATTTTAGTAAACATTTTTATGGACAATTTAGAAAGAAAGATCTTTGAAAGTAATATTTCGAAAAATATTTTATTTTGGTATAGATATGTGGATGACATATTAGCTTGTTTTATGGGTAGTGAGCGACAATTAGATGTGTTTTTCAACCACATCAATAATTTACACCCGAAAATTAAATTTACATTAGAAATTGAAGAAAATAGCTCAATCAATTTTCTTGATTTAAAAATTCAAAGAGTTAATAATGTACTTGATTATTCAATTTACCGAAAACCAACACAGACTGATGTGACAATTCCATTCAATTCTAACCACACACACAGACTAGCAGCATATAATTCAATGATACATAGAGCTTTTTCAGTTCCTATGAACAAATGTAATTTTGATAGAGAGATTAATACAATTAGACAAATAGCAACATCTAACGGTTATCCATTAGATATGATAAATAAGCTAATTAGTAAAAAAGAGGAAAAAGTGGCATTACAACTAATATATCCTAAACAAGCTGATGAAATTAAAACTTATAAAACCATCACATATGCAGGAAATATTTCTAATAATATTTCAAAGATAATATCTTCAGCAACGAATGCAACAATTTCTTTTAAAACAGAAAGTAACGTTAGTACAAAATTGTTAAATGTAAAAACAAAAATACCACTATTAAAGAAGTCAGGTATATATAAACTCAAATGTCCAGAATGTAATGCTGTCTATTTGGGTCAGACCCTTAGGAATTTTGAAATACGATACAGTGAGCACTTACGAGCTTACAGATTAAAACAACCAGATAAATCTCACTACGCAAAACATCTACTTGACACCAATCATTCATTGACACCTAACACAGAACAGAAGTGCTGCATATTTGTGAAAAGAAACAAGAACTGGATTTCCTTGAAGAACTGGAAATTAGAAGACATTTAAGAAACCCACAATATGAAGTTGTCAATGAACAGTTAAATCTAGGGAATTCTCCACTAATAAACTGTCTTCTTAAGTGATAATTGTAAAGATCAGCAGATATAGTTTTCCTGGTTTTCTATATCATTGCACAGTTATACTGATCTTAATTGGAAAAATGATATCCAGGATATTACCATAGGGCTAATAATATCTAAGCTTCAATATTTGTAATATCACATCTTCTTTTTTCTATAAACATATATTAAGCCAATCACAAGTTAGGTTACTTCTTGGTCTAGCCAAAAATATAACTACTAAACATCAGGTAGGCATAAAATGAAATGTAACTTATGTCATTCTGACGATGATATTGATTTATCGAAACAATTGTCAATTTTTTAGGATTTTCAATAACTTGTATTATATTGTGGAATTAACTAGAGACCTTGAGTTTCATTTAAAAACACTAACAATATAGTTTGTTTAAATCTTCATATATTTGAACTAATGTTCAATTTAAACTTGTTGACGCGTTTCACTAACACAGTAGCTTTGTCAAAACGAATGAAGGTAAAATATAAAAAAACAAAGCTACTGTGTTAGTGAAACGCGTCAACAAGTTTAAATTGAACATTAGTTCAAATATATGAAGATTTAAACAAACTATATTGTTTTATTTCATCGTTAAGAAGTATATTGTTTGGAGTGAATTTTAAATACCTGAAGATGGTTCGTATAGCTTGGAATTAAATTGAATACAATTTGATTAAGTTCGACTTTGCTCTACTTCCGTACAGGAAACATGCAATACTAAATGAGGAATAATTAATGCTTTTTAAAGACTGAGAAGCGTTTGGGGGTGGCTCCCACACCATTCACCACATAAGGCTCTGAATATGTTCATGCCTTTAATTATTTTTAATTTTTACGTATGGTGCTTCAGGCGTTATAAATGTCTGGCAATGTTGTAAGCAGGGTAGAAAGAATATGGCCGCTAGACCAAAAACGGCAAATTTTGTAGTGTATTATTTTCAATAAAGTATTAAGTTTATATACAGTCCATGAGTTTCATTTAATGTTCATGCCTTTAATTGTTATATATGCGATGCATTATATGTGTTGTTTCCAGGTTCGTTCATCAATTATGGTACCGAGGTATATGGGATTTCTAAAGAATTATTGAGCCATTTATTTTGATGGAAAGGGAAGGATTATGTTTAGAGCCTTGTTTGAAACTTATTACTGCACACTTATTGGGAGCGAGTTTTAGACCTAACTTTTGCCGATGAGATTGAAGTTTATTTAGGAATGTATTGAGGGTTCGGATGATTATATATTCAGAATTTTAAGCGCAGCGTAACCACTGATTTGGATTGAGGAGGGAGTTATATCGTTAAAATCGTTACATACAATTTTGAAAAGGAAGGGGCTGAGTGGGGAACCTTGAGGTACGCCTCTACCAGGAAACTCCTATGCCTAATTTGGTATATACTATTCTCTCTTCTAGCTATTAAACATTCATTATTGCTTAAATTATGTGCTCGATTCATATATTTTTAACGAAATTGTTAAATATTGACCTAGTGAAGTAATCCAGAAAAAAGAATAACCAAAATTTAAACAGCAACTTTAAATAATACACTTATATTGAAAAAAATGACGTGAACGAAGTACTTAACTTTTTTGGATTAGTTACATGACATACAGTTATAAAAACAAATTTTTCTCTTTATACGTTAACATTAGAAAGACTATACGATTTCTAGTCGAAGGCCTGTAAAAACTGACTTTTTTCATTTGACGGGCATACTATTCTCAGAGTAAGCCAAGATAATGTTATTTAAGTTTGTTTCACACTGTACAACAAAACCTTCGTCAAAAGAAGAATCACCACAGTCGTACGTAGAATATAAAATTCTCGATCTCAATCTCGACATTAGTATTCCCCGAAGAGATTTGTTCAGCGAATTTCTGTTTTCCAACTAATAATACATTTGTATCGTTTCCAAATATCCAATCATGGGTATCACTTTCTACGTTAACAATAATCTCGGTAGCCTTGTTCTGATTTTGCAATAAATTTCATTCTATATCTCTGGCAGTACCTTTGCATTGACCTTGATCACCGACCATTCATGTAAAAGGATAATTTTAAATCCTAGGTGACAGCGTTTCGATGCGGAATTCCACCCCAGTCATACCTCTCATTATTTTATTATTTATTTACAAGGTTATTGGTACCTACTCATTGTATCCTGACCCCGTTCCAAAATTGATTTTTTTTATTAGACATTAAGGTACGTACGCGGTACTATAAGAGATATTTTCGTTAGATAGTGGACTTGGTAATATCACTACATATTGAACTATATAGTTGATGTACTCGACACATGACTTTAGTTTCTTTAATAACAAAAATTTCATAAAACTGAACGAAAAAATGGAATCAGCTCAATTAGATTTGTACGTTTTTCCAGGCATTCATTAAGTGATGGTTCACCTAATTTGTTTCGCTGATGTATTGAAAACCGCTCCTATTGGAGTAGTGCTGCTCTACAAATTCTAAATCGGATGGCCTGGCAGAAATGTCCATACTTCGTGGTTTCTTCGAGTGGTATGCGTTCCTGAATAAGTTCAATAATTTTCTCTTGATATTGATCATAGTACCCTGACGGAAATCTGTAATATTTTTTCTACAAGATAAAAATTGGTTGGTATCGGTGGATGTCCACCAACCAAGGCATGTTAACTTGGTATCTACTATTCCCATTTCTCCTTACTGTAGCTGAAAATTGGTTCATCGGATCTTTTTTATTCTTCTCAGAGGTCTTCTTCCTAATGGGATCTACGATTCCAAGCACATCAAGATTTGAAATTGCCGTATCCTGTAAATATAACCTTGTCGTCAACATCGAATAGCTTAGAATCTCTCTTATTTTGATCAACTTTTTCCATCAAAGTCCATCCAAGTAATGTGTGAAGTGCTAACAAGCCACATTCTAATTGGCATTTCTTCCAATCAATATCTCTATGGTCTTTTTTGAATTAATACAACACTGTTAGATATTATCGGTTGGTCGAACACGTTATGTGAGCTTTGTAGCAATTGTGATCTATCATTTTAGTTGGACAGCCTCCAAATAATGGATGAATGAGTTTCTCTTGTCTTATTCATTTTACTACCATGGTCAGTATAATGACACCATTCTATGTCTGATTTGATAAGTTCTATTTTACTCCTTCAGTTTCTATTATAACTGCATTATTCTTTGTCTATTCAGGTGACTTATTTTCATCTTTAAAACTTATGACCGTGGTAGGATTTCCTTTACATTTCTGCCAACTTACTTTCTTCTTCCAGCGGCTCTCTTAACTTTTTCTTTCCTCTCTGGTTGTCCTTATCTTTCTTTCTGAGTATTTTCAAATTCTGCCACAGCCACTGTTATTCTGTCTTCGTTTTCTACTTTTTTCCTTAGAAAAACCATCATTTGATCCATACGTTTTTTGATTGTGGAATATTTAGTAAAGAGAGAGCTTCTCTGTCAGACTTTAATTACATCTTCCCCCAAAGACGATTCTACAAGTGAGTGAAGTATGACAGCGCCGGTGCCAGAGGTTACTCCTGAAATTTCTAGAGCACGAAGTTGTTGAGATTCAATCTTATCGTAAAATGGAGATAGTTTGGTTTTCTTGTTGGTGTTACTCAAAATTAGTTTGAGTAGCTCTCTAATATAAGCGAGCAGATTGTCCCCACAATAGTACATTATACTATAAGGGGGAGAAATGCGTTATTTTGACAGAGGGGCGTAATGCACCGAGGACAAAATAGCATCTTTTCCTAATGGTATATACTATTTTTTCCATGGTCTCATTAACTTAAAAACACATATTTTGTTATTATGAAGTAAGTAGCACCAGAATTATTGTATTCGGATTTGAGCATTTATTTAGTAGTCGTTGAGTTATTGTCATAACTACAAAATAAACAAACAAAAAGAATTGTCAAATTAAGGTGATAGTTGGTTTAGTTTAAAGTTTGTTTCGTGCAAAATGAATAATAGTGAGTTGGAAGAGATTGTGAAGGCTGCAAATATTGCAATAAGCAATTTGCTGCCTAGGAAGTCAAGATATTTATACGATATAGCCTACAATCGGTTCAAAAAGTGGTGCGCCGAGAAAAATGTTCAAGTATACATCGACAACGTTTTGTTGGCATACTTCAGTGAAAATGCAAATAATTACAAGTCTTCCACATTATGGGCGCAATATTCTATGGTTAAGTCATGCTTGATAATTATTTAATAAAACATTTTCAGAAATGGGTAAAACTTTGGCCACAAAAATCATTGTAGACTCTAATGAAACTCCTATTGTTAGGAATACTTCTATTCGACTACCTAACTCAATGGTTTTACTACCAACAAATAATCAGGAAATCCAAGATATAATAACAGACTTAAAACCAAAAAAGGCAGCGGGAATTGACGGTGTCAATACGGAATGTCTAAAGGCTCTGTCAACTTGCATCTTAGAACCTGTTAAACATTATAAATATGTGTATTGATAAGGGTATTTGGCCTAAGGCTTTTAAACAGTCATTAGTAATACCGATTTATAAAAATGGAGACAAAACCGATACTACCAATTATAGACCTATATCATTAATCTCAACTGTATCCAAAGTTTTTGAAAAGCTATTAAAAAATAGATTGACATCTTACATAAACAAATACAATCTAATTTCACCTAATCAGTATGGTTTCAAACAGAATAACTCCACACAGGATGCCTTGATAAATTTAACATCTAAAATATTTGATGTATTAAATAGTGATAGGGTATGCCTAGCCGTATTTTTAGACCTAGCCAAAGCATTCGACACTGTAAGCCACAGCAATCTGCTACAGACTTTAGAAAATATTGGCATGCGAGATTCTGCTTTTGTGAACTAAACTTTCATTTTTATTCGAAAAATGCAATTCATTTTTGCTATAACTATGAGATATAAATTATCATAACAGAAGTGATGTTACTAAACGCTGTTTGGTAGATTAAAACACTTTCAAGTTACTGAAACGGTTATTTTTTTTCACATCTTCATTATAATTTATCTATTTTTTATACGGGTGTCCCAGGAGTGAGAGGCCAAGACTTGGGAATGAGTAAGTGGTGTTAAAATAATGTCAGTACTTCATACACTTTTTTCCTACGGACCTCCTTTGTTGAGTTATAATGCTTTAGAGTTAGAAATTAAAAATACATTTTTATTTATAACTCCAAAACTATTATTTCGAATGTGATGAAAATTTGGTGGATTGTCAAGTACATCAATTCATTTATTTCGTCCATACCAGTAAGTATACTAATGTTGCAGATACCTAGTCAGGATCGGACTTGGCTCACCGGATAAATGGTCAGAGCTTTTAATGTGACAAGGCAACAAACTTTTAAGTACTGTCAGTATATTCTCCAATTATTTTTCTGAATAAAAGGTACCCTTTGTTCAAATCGATAATATCAGTGGTTTCCGAGAAATATGGAATTGCGTAAGTACGTTCAGATTCTATAATTATTTAAGAAATGGGTTATAACCAAGTAAGCTGCCGTCAATTATTTGTCATATGCATTAGGTAACCATCCTTTAGTTTAGGAATCTAGCGATGTAAAAGTTCTTAAAGCAGACCCAACAAAAAAGTGTTCTAATAATGTAAGGGATACTGTTAATAATTCAAATTATCTTTTAAGTGATTACGAAAAGAGGTCTATCATACATAAGAATCCTCATTGTCCACAATTATATGGAACCGTTAAATTACATAAAATAACGAAACCAATTAGACCTGTAGTTTCTTATGTTAATGCTCCTAATAATATATTAGCAAAGAGGCTCAACAATATACTTAATAGTTACGGATATGAATCTCAGTACTCAATTAGAAATCAATAGAACTAATCAAAAAGTTGAAAGAAATCAACTTGCAAAATAACTATAAACTTATTTCGTTCGATGTAACTAATAAGTTCACTAAAATTCCTCCTAAAGAATGTTTAATACTTGTAAGAAAATTACTAGAAGATAAACATATTAATCCAGAAATAATATCAGACATACTCAATTTATTTGCTGTCCATGTCACATAAGCTAGCGGCATATAATTCAATGATACATAGAGCTTTTTCAGTTCCTATGAACAAATATAATTTTGATAGAGAGATTAATACAATTAGACAAATAGCAACATCCAACGGTTATCCATTACATATAATAAATAAGCTAATTAATAAAAAAGAGAAAAAAGTGGCATTACAACTAATATTTCCTAAACAAACTGGTGAAATAAAAACTTATCAAACCATCACATATGCAGGAAATATTTCTAATAATATTTCAATGACTATTTCACTCACCTACGAAATGAACCAATCAGAAGCTCTAGTCAAGTTCGGCTTACCGATAATACCAAACTTGACTCTCGACTCTGATTGGCCTATCAAGTTCGGTGTTTTCAGATTTGTTTACAGTGCATGTGACAGTTAAACGTCAAATATAAGTGATTACGCTGTGCACGCATTCAAAAATGAGTAGATGTCAGAAATTATAGCAATCAAGATGTAACAAATATTGCAAGTACAAGCGCGTGTTCAAATAATCAAGCTCAAAACATTGTATATAATAATTGTACCATTTATAATAATTATAATTGAAAAATATTTCAGTATGTTATGGTTATTGTTGGTAGTGTAGTATTTCTTTCGATGTCAATGTTTTCTGTTCATTGAAATTTATTGATTTCTCAGGTCAACTTTTTTGCCAATTTCCTCTAATCCTGCCGAATTTCAGATTTTTTATCTTTCACTCTGTTTGTGAAATAGTCTAATAAAATTCCACTCGTGATTGAATTTATCTCATAAGTCTGTCTTTCATTTATGATCTCAACTGAATTGATTTTCTCGAAACAATTCAGTTTCGTTCAAAAATGAATCGACAGACTTATCGCGAAAATTCAATCACTTGTGGTATTACTACTGATAATCTCTTCAGCAACGAATACAACAATTTCTTTTACAACAGAAAGTAACGTTAGTACAAAATTGTTAAATGTAAAAACAAAAATACCACCATTAAAGAAGTCAAATTTCCAGAATGTAATGTTGTCTATTTGGGTCAGACCCTTAGAAATTTTGAAATCCGATACAGTGAGCACTTACGAGCATACAGATTAAAACATCCAGATAAATCCCACTACGCAAAACATCTACTTGACACCAATCATTCATTGACACCTAACACAAAACTAGAAGTGCTGCATATTTATGAAAAGAAACAAGAACTGGATTTCCTTGAATAAGTGGAAATTAGAAGACATTTAAGAAACCCACAATATGAAGTTGTCAATGAACAGTTAAATCTAGGGAGTTCTCCACTATTAAATTGTCTTCTTAGGTGATAATTATTGTAAAGATCAGCAGATATAGTTTTCCTGGTTTTCTATATCATTGCACAGTTATACTGATCTTAATTGGAAAAATGATATCCAGGATATCACCATAGGGCTAATAATATCTAAGCTTCAATATTTTAATATCACATCTTCTTCTTTTTTCTATTAACATATATTAAGTCAATCACAAGTTAGGTCACTTCTTGGTCTAGCCAAAAATAACTACTAAACATCAGGTAGGCATCAAATGAAATGTAACTTCTGTCATTCTGACGATGATATTGATTTATCGAAACAATTGTCAATTTTTAAGAATTTTCAACAATTTTTATTATATTGTGGAATTAACTAGAAACAGTGAGTTTCATTTAAAACACTAATATATGTATGTGTTATAACGGAATTTGTAAGCACGATAGAGGGCGTATTTTTTGACGGATCGAAATCAAACTCGCTACAAAAATCAGGTTAGGTCAAAATCTTGGACGAGTTCGTTAATGAGCCTAATCGGCACAGTAAAAACAAAATGGCGGCCTGTCAGAGTTGAAAAAAAATCGTATTTCCTTTGTTTTTCATTTGACGCAAAAAAGTTACTGAGCTTTTTTATAGACCTTAACACGTTCTACAACTTTTGTATTCAACATTTTTCTCTAAATCGTACATTAAAACATTTATTTAAGAAAATTCACAAATTTACCAGAAATTTTTTTTGTTTTTAATTTGATGCCAAAATGTTTGATTTGTTTTTTCGTACATCTCAAAACATTCTATTACTTTTGTATCTAATTTTTTATTTTTGTTTTTATGCAAAAATGTTACTGAAATAAGCCTGTCCAATTGGTCCTGTGCCATTGGGATATTTTAAATATTGTAGTCACAAAATATTGATATGAAGTACCGATACTAATTTTTCATTTCTCTGTATCTCTTTGTCAGATTGACAATTTTTATTTCCTTCTAACTACTGTATTTATGTAAATTATCCATTCTTCCTCGCTTTTCTTAATGTTCCGCATACAGTTACTTAAGTTAAGTATATTTGTGGGCAAGTATTTTTGTTTTTCAGCTTAAGATGGAATGGAATGCCGTTGTCACGCCCAATGACATTATGATTCTAATTGCAAATTGCGGAATAGATTAAGGTGTATATACATAGCAATTTGCTTTAAGGTCCTTAATATGGGTGCAGTGGGACGTAAGGCACGTCAAAAAATTATAAGGAACCAGTCAATGGAACACTAAATGTGTATTATTTTATCCAAATATATAGTATCGCCTTTAAATTTACAAATTGATGAGTAGGAGGAATTTATACTGATATCTCTCCCAGGCATAAACGACATCTGGAGCCTTTTCGAGTGCACTGTATCCCTTATAGACACGTGTTATAGATAAAGTCGTTTAGAATATTTAAAAGATGTGTCAAAATAAGATAGGGTATTGAAAGATTAAAAGTATTCATTATTCAATTGAAGCAAAACTTAACAGTTCATGTAATTACTAATAAGTACATCAATTAGAAGTAGTAGATCAAGTTGACAAAATTAATAGAAAAAATTCAACAGCAAGTAAAAACGGTACATATAGTAATCAATGTTTTTTAAATGAATTTGCAGAGAAATATAAGATATATACTTGGATTTATTCTGATGGCTCATTAAACCGCTCAAATCAGATCGCGCAGTACATACTCCAGATATTGAATATAATTTCTCTTCTTGGTTGTACGACCAAACTCAATTTTTTTCTGCAGAAATTATAGCCATAAATCAGTGGGGGTATGCATAGAAATATAGTTAAAACGGATAATTTTTTTCAGACTATCAGAGTGGAATTAAGATGATTGAAAATAAAAATGTTCGCAATCGCAATGGCAACCTTAATCATTTAAAAACTAAAAGAATAATATTGGATGCAAATAAAGTTAATTTTGGTATTATCTGGTGCGACACCATGTAGAAACAAGAATTATCTATTTTTGAAATGGAATGACATATATATTATTTTTTAAGTCGAAGTGGGTTGTTAAAAGTTGTAAAAATAAGTCATTAAAAAGCACTTCAATTTTATATAATTTCTAAACTAAATTAAAGAAACATGTAGAAAAAGATACTAATTTCTAATACTGTGGCTACCGTTGAGTTTGTAGATTTTAGTGGAAGATACTGTTACGAAACAGCACACTGGTATAGTCCCTAAAACCGACCCTGTCTAAGCCAGCCGTTTATTGTTTAAATAAATAAGAAAAACATTACATTGGTGTCAGGTGTGGGGTAATATAAATAAATTGCTACGTAAAAATGGCCAAGAGATTAAGGGATCTGAAAGTGGCGGAATTAAGAGCAGAATTAGAAGATCGTGAGTTGGAAACGTCCGGTAAGAAAAGTGAATTAGTAGAAAGACTTAAAGTGGCACTGGAAAATGACGGCTTTGATCCAGAAACAGTTTTATTTAATGACGAGGCTTCCACCTTAATCTCGTCAATTTCTGCTAACATGGACGAGAAAATTTCTGCCATGGAAGAGAACATTTCTGCTAATATTTCTGCCAACATGGACGAGAAGATTTCTGATATGAAGAACGATATTTCTACCATGAAGAATGATATTTCGGCTAGCATGGACGAGAAGATTTCTGCCATGGAAGAGAACATGGACGGAAAGATTTCTGCTACGAAGAACGACATTTCTGCTAATATTTCTGAGAACATGGACGAGAAAATTTCTACTTTAAAGAACGATATATCTGCCGATATCTTATTAATGAAAAACAACATTGCCGCTGAAATTTCGTCACTAAAATCTGAAATCGAGGATAAGATGTCTACGATGGACGAGAAAATCGAGAATAAAATGTTATCGATGGACGAGAAAATCGAGAATAATATTACAACGATAGACGAGAAAATCAAGGAGTTAGAGGAAAAGATTGCCGATTCAAGAACGCGAGGCACGCCAGAGGAAGAAAAGAAGACCGAGCAAACGAAACTTTGCAAACCAGAAACACTACCTAAGTTTGAAGACATTGGCAGTTTTACCAGAGTCAAGGCCCCAACGTTCGATGGAAAAATGTCGTGGACCAATTATGTGAAACAGTTTGAAGCAGCCGCTAGAGTGAATAATTGGTCCGATAAAGAGAAGGCAGTGAACTTAACCATCGCGCTTCGCGGAGATGCCTTAGATGTACTCCAGACGATACCTTTGGCAGCTGAAGAAGAGGTTGGACATGCGATATGGTCATGAAGATTTAGAACATTTGTATCAATCTCAGCTGAAGAACCGAAGGCAAAAACGTGATGAATCCTTTCAAGAATATGAAGTGGACATTGCCCGACTAGTTCGATTTGCTTATCCGTCAGCACCAGAGAACATGATGGAATGTCTGAGCATCCAGGCCTTTATTGATGGCTTACGTGACCCCAATATGAAGAGGACGCTTCGTTTAGCCCATCCGAAAACATTGGTCGACGCATTGACAGCTGCCCTTGAATATGAAGCAGCAACGAAGGCTTCAGGATATAACAAAAACAGGACCATCCAAGAAGAAGGTGACGAAGACAGATTTGACCAGTTCGTCAGTTTAATAAAAAAAATGATGGACAAGAAGCCGAGAAAGATCAGATGCTGGAATTGTGGCGGGCTAGGGCATGTACGCAGTCCGTCTAAGCGCCCCAAGACTCCTGTAACCCAAGAACGCCAGTCACAAGGGAAATAAGACGGGGGTGAATATCCAGCTGATGTGAATCACCGAAAAGCCAACTCTTTGCCTAGACTATTCACAATGCAACAAGTCGAAATCTAAGGAAGTTGCAGTGTCAAGAATTACAGTAGTCAACGAGGAATGATCACCCACCAGGATCAGAGAAGATCAGGAGAATGATCCTCACCTGAAGATGATCCGGCAATGAAAGGAGGAAAATCGGCGACCTACCTGGCAAGAAGTGTCAAAATTTTCACCGAAACTCAAGGCGTATTGGGCTCAGTGGGACTCCCTTGTCCTGGAAGAAGGGCTGTTGAAAAGAGTCCTTGAAAACGATGATGGTTCTGAGATGAGGAGACAGCTAGTTATTCCGAGAACAAGAGTAGCTGAGGTACTAAAGAAGTTACACGACAGTCCATCGGGAGGTCATCTGGGAGTGAAGAAAACCCTTCAGCGAGTTCGTGAAAGGTTTTATTGGATGAACAGCTCCGACGATGTGAAGGACTGGTGTAAGAAATGTACGACTTGTGCTACGAGTAATGGACCACATCGCAAGAGAAACGCACCCATGAAACAGTACAATGTTGGAAGCCCTTTCGAAAGGATTGCTTTAGATATCGCTGGACCATTTCCGACGACAGAAAATGGTAGCAAGTACATACTGGTTGTAATGGATTATTTCACAAAGTGGGTGGAAATTTACGCTTTCCCGAACCAAGAGGCCACAACTGTCGCGGATGTATTGGTGAAGGAATTTATCAGCCGATATGAAGTGCCCATGGAAGTCCACAGTGACCAGGGAAGAAATTTGGAAAGCCATCTATTCCAGGAGATTTGCGACAAGCTGGGAATGAAGAAGACCAGAACAACAGCATTACATCCACAGTCAGATGGAATGGTCGAGAGAATGAACAGGACTATTGGAAAATACCTGTCCAAAGTAGTATCCAGCCATCAGGGAGATTGGGACCAGTATCTCTCCCTATTCGCATTGGCTTATCGATCTGCCGTCAATGAGTCCACGGGTGAAACACCTGCGAAAATCCTGTTTGGACATGAAATCAGGCTTCCTTGTGACCTGGAATTTGGCTGTCGGCCTGGAGAAGATATAGCAGGCGAAGACTACGTGATCCAATTGAGAAGAAGGCTGGACGATATTCATGATATTCAAACATCCAGTCTCGGCTACACAAAAGTTCCAGGAGGAACTTCCATTTAAAGAGGGGGTAATGTTACGAAACAGCACACTGGTATAGTCCCTAAAACAGACCCTGTTTAAGCCAGGTATAATAGTTAAAATTATGGCGGATACGCAGTTATAAAAAACTGTTTACGATTGAGACTATCTTATCTAGAACTGGTTTTTGTGACCAGAGTTATCTAGAAAATGGCAGAAAAATTATTTGCGTGTATAAGCCGCTGCCCGGAATTCTCTAGTACAAAAGGCACTAGTATATAAGGGGACTGATCAGGAAGAGTTAGTTAGTTGATAATTTGACATCGTGAGATAAACAAATATATTAGTGAATATAAATTAGTGAACTGTTTATATAAATTAGTCTAAGTGAATATACTGTATATATAAATTAAGTGTTAGTGATTAGTGAGTTAGTGTTTAAATAAATTAGTAAGTAGCCATACCGAGTGTTTGAAATTTATCCCACCCGTTTATTGTTTAAATTAATAACAAAAACATTACAATACTATGGAAACGGCGAAGAAGACGTAGGAGCTGCAAATGAAGGCTTTTAAGTTAATTTATAACGAGGATTAATCGCCACAGCAAGATATGATAATTTAAGAATACATAGCAATGTTAAAGTCCTCGAAGAATGAATGAGAGAATTGAATCAATTTTTAATTGAAATGATGGTTTCTTCCGACGAAGTTTGACGTTGAAATTATTGACGAAGAATTGCAAAAGTGGGATAATTTTCATCCGCACAATATCATTAATCGAAATTAAAAGTTGACAAAATGCTACAATGCAGTACGAGTGTGAATTCAGTATGTTAGAAGTTAAAAAGAATCGAAAACTACCTGTGATAGAATTAAGAAAATTTGGGGGAGATCTCTTTCTGGAGCCAATTTAGTAAAATTGACGAACACTCAGAAATGGGGAATGAAGACAAGTTTGATTACTTGATACAATCCACAATTCATAATTCTAGAGCCTGTCAGTTGGTAAAGATCTATCCACAAACTGCAAATAATTACCCTAAAGTAATTGAAAACTTTCAAACACTATTTTTTCCACGGTTGGGAGTAGAAATTAGTTTCTATGACATCAAAGTAGTCGATTATTCCCAAGGGAGTTTACATTATGGAGAACGTTTATCATGCAAAAAAAGGTAACATTGAAATTATTTATTGACATTTAAATTAAATGTTACATTTGTACAATTTTCAAAATTAATATTAGAAGGAATATTACTTTACTTACAGTTTTTGTGATTGCGCTATTAGTAGTACCTACTAAAACCTGATTAGCAATTTTGGTCTTATTTTAATGGAGTTCTTGACATAACCCTCAGCGACGGTCGTTTATTTCCAACCAGCATGACGCTTTATTGTCGTGATATCCATACCAGCATCTGCCAGTAATGTCGCTGAAGATCCTCGTAAGCAGTGACCAGTATAACATGCAGCATCAGGTAATTTTAAATACGAAGCTAGAATTTTTCCCATAGTATTCGTGCCAACTGGCTGCGAACTACATTTTCCTGCTTTGTAGTACAAAAAAGGCGCTTATGCTTGACGTGGGGAGGACGAAGGGACAGGTATTTTCGAAACAATTCAAGCATATTTCCCACATCGGTAACCACAAAGGTTCGTGGAATCTTTGTCTTATTGTTTGGAATTTTTACAATCAAGGAAGAGCCTACATCCTCAATATCATCTACAGTTAAATTGACTAGTTCATCAGTTCGACTAGCTCCGGCAATCCCCAGAATTAATCCAACCTATAAAAAATCCAAATACTTAATAATTGAAATACCTAACAACAAAAGTAATCATTAAGAATTCTTTGTCATCTTCACTTGATAGAAAACGATCGATTTCACCCTTTGCCAATATTTTCGATTTTTTCGCTTGATATCCGTCACCGGTTCTTTTCAAAAATGCGATCAGCTTGGGGAATTTGCTTATATCTATGTTGTCGTAAATTAATAATAATAATAATAATTTATTCAATTATTTAAAAAAAAATACATACACTATGATAACAATAACAACCAATCAATCACAAAATATGAGAGAGAAACGTATAACATATAGCGTAGTATATAAATGTACAGCTAATCATGAATAAATTAACCCGAAGGGTTCCGAGAGGTGTAATAATAACACCTGTTTCGGCATGTTACTAAAACATATCAATAAAACTTTGCTTATTATAAGACTAAACTAAAAAATTAAAATCAGCCTAACACAAAAGAACAATTCTATTTCCATTACTATTACTATGGACCAGTAGACAAACATTAAACCTTTCAAATGATATCCGACTGTGTTTTTGGTTTAAGGTTCATACAAACTATAAAAATGTATATTCGGGCATCTCTAGCACTTACCCACTGGTAAGGACAGTACTATAGAAGTCTCTTGTCCTTTCTAAGAGAAAAAATTTAACTTTTTTTTGAATAAGTTAATATTTGGAATGCCTTGCAATTCTACAGGAATGCAATTGTATATCCTTGGTGCTAAAAACATAAATGATCTCTGACATAAAGAACTAGTCATTCTAGGAGCAGTAAAATGATGTCTCCGTCTAGTTTCGTATCTATGCTCAGGTAAGTCAAATTTATTTTTTGTGGTGTGAAATTTTGTGCTTACGCATAAGAAATATAGTTGATGCAGATCTAATATCTTGGCTTATTTGTATAAAAGGTCTGATGAATAGGTGTAATGTTTATGTAGCATTATCTTAAGAAATCTCTTTTGAAGAACTTCTAAAGGGTGCATGTGAGTTTTTAAGGCACTACCCCAAACAAGTATGCCATTATGAAGGTGACTTTCTACTAAACCGTAGTATAAAGTCTTGAGATACTTAAACGCTATAAATTTTTTTAAATACTTAAATCTATAAAGAATAAATTGTAATTTTCTTACAATAAATTTAATGTGGTAGTCCCATTTTAAGTTTTTATCTATAATTACTCCCAAGTATTTGATGTTAGTTACAGGATTTATGATGACGTTTTGGTTTTCTTGCTGTATTACCAGAGGTTCAAAATGGTCACTGGTAGAGTTACTTTTAAGGAATGGTAAGTAGAAGGTTTTTTTGAAGTTTATTGTTAGTATTTTTTTGTTAAACCACTTCATTACTATTTTTAAGTGATTTTCCACTTTCTTTTTTAGGTCGAACCAGTTGTCTTCATCGTAAATGATAACTGTGTCATCAGCAAAACCAATCATATGTCCTGTACTATCTATTGAAAACAATTCGTTTATATATAAATTGAACAATAAAGGGCCCAGAATTGTTCCTTGCGGTACACCATATGTAATATTGCACTGATCACTTGTCTCTCCACCAATCCGTACAAGCTGTTGTCTATCCGAAAGGTAACTAGCAAATAATTTCAAGAATCTACACCGAACATTAGTGTTGACGTGGTTGTAATTTTTTTTCTGTTGAAAGTGCAGTCCCAGAAAAACCACACACACAAGCGACAACTTACTCCGGAAAGCATTGGGCTTCGAAATTGTGAGGTCATTTGACGTAAATTACAATAGAATACACTCAAATTACCACACTGAGAAAAATATTATACAAAATACAAAAGAATGCATGCAACTATAAATTGATTTTCTCAATTATTGCGATAACTATTGGGTGACATATTAAAAAATATAGTATATTGTGCAACTAGTGCGGAAAATATCCAGTTTACGTACGAGTTGTACACTATACTTTTCCGACGACCTACAAAACAAAATATATCGGATTTTAAAAATATGTTTGAACCACTAATAATACAAGTTTTCACTCATAGACATTTTTCAAGTGAATTGTATTATTAAGAAAGATATATTTGAACAGAGAAAAAGGTCAAATTTTATTGAACATTCGACATACATATGTAGGCACATTTTGGTCTGTATTCAGGTACTATTAGAATAGTAATTATTAATTGCTATATTGGAACAACTGTTTAACACCAATGGAATATGACCATTTTCTTCAATTACACTTTGAACTGCCTGAGCCTTCATTCCTGTCACATTATTAGTTTCAAATATTGTACTCGAAGTTGATGGTCTCACAGTGACTGATTGTAATCATTATTGTGAATGATCTTGATGGTAGTTCCTCTGTGAAAGCTGTTGCATGTTCTATAGACTGGGTTATACGATTGGACATTTCCATGGAAATAAAATCTACCGCTCCATCGTCTGACGAATATTCCATGTTTTCGTTACAGATATCAGCAGATTCCACTTATACAAATGAGTATCAATTTGATTACTAAATAAATCAAATCAACGCACTGACAGTAGATTTTAATATGTCATGAATTTATTTAAATATATGTCATTGTCACAGCTGCCTACAATTGTGCGAACATCAAAGTATAGGTACCTATTAGGTGAATAAGCACAGCAATCCATCAGAACAGGTGACTGCGGAATATTTCGCACTAGTGCGAAATAGATAACTTTGTGGGCTAGTTTAGAGTGCGAAATGATACGTTTTTCATGCAGGTCGTCGGAAAATTAACAAGTAGCTTTCTCATGATTGGAAAATCTTTTAAAACTCGAAGTAAATAAAACTATTTAGACTTTTTATCTGTGTTTCACTGAGATCCATTATACCTTTCATTAAAAACAAAAATGAGGAAATAATTGCACCCCGTAATTTTATGAGAGTTGAGATCATCCGTAGCCCCCAAATTTTATTGTAGCGATTATTATGGCACAATTAATTACATTATTTTTGAAACTTTTCTGCACCTTAGTGCTTCGTGGTAACATCAGTTTCTGCCCCCTTTTCATCAGAATCAGGCAGCATATTTAGTGTGTACAAGACTAGGACATATTTTCTATCTATATCCTGGGTGCCTTATATTTATTGATTGACCACCCAGAGATCCATATCTTAACCCTATCGACTTTTCCTCAAGTATACTTAAGTAAATTAGTAGCTTCATTCGAGAAATGTTCCATCTACCCTGTATAATTAACTTTTGGAACACGAAATACTGCAATTACATACTATTCTTTTGTCTATTGGTTCCATAAAAGACTTTTAATTGACGATTATATTATTCCTAAAGTCATATAAAGCAATATTATTCTAATTATCAAACAAAGGTGAATTTCTTTTGTATGATTCTGCAATCAATTATCAAATTCTGTTTCTATAATGAATTTATTACTTAACAACGGAGTGTGGGACGCGAAAGATTCGCTATTGGAATGTTGCAATATTGCAAATGTAAAATATAATATAGACAAGGTCGTTGAATGTGGAGACAGCACAATTTCTTAAGATGACTAAACTGTATTTTCCAGTTGATTTCTTAAAAATTGTTATTAATAACGTAAAAAACGATTAAATATGACTAATATTCTTATGTAGCCACTTTGTCTATTTACGACTTGAAGTAAATTTGCAAATTTAACTTCTTAACTCATTTTCATTATTGTAACACTGTTTTTGACTTATATTTTTACTTAATCTGTACTGTACTGTAGGTATATAGTTCCCATGTCAATGACTTTTAGTTGTCGAGACACGTAAAATTAAACTCGTCAATCATCATCGTTATTTTTAATTTTCCCTGTACAACAATCATTATTTTGAAACATTGATGCTTGATTATTGTTTTTAGGTTATGCAGACAGTTTTATTAAGAATAATTTTTTTTGAAAAATGTAATATAAACTTTTCTTTATTTGCATAAAACTTTTACGACACGTAGTATGAAAAACTGTTTAAACACACCAACACCTTACTGTTTTCAGTCCTAAGTCTGCAAAAGTGTGAAGGAAAGTTTTTAGTTTGTAAAAACAATTAGTAATTTATTTTTGTTAGTTTTTAACCCTCTCACAAATTATTACGCATTAATTTTGTATCTACGTGATGAGCGACATTCATCTCTAATTCATTTATGGTTTGACTATAGTTAGTTACATTAAATAAAACATATAGAATCGGATTTAAACCCAAAACTATCAGATTAAAAATAAAAAGCTTGAATTGCGGACAATGGACATGTATTCTTTGATTTTGATCATTTCACATAAAAGACATTCTTCCGTTACTTATAACGACTTATGTTGAATAATAACGACTTTCTTTCCGGGCATACTAGAGACAATTATTATTGTTCTGTGATGACTGTTTTTGAACGTGATACCTGACTGGAATATCAAAGATTCTTTTATATTCACAAAAAATAATAAAGATAAAAATATCGGCCAAGCCATTCATGATTTTTGTCATAAACCACTTCAGAAAACTGAGTTTGCCATCAATCTAACAAGATAACAATGCTTATTAATTTTTTTTTCATTCAAACCATTGGTTCCCAACGGGGGCGATACCGCCCCCCTGTGGGCACTGCAGCCTAATAGGGGGACGGTAGCGGATTCAGAAGCAAATAATAAGCAGTCAAGAGGAATGGTGAAATAAAAATGATTTAATAAGGGTTAATAAGCAGTTTTAAATTAGCAATAATAATAATACTAATAATTATAATAATTTCTTTTAGTTCAGAATAGAAGTATATGACTTGTCCTCGCACGTTGATCAGCGAACGCGCGATGTTCATCCAAAATAACATGTTTCGACATGTTCGCACACGTACAAGTTGAATCATGCACGTATAAAAGCAACAGCTCTACGAATTTTTTGTTAGTTGTATGTGCTTGGCCGCGATATATAGTCGTGAATCATAAGATCTGCCGTAGTAAATAATCGTGAGTGATGTGTCATTTTATAAATCTATAGAGAATTTAATTTTTGTATGAAAATGGCTGAATCTACTTCTAAATTAAAAAAGAAATGCCGGCAATACAGTATTGAATATTTAAAATATGGATTTGCGGAATCTTCTACAAACAAATCATTACCTATGTGTTTAATTTGCCGAAAAGTTTTTTTCAAATGAAGCTATGAAACCTTCTAGGCTACAAGCTTACATAAAATGCATCCTGATAAGAAGAATAAAGATATATTCTATTTTCAAGAACTCGAAAAACAATATTTAAAACAGCCAACTATATCAAACCTTTTTGCATCGTCTTCTAAACGAGACGATGATGGCTTACGAGCCTCATATAACGTTTCATTGTTAATCGCAAAGTCAGGAAAACCACACACCATTGGCGAGGAATTAATTTTGCCGGCAGTGGAAGAGATATTAAAAACGGTTCTCCATCATAAGACACCATTTAATATAATTAAAAAAAATCCTCTCAGTAATAATTCAGAGCAAAGAAGAATAGATGAAATGACAAATGACGTTGAAATATCATTATGCGATTACCTAAAGACTTGCAAATTTTCCATTCAACTCGATGAATCAACTCATCAAGAGTTATTGATTGCTAAGAATTTGGCATCTGATACAAAGGGACATTCTATATTTAATATCATGCAAGAATTTTTTCAAGAGAAAGAAATTCCTATTAGCAATATTTTGTCTACTGCTACTGATGGTACTCCAGCAATGACCGGGCGTCATAAGGGTTTTATAGCACATTTGAGAAAAGCAGTGCCAAATGTACTCGCTGTACATTGTATTATTATTCACCATCAGCATTTGGTTGCAAGAAAATTAAATGAACGTCTGCATGCGTCCCTCAATAACGTTATTAAAGCAATCAATATCATTAGAAGCAATTCATTGAATGGCCGTTTGTTTCATAAGATTTGCAATGAAAATGATGAAGACTACAATCGCTTGCTGCTGCACACAGAAGTACGTTGGCTCTCTAAAGGTGTTTGTCTGAATCGTTTTTTCAATCTATTTGACTCAGTGTTGGAATTTCTTGAAGAAAACGAACAATTGCGCGAAAACCTGATTACGTCAAAAAATGACATCGCTTATTTGACGGACCTGTTTAAAGTATTTAATCAGGTTAATCTACAATTGCAAGGTGATGGTTTAAATTTAATTAAAACTAAAAACGTCATGGCTGCTTTTGCAGGAAAACTTCTTATATTCAAAAGAAATCTTGGTAGAGGTGAGTACAACCATTTTCCCACATTATCAACAGTGTATGCAAAACCGGAACACTTACTTACTTACTGCCACCACTTGGAAGTTCTTCATGTTGATTTTACAGAGCGTTTCCAAGATATTTTAAACATGGAAATACCAAGTTGGGTTATAGATCCTTTCGCAAACACATATACTGAAGGCTCATCAAATTTGGAAGAGGAGCTATTAGAACTCACAACTAACGAAGAACTGAATGTAAAATTCAAACGTGGATATCAAGAGTTCTGGCTTCAAAAACCAATACCAGTTCTCTATCCTGGATTGTGGACAATAGTACAGAAGTTGTTAATTGCATTTCCTTCGTCCTATATGGCTGAGCGTGCATTCAGTGCAGTAACTGATTTGCTGTCAATGAAGAGGAACAGACTACACATCACTGAACGTGGCGATCTGCGATTGATGTTAACGAAATTGGAACCCGATATTAACAAACTGGTAACACTCCACCAGCCTCAACCGTCTCATTGATTTTTTCTTTATTATTAATTTTGTATTTCTTATTGTATTGCATTTCTCATTTCTATTGTGATTGTATTTCTTATTGATTCTGTGTTTATATTTAAAAGTTTAATAAACAATTTTATTGTACATTTGGTAGTCGTTTAATAAATTTTTACTTCATCATTCCTCTAAAATAAAATTTAGACATTAACTGAAATTAAAGCTAAATACAGATCAATTGGGACGGTACAGATGATATCCAAATAAAATTAACTACTTTGGACTAACCAGCGACTGGGGGGGGGAGGTGTAGCGGTAAAATTTTTGTTCTCTTCTATAGGGGGCGGTGGTCCAGAAAAGGTTGGGAACCACTGATTCAAACAAATCCGCTTCCACCCAAGGTGGTTAGAAATAAATTTAGATTTGCAGATAAATTATATTGATTAGGACATATTTGACTGCCCTATGCATAAATTACATAAATGAAAATTGACTTTGTTGAGAAGATAAATATGTGTAAATTTGTCCTATTCTAAGTTCAGTTAGAGTCACTTCAACTTTGTGTGTTGTGATTGGAGGTTTCCACAACTTCGCTGTAGATTGTAATTCGTGGTGAAGTTTATGAAACCAGTTGCCGGTTAAGTATTTTCAGATCACTCACCACGCGCTTCGGTACAAGTTCGGTATTATCAATAACAATCGAACTAATCCCATATATATCCACTTATTCATTGTCTTGGATACTAATATGTGAAGGAATTGATGGAATCAACTGATTTATTACCGTAGTTACATTGAATGATAGGATTAGAGCAATATCCCAGTGCCCCCAGATCTTACTTATTTATATCAGTGTTGTTCGAAAATACATTTCTCTCTCTAATTAATTCTCTTTGGTATCGAATTCACAACCCTTTGTCACAAGAATAAATATTATTTATTCTTGTGCTTTTGCGCTGCGACATAATTCACAGCCCCCTTTTGTATTTTAAAAACTATTGTCCGCGCGGCGTAACCTACTGTGATCCCTATCATAATACTCAAGGTTTATTGGCCACGTTCGAAATATACTCTGACGCATATCCTCTCATAAAAGGTCGAATAAACAATTTGTAAAGATATCTATTCTCTCTTTATTGAGGCATTACAGTTTTACCTAGAAAAGTATGGATGACAAATATCCCTCGTCTACTTGGCACATACCAGCTTCAAGCGGCCCTATAGCCCGCATCATTTCATCGCGAGTTAAATGCCTTTTTTCCATGATTGCTAACACTATATATGACTTTCACAAACTGTAATCTCCACTGACAACAATTAATAACTAGAAATCTGTGATCAATACTAACAAAGCAACTGCTCATCAGATATCACAAAAAAAAACACCAAAAAATATAGTGATAACGAAAAATATCAAAAAAAGTGAAAAATAATATACAGTACACAGTGGCGTACAATAATTGATTTTTTTACATTTTCTTCGACTTTAGCTACAATATCCCTAGATTTTGCGGTTGTGTGTATTAGGTCTATCAGATATTATCTAAATCACCTCGTACGTCTAAAACATATTGAATTACAGTTCCATTATTTTATTTGGGAGTTTCAGTCTTTAGATATTCAATTTCAGTAAAATGTGGTAAGCTGAACGACGACGATATTAAAATTTTTATCAAAAGTACATACTATTAGGTAAGTTTTTTATTTGAACATATGTTGAAAAACATTTAAAGGAGAGAAAATTTCGTAAATGAATATAAAAAAATGGATATTTATCGTGCATTTAACACCATTTGCAAAGTAACTTTGAAATATCAATAAATAGAAATCGTTTTATAAAATAATTTATAAAGAAAATTAAATTATTCTGTCAACTGACCACGTGAAAAAGACAATAATTTTACATTACCTCTAAACCTTATTCACAAACACTTCTGTTAGACAAAGTAACAGAGGCTCTTAGACATACGTTGAAATTACTTTTTTAATGAAACTAAATGTTTCTATATAATTCCACAATATATTGAAACGTATTCGAATTCGTTTTGACAAAGCTACTGTGTTAGTGAAACGCGTCAACTAGTTTAAATTGAACATTAGCTCAAATAAATGAAGTTTTAAACAAATTATATTGTTTGATTTCATCGTTTAGAGGTATGTATTTTTTTTTTATTTCGACAGAAAGTCGCATCAACCGTAGTAAGTTATTAGCGACGGTACAATAGATAACAACATAATTACACTGAATTATACATATTAATTAATTTTAAAAATATTATTAGTTTATCATAATTATTATCCTGAAATAAGGCTTCAAATGTGTTGGGTAGTTTACAAATGTTTCTTTGATTATAGTATTTAGGACATTCTGTGAGGATATGTTTCACTGTTACATCTACATTACAGAGATCACATACTGGATGTTCTTTACGTTTTATTAGGTAAGTGTGAGTTAGTCTAGTATGCCCCAAACCGTAGACGTGAAATAATCACTTGGTGTTGTCTGTTGTTAGAAAATGGGAACCACTTTTTATATAGAGGTTTAATTTCACGAAGTTTTGAGTCACTTTCAGTCCACTGAGATTGCCACAAAGCGATCACTTTCCTATTTAATACGCACTTTAGATCCGAACTAACCACCTTTGAAATCGATTCCGCACTTTCATCTGTGATGGAATTACCAGCACATCTGTCCGCTTCTTCATTTCCACTAATACCAATATGAGATGGGATCCATATAAAGATGACATCATTGTTTCGTTCTTTCTTAATGAGATGAACCAAAGGATGTTTAGAATAAATCGTTTGTATAGAGTGTAAGGGAGTAAGGGAGTCTGTAAGGACAAGGAAAAAGTTGTGGTGGCTGCTTTCGTTGATATGTGTTAAAGCTTGATATATAGCGAATAGTTCTGCCGCGAGGATATTTGTGTAGGATGGAAGTTTATATAGGAGTTTCTGCGAATCAGTTACTACAGCTGCTCCTACGCCTATGGTCGATTTCGAGGCATCTGTATATATCTTTTGGTAATTTGGATACTTTTCCAAAGTGTCGAACAGCTTGGCTTTTATAATAGTTGGGTTTGTATTTTGTTTATCATATTTAGTTAAGCTTTTGTCGCAATTTGGTATCTTTACCATCCAGGGTTCTATGTTATAATAAGTGGCAATTGGGTAAACTTTTGGTAGACAGAAGTCAATTTCTTGAAAGTATGTTCTAATTCTCTCGTAAAACGGTTTTGGTGAACTCGATTTCCCAGTGAAAAATCCTTCTAATTTATTTGAGTGTGTGTACTGATAAATTGGATTTGACATATTGGCAAGAATAGTAACTGCATATTTGCTGCTAAGAAATTTTCGCCTTAGGCTTAAGGCTGGTTCTCCTAATTCCCACTGTAGACTTTTTACCGGTGTAGTTCTAAAAGCTGCAAGTATAATCCGGAAAGCGGAATTTTGGATTATTTTGAGTTGGTCGGTGTCAGTTTTGTTTGCTGTATCATATGCTATAGAGCCATAGTCCAATACTGATCTGATGAGAGATTTATACAGTAACAATAAAGTTGGTCCATCAGCACCCCATTTCTGGTTAGCTACCACTTTTAGAATGTTTAATATCTCTTTTGGCATTCTAAGGCTAGATTGTTGATGTGTATTTTCCAATTTAATTTTCTGTCTAAGTGCATACCTAAAAATTTTACAGAAAGTAGGATCTTTAGATTTTCGCCATGTAGTATCAAGTTAGGTTGAAATAGTTCATTTGTTTTGCTAAATAACATGCAGTGAGTTTTGGAGGTTGAAAAACGAACTCATGTTTGCGAACACCAAATTTCCAGGTTTGTAAGAAAATATTGGAGAAAATTATTCATTGTGGTCATATTTGTACCTTTTAAGAAAACAAATAGATCGTCAGCGTATATTCTTGCTCTAAGGGGTGCTTTTATATTCTCCAAGATGCTATTCAAGGCTACAATTAATAATGTTGGGCTTATTACGGAGCCTTGCGGTGTCCCATTCTCTTGTAATTTATTTTTAGATATCTGTGTATTTGTTATGACAACAAAAGTTCTTTTTTGGAGGAAGTTTTTGATAAAAGCTAAGCAGTGGCCTTGTATGTTCCATTCACTCAATTTTCTCAATATATGATATCGCCACACCGTGTCGAATGCCCGATTAATATCGAAAAATATGGCCATGCACGTCTGGTTCAATGCGAAACCCTCATGAATAAAGCTTTCTAATTCAACAATGTTATCTGAAGTTGATCTATGTTTTCTGAAGCCACTTTGCTCCGGGATCAGAAGGTTTCTGCTTTCAAGTGTCCATAAAAGTCGTTTGTTAATTATTTTCTCGAGTAGCTTGCACATTGAACAAGTTAGTGAGATAGGTCTATAAGATGCAGCGATTGTTTTAGGTTTTCTAGGCTTTAGTATTGGTATGACAATAGCTTCACCCCATTTTTCTGGAAAGAGGTGTTTAGTCCAGATTTTATTGTATAGGTGTAACAAGTAATCTTTGGAATTTTGAGGTAAGTGCTTCAAGAATACTACAGGAATGTCATCTGGTCCTCCGCATGTTTCTTTTAAGTATTCTAGTGCTTCATTTAATTCATTTTCAGTTATATTATGATTTAATGGATCGAGTATGTCAAAAATTTCAATATCATTTGCTTCCTGTGAGCCTTTTTTCGTAATAAAGGCGTTATCATAATTATTGTTGTTGGAGTGACTAGCATATGTATCAGAGAGTATATCTGCAATATGTTTGTCGTCTGTAACCGTTATTCCATTGAGATCTAGAGATGTTATTTTGTGAATGGAGCTTTTACCAGAAATGTTCTTGTTTTTTTTCCATACATCTGATATTGGAGTGATTCTATTAATTGAAGGTACAAATTGTCTCCATGATTCCTTTTTTGCAGTTTTTATTATGTGTCTAGAAATTGCTCTTAGTCGTTCCAATTCAACGAGGTTTTCTGTGGTTTTGTGTCTTTTGTAAACGTTGAAGGCATGCTTACTAGTTTTTATGGCGTCTTCGCATGTTTTACTCCACCATGGAACTGGAATTCTACCTGTAACAAACTTTGTTCTACCAATACTAGATTCTGCGGCAGATATGATAATATTTTCAGTATTTCTTAAATCCTTATCAATATTCTCGGTCGTAGTAAGGTTTTCTATTTTCTTTTGAATATTTTCAGAAAAGGCATCCCAGTTTGCATTCTTTAATCTCCAAATGTAAGATGGTGAAATAGTTTTAGTTTCGAAATTGGTATTTCGTATAATAATCGGGTAATGATCACTATCATATAAGTAAGGATCTACTTCCCAAGATACCGATAACGAGACCGTAGGATAGGTCTATTGCGGATGATTCTGCTGTTGCAGAATTGAAGCGAGTTTTAGTACCATCATTTAATATATTAAAATTAAAATGGTCAATAACATTCGCAATTGTTCGACCTCGATTATCATTAGAATCGGAGCCCCAAAATATATGGTAACCGTTAAAATCACCTAAAATTAATCTTGGTGTTGGTATTTGATTAATAACATCACAAATATCTTGCATGTCCAATGGACCTGCCGGTAGGCACATATTACATAAGTGTATTGGGTGCGAGCTCCTAATTTTTGCGGCAACGACTTCCAGATTGGAATTAATCGGAATAATTTCTGCTTCTAATGTGTTCGATACATAAATCGCAACTCCGCCACTGGCATGTTGACGATTTGTTCTGTTCCTAAAGAAGGACTGATAACTTTTTAGTGAATGATAATGATCTAGTTTAAAATGTGTCTCTTGAAGGCATAAAATGTCAGGAAGGTGTTCTGATAAGATTTTTTGTAGCATAGGTAGACGCTCGTAGTATCCATTCAGGTTCCACTGAATTATTGATTTAAATAGCATTGGATTGAAAATAAATAATAATAAATAAATGAAAGTGGAGTTCTATTCATGAGAGGACGAGTCACTTTCTGTAGCCATCGATTCATAATTGATTTCGTCTCCTAGGTGTCTTTATATTTTTTGTTTAAGTTTAGTGATACGGCTTTTAATTCGTCTTTCTGTAAGAAGAGGGTAAATTTTATTTAACATGATCACTAGAGATCCATAGTCAGTTGTGTAGTCCTTAACTACTTCCAGGGCATTATGAGAGCCAAGAGTATTTTGAAATAGGTCTACAAGTTAGTCGTAGTTTAATGGCAGTCCTTCAGAATTGTTTGTTATAAATGCTTTGGCTGGTTGAAGTAAAATTTTTACAGGAATTGCTGGTACCACTGCTGAGGTTGTCTTAACTTTTTTTATTGTTTTTTTAAGATGATAAGGTTTTTGGAAAATTGATTCTGAGCTTGTTTCTTCTATAGTGGGGCTCTCAGATGCGGCTCTTTTTGGAGTATTGGTTGCTGATGGAATTGGTGTGTTGGGTTTGTTAATCGCTCCAATGGTGGAGGGTTTTATTATATCGATAATAGGAGTAGGTGTGCAGTTTGTGGCGTTATTGGTTGATAATGTAGTAGGTGCAGGAGTTGTGTCAATCTGTTGTTGAGTTAAATTAGCTGAGATAGAAACTGAGCAGTGTGCTGCAAGATGTCCTGTCTGGCGACATTTGAAACAAGTCATTCCGTCTTGTGTTACAAATACTCTGTATGATGTATTATCATGATTGATTAATATAGAATCAGGAATTTGGATATTGTGAGGCGTAACGAAAATTTGTCTTCTAAAACTAAGAATATGACTAAATTCCGGAAGAGCTGTACTGATTCTTAGTACTGACATAGGTGAAATTGGATTTAGACCTATATTTTGTAATTCATTTATTAAAAGTTCATTCGGTATGGTAGGACGTACATTCGATAATACAAGTCTTTCTGCTGGTGTAACAAGTTTTCTGGCCTTAAGTATTTCACCATTTAGCATTATTTCTCCAATATCATCGAGGAATTTATTGACTATATTTTTGTCGGCTAAATATACGCAGATTCTGTTATTAGTTATTTTAGAGATATGTGTGATATGTTTTGGTTGTATAACAGTTCCCAAAGGAATTAAATAGTCTTGAATAGGAATTCCTTCTAATGCGTTAAAAATAATAGCTTGTTCTTTATTAGGATATCTTGTTTGTTTCGCAACGTTAGAATAGGAATTTGTTTGGTTGGATAGGATTAGAGAACAGGAATATAATGGTATGTTATTGTTCATTGTGTTGTTGTTGGTATTGGAATGTGTTGGTAGTTGATCAGTTTCAGAGCTCCTGTAGTCAGAAGTGGTCTGCGTGGGAATTAACAGTGGCATATTAGAATATGTTTAATTAATTATACTAGGTCGTATTGGGCAGGTTTGACCCTGTCCATCCCAGGACCTAGGTACGGAAAAAACCTTGACTTGATATTTACTTCGTATTTTAAGTTTATACTAATGGTAAATTTCTTATTTTCTTTGAGAAAAATCTTAAATTTTGGG
The DNA here is from genome assembly GCA_963921935.1 of Galeruca laticollis. Classification (NCBI taxonomy): domain Eukaryota; kingdom Metazoa; phylum Arthropoda; class Insecta; order Coleoptera; family Chrysomelidae; genus Galeruca; species Galeruca laticollis. The sequence continues at coordinate 6,127,854 of OY998178.1, forward strand.
TACTTACAGGTGAACAATAAGAAGTAACTAATTAAAAACACTATGGCAATAAAGCGAAATTTAACTAAACTGTGTTTTTACTAGAAAATTAACAAAATATAAGAGCGAGGTTAAAACAACTTGTTATATTATTTGCCAGAACTGGACTCCAAGTATGTATTTATTATATGTAAAAATACTGATCTTACTTCAATTTGCAGTGTTTATTACCACTTATTTGCAATTTGTGCACTGCTTAAATTACTTTTATGTAAACTAACTGAATTATTTTGATGTATTTCCTCTAAATTTATAATTATTTATTCCCCTAACGCTTTACGCACTTTACGCAATTGTTTTTTGAGCAACTCTCAAAAAAAGATAACATTTTAGCGTTCAAAAATAGTTATTTATTATACAAGGGAAAAAAGTATTAGATTTTAGCTCGAGGTTATGTTGTCTCCTGACGCGAAGCGGAGGGAAACAACAAACCGAGAGCTAAAATCTAATATTTTTCCCGTGTATAATACACTATTTTTTTCTGTGACAGGAAACGACGATTCAATAGTGAAAGAACATATTATTACAGTATATTAAAGTCAGAATGTTATCGATATGAAGTTTGAATTTTTAAACTAATAAGTTGTTGTAGTTATAGCGACTATAATACCTACGTTGCTAAGGAAAACTTCAAAGTAATCAAATATATGTCAATTTAATTCTGTCATTTGATTCAAAAATTGCGAACTCAGTGATTGTTTAGTAGTTATTTTGGAAAATATAAAGTTAAAAATGTCTGATTCCGAGTTTTCTCTGACTCTTGATGTAAAGGAAATGTAACTTATGTTCAATCAAATATTCTAAAATCAAATATCTTCCTTTATCTATATATATATATATATATATATATCCGGGAAAAAAGTACTCACTTTTTTCCCGTGGGAAAAAAAGTAATTTCGTGAAAAGTTGTATTTTGTTACCTGTCAACAGAGATGAAATGTCAACTTTTTTTCCTGTCACAGAAAAAGAGTATTTTTTTTCACGGTTATTGGAAGCCATGGAAATATCATAGGTTTTATATACAATACCTATCAACAAGTACTTGCAGGTATTATAAAAACTACCTTGTAATTATTTAAACTTGTTCTGAATAGGATAAATATGGTTGTACAAAAAATGTTGTTTGTATTTCGTGCGCAACGTTCGTGTTTAATTAATAGCACCTTCGAATGAATTTTTGACATCGACCTGACAGTTTTGGCCAAAAATGGATTGAATGCATTACAACTATTATTTCCTAAACAAACTGATGAAATAAAAACTTATAAAACCATCATATATGCAGGAAATATTTCTAATAATATTTCAAAGATAATATCTTTAGCAACAAATACTCGTACAACAATTTCATTTAAAACAGAAAGTAACGTAAGTACAAAATTATTAAATGTAAAAACAAAAATACCGCCATTAAAGAAATCAGGTATATATAAACTCAAATGTCCAGAATGTAATGCTGTCTATTTGGGTCAGACCCTTAGAAATTTTGAAATCCAATACAGTGAACACTTACGGACATACAGATTAAAACAATCAGATAAATCCCACTACGCAAAATATCTACTTGACACCAATCATTCATTGACACCTAACACAGAACTAGAAGTGCTGCATATTTGTGAAAAGAAACAAGAACTGGATTTCCTTGAAGAATTGGTAATTAGAAGACATTTAAAAAACCCGCAATATTAAGTCGTCAATGAACAGATCAATCTAGGGAGTTCTCCACTAATAAACTGTCTTCTTAAGTGATCATTGTAAAGATCAGCAGATATAGTTTTCCTGGTTTTCTATATTATTGCACAGTTATACTGATCTTAATTGGAAAAATGATAACCAGGATATCACCATAGGGCTAATAATATCTAAGCTTCAATATTTGTAATAACACATCTTCTTTTAGGGGTATTTCAGAATGAAATAGGGCTATTGTAGAGAGTAGCATGACGCGACTTCGGAAAAATTTCAATGCAGTTTTTCGTTTTGGTGTTCCTAGATGCCAAAATCACCCCCCGTCAAAAGTTCTCTGTAAAAACGAAATATAAGGTATACATAAATTTAAAAAAAACTGTTAAAATCTCCAATGTTCTCACTTGTTGTACAATGTTATATGCGCCAAACTATATTTAAAATATTTAAAAAACAGATCAAAAGCAAAAAACAAATGTGTAACACGCAAACAATTATAAAAAGATATGCGTAGAACACTGAATCACAAATCCAAAAATGTATTGCTATTTATATCGTCTATACTATATGGTTCTGCAGACACAAGACATTTCCTTATAGTCCTCCTAAATCTATGTATGTTAGTAATATCCCGTTATACGTTAACAAACATCTATATTAGCAACCTTTTTCAAGCAATGATGTTTTATGAATAGGGTATCGGAAAATGTGTTTCTGTCTCGTATGATACTCATGAGCAATTGTATAATCTGAAAAATATATCATATTTCTATACACATAACAAAGACACTCATATATGTATATATCAGGTACTGGTATTTAAAGATTTAAAATATCCCCTACAGCTTTCACGCAGTTTTAAACCAGCCAAAATTCTAACTGCTCTTTTTTGTAATACAAAGACAGTCTGACCGTGTGAACCACCCCAAAAAACAATTGCATAGGTCAGCGATGAATAGAAATTCCCATAATATGCAGTTATCAATGTATGTTTGCTAACTACTTTTTTTAATTCCTTTAAATAATAAAAATTTCTACTTAATCCACCACAGAGCAGCTGCACATGTTCCACCCAGCTCAAGTGCTCATCTAATGTGACTCCTAGAAACTTAATTTCTGACGAAAATGTAGTTACGTTATTGTTAATCTCAATATTATTAGGATACACAATTTCATTACGACTGTGTTTAAATAGAACGCATTGCGTCTTTTTGTTATTCATGATTAAAGAGTTCCATTCAGACCTTTCAGCCATTTTTAAAATTACAGATGTTGTCTTAGTTTTCATTTCATTATAATGATCTCCACATTTGTATCATCAGCATAATTTGTTAGTGTAGTTGTTATATCATTTAAAAACAGTTCTAGATCATTTATGTAGAGTATGAACAGGATTGGACCAAGCACACTGCCCTGAGGTACACTCAGTATAACTTCTCTGGCATTAGAAGTATATTCAGAAGAGTTTGTTTTAATGCAGACGAGATCAGTCTGCTAAATAAGATTGAAACCAATCATAGCATCTACCCCTAATCCCCATTTTTTCCATTTTGTCAAGCAATAATTGATGGTTCACACAGTCAAATGCCTTCGATAGGTCCAAAAAAACTCCAAGGGCAAGACTACCACTATCAAGGGCGTCCAGAATCCTCTCAATATATATATATATATATATATATATATAAAACTCAGAAATATTGGGGAATGCAGCAACAGGGAAAAAGAGAATTCTTTATTGGTTTTTATCCAAGCTTTCGAAAACGTTCGTTTTCATCATCAGGGACGCTACAAATAGAGGAAAAAATAGGATTATTCTCAACTCCATCAGAGACGAAAGTGTACTTACGTCCAATGTGAAATTATTTTCCTTTATGTAAAACATAAGATTGAAGAACTCATCACATGGCATCAGTTAGGGAAAATTGGCATTCAAATTAGCAACAATATTAACAACATTGAGGCTGTTATAGTATAATATAATAATAAAAACAATAAAAACACAAAACTTGCACGTGATTAACGTCGTAAAATCATTTTTCAACAAACACAGATCCTCTATTTGAAATTTAAAAGAAAAGTAAAACATAAGGAAATTTATTTATATTTGGCTGCCATACTTTCGATACACACTGTGCTATATGTAATTTCACTAATTTTGAAAGATTCAGTATACATATCAAATTTGACATTTTAATGTCTGATGACATTTGTGTAGAATATATCTAATGATAGATAGAGCAGATTATGATTTGGAGATAATATTTGAAATTTCAAAATATAGAGGTCTCTGCTAGTAGCATTACAAGTATAATAAAAGAATTCAAAATTTCACTTGGTTATTGAAAAACATAAATTAAAATTTTTTTTAAAAAACAAGAAAATCGGTAACCAACGGAAAGGAGATTTATTTATTTTGCAAAAGTTTAGTTAGTTGATTTTGAAAGAGGCAACATCAGAATTAGAGTTGTCTCAATTTTTGGTGTAGATAGTAGAAATTGTATACCAATACAACCAGATTAAAAGTCCATTCCCTATAAAGCCTGTGCGTGCATAATTCAAATAAGAATTGCATCGTGTGTAGTGAATGGGGTTCGAGATTTCTAAATAAAAATTTAGAATGTATCCAGTATTCTAAAGCCATTTAGAATTGTACGAGTTATCCTGTTCTCAGTTGGTGAATCCGCTCCAGTTTTTACAATAATTTCTCGAGAAATAATAAGGCATTCTTTTTAAATAAAATTTGATATAGATGCATCTATTAGATATTTGATTGCAAACAAAATTAACAATTATTATAAGGAAATTAACATCAAAGAGGAAAATTTTTGAATTAGACAAATTTGATTGAAGATTGTATTTGACATTCATGCACGTCAAGATTCAAATCAACGATTGGAACTTTTATTAAACGTTTTTTTCATTAGATTAATTTATAGTATCTAGGTTGTTCTAATTTTAAGTTTCGTAGAAATTTCGACTGTTGTTCCTTTATAATAATTTGAGGAATATTAATTTGATAATTTGTGATCTGGTAGTATAATATAGAATTTTACATTCCAACTCACTGTATTATTTTCATAATATATAATTTCTGAAAATTAAACATTTTGCAGTAAATAAAACTGTCGATCAAATCAGTGACAGTTGATAATTTTCAGTGACAGAAGTATTGTGAATGTCATCAGATATTTGAAGTCCCTTTTATAATATTAAACATACAGTTACTAGAGATTCTGAGCAATAGCGAAACAGTTCATTTGGAAATAGGTTAAAAATAAATAAATTTTGAATATTAGTGTTTTTAAATGAAACACTAATATGAGCATATTCCACGAAGTAAGGGTCGAGACAGTCAATTTCAGTCAAATTTTGAATAATTAATTTTTGTTTGATCCCACCCTGTGAGAAGAGTAATAGGTCGATTATATATATATATATATATATATATATATATATATATATATATATATATTGAACTTATCGTAAGAAGTAGTAAAGAGAAGAAGACACAAATGTATGAAATTTGCAACTTTGTCAAGTAACAGGTGGAGATTACTTCCTTCAAACAGATAGAAATATCTTTCCTAATGGTAATAATATGAAAAAGATATATATCTCCTATTGAATCGAACACCTATGATATCAGTTATTCTACATAACTAAAGAAATACATAAGTAATATTGAAATTATTTACCTTAGATTCCAGAATGTAAACAACATTGTTTCATAAATTTTAATCATGTCCTTAGTAAATTATAAATTCACTTTCTTGTCAACAGCATAAATAACAATTTGTATCTAGTATTTTGAATATCCAACATTGAATCTGAAAAGAACATTAATTATTATCAGACAATAATGAATAGAATATTTGATAACAATATCCAAACAAAATTGCAATGTTTATTTAAAAGAAATAACTGAAGTGTCAATTAAAACCTCATGTCAGTTAGCAAAGAACACTGATAGCAGAAATATATTCAACCATAGAATTATTTATGTCTATGAACTATTGATTATTTGAAAAGCAATGAGGATATTTGAAAAGTATGATGACTGAATTATATAAAAGGCCAAGTTTATATGAGATAAATAGAATAATGAATAAGAATTTAATTGAAAGGCATTATAAAAGGTTTTTAAACGTTTGAGATTGTATATGTATTGATATTGGAATTTAAAGTCGGATAGATATAATTTTTGTTTATTAAAATAAGGTATATTTTTGAAGTATTTCATATGTAAATAGGTGTAAGGAATTATTTTGAAATTTAACATGAACAGTAAATAACAATAGGAATATACAAAGACATTAAACGACGTATCAAACATTAGTTAAAACAGATTGTATTATATCTAGTAAGTTGTTAGTGTTTTGTTAAAAAATAACAAAGCTAGCAACAAAAGTCTGTTGATTGGAGAAAACAAAAGGTTGGTGAGGTGAGGCTAAAGGAAATGGACGCATGTAAGCAATTTTTATAAAATTTATGTAAAATATTTGGAAATTATTACAAATCAGAGTCAAAACATATTGCAAACGTTGAATAACAACATATTAAACATTTTAAGAAGAAAATATCATTAAATATTCGTCATTTATAAGAAATACATACAATTGAATTTTGAGAGGGTACGCTATCTACAAATTTTAATAAAGTAACCACATTATGGTGTTAAATACTACATAGGAACATTAATAATCGTAATTAAAACAGTATGAGACAAATTTAATAAACGATTTAATAATATTACATCGACTTACCTGCTGTACAAACTATAGAGTTTGTTCTACAAGATTGAAGGAGATCCAGCTTCATTCCAGGAAATAACACAGGAGTAGGGTGAACAAAAACTTCCCAGTGTTGTGATCAGGTCAGTGTTTCAATAATTTATCTGGTTAACCATATAAAATTCAGACAAAAATCACTAATTTGGCCAAATTTCACGTTGATAATTTTAGATGTATAATAATATTTGGTATAAGTAATTTAGATTGTATTAAATTTGTGTAACATAAGTTTTTCTTCACAGTTTATAATGCTTTAATTTTTGTATGAAAATGGCTGAATCTACTTCTAAATTAAAAAAGAAATGCCGGCAATACAGTATTGAATATTTAAAATATGGATTTGCGGAATCTTCTACAAACAAATCATTACCTATGTGTTTAATTTGCCGAAAAGTTTTTTTCAAATGAAGCTATGAAACCTTCTAGGCTACAAGCTTACATAAAATGCATCCTGATAAGAAGAATAAAGATATATTCTATTTTCAAGAACTCGAAAAACAATATTTAAAACAGCCAACTATATCAAACCTTTTTGCATCGTCTTCTAAACGAGACGATGATGGCTTACGAGCCTCATATAACGTTTCATTGTTAATCGCAAAGTCAGGAAAACCACACACCATTGGCGAGGAATTAATTTTGCCGGCAGTGGAAGAGATATTAAAAACGGTTCTCCATCATAAGACACCATTTAATATAATTAAAAAAAATCCTCTCAGTAATAATTCAGAGCAAAGAAGAATAGATGAAATGACAAATGACGTTGAAATATCATTATGCGATTACCTAAAGACTTGCAAATTTTCCATTCAACTCGATGAATCAACTCATCAAGAGTTATTGATTGCTAAGAATTTGGCATCTGATACAAAGGGACATTCTATATTTAATATCATGCAAGAATTTTTTCAAGAGAAAGAAATTCCTATTAGCAATATTTTGTCTACTGCTACTGATGGTACTCCAGCAATGACCGGGCGTCATAAGGGTTTTATAGCACATTTGAGAAAAGCAGTGCCAAATGTACTCGCTGTACATTGTATTATTATTCACCATCAGCATTTGGTTGCAAGAAAATTAAATGAACGTCTGCATGCGTCCCTCAATAACGTTATTAAAGCAATCAATATCATTAGAAGCAATTCATTGAATGGCCGTTTGTTTCATAAGATTTGCAATGAAAATGATGAAGACTACAATCGCTTGCTGCTGCACACAGAAGTACGTTGGCTCTCTAAAGGTGTTTGTCTGAATCGTTTTTTCAATCTATTTGACTCAGTGTTGGAATTTCTTGAAGAAAACGAACAATTGCGCGAAAACCTGATTACGTCAAAAAATGACATCGCTTATTTGACGGACCTGTTTAAAGTATTTAATCAGGTTAATCTACAATTGCAAGGTGATGGTTTAAATTTAATTAAAACTAAAAACGTCATGGCTGCTTTTGCAGGAAAACTTCTTATATTCAAAAGAAATCTTGGTAGAGGTGAGTACAACCATTTTCCCACATTATCAACAGTGTATGCAAAACCGGAACACTTACTTACTTACTGCCACCACTTGGAAGTTCTTCATGTTGATTTTACAGAGCGTTTCCAAGATATTTTAAACATGGAAATACCAAGTTGGGTTATAGATCCTTTCGCAAACACATATACTGAAGGCTCATCAAATTTGGAAGAGGAGCTATTAGAACTCACAACTAACGAAGAACTGAATGTAAAATTCAAACGTGGATATCAAGAGTTCTGGCTTCAAAAACCAATACCAGTTCTCTATCCTGGATTGTGGACAATAGTACAGAAGTTGTTAATTGCATTTCCTTCGTCCTATATGGCTGAGCGTGCATTCAGTGCAGTAACTGATTTGCTGTCAATGAAGAGGAACAGACTACACATCACTGAACGTGGCGATCTGCGATTGATGTTAACGAAATTGGAACCCGATATTAACAAACTGGTAACACTCCACCAGCCTCAACCGTCTCATTGATTTTTTCTTTATTATTAATTTTGTATTTCTTATTGTATTGCATTTCTCATTTCTATTGTGATTGTATTTCTTATTGATTCTGTGTTTATATTTAAAAGTTTAATAAACAATTTTATTGTACATTTGGTAGTCGTTTAATAAATTTTTACTTCATCATTCCTCTAAAATAAAATTTAGACATTAACTGAAATTAAAGCTAAATACAGATCAATTGGGACGGTACAGATGATATCCAAATAAAATTAACTACTTTGGACTAACCAGCGACTGGGGGGGGGAGGTGTAGCGGTAAAATTTTTGTTCTCTTCTATAGGGGGCGGTGGTCCAGAAAAGGTTGGGAACCACTGATTCAAACAAATCCGCTTCCACCCAAGGTGGTTAGAAATAAATTTAGATTTGCAGATAAATTATATTGATTAGGACATATTTGACTGCCCTATGCATAAATTACATAAATGAAAATTGACTTTGTTGAGAAGATAAATATGTGTAAATTTGTCCTATTCTAAGTTCAGTTAGAGTCACTTCAACTTTGTGTGTTGTGATTGGAGGTTTCCACAACTTCGCTGTAGATTGTAATTCGTGGTGAAGTTTATGAAACCAGTTGCCGGTTAAGTATTTTCAGATCACTCACCACGCGCTTCGGTACAAGTTCGGTATTATCAATAACAATCGAACTAATCCCATATATATCCACTTATTCATTGTCTTGGATACTAATATGTGAAGGAATTGATGGAATCAACTGATTTATTACCGTAGTTACATTGAATGATAGGATTAGAGCAATATCCCAGTGCCCCCAGATCTTACTTATTTATATCAGTGTTGTTCGAAAATACATTTCTCTCTCTAATTAATTCTCTTTGGTATCGAATTCACAACCCTTTGTCACAAGAATAAATATTATTTATTCTTGTGCTTTTGCGCTGCGACATAATTCACAGCCCCCTTTTGTATTTTAAAAACTATTGTCCGCGCGGCGTAACCTACTGTGATCCCTATCATAATACTCAAGGTTTATTGGCCACGTTCGAAATATACTCTGACGCATATCCTCTCATAAAAGGTCGAATAAACAATTTGTAAAGATATCTATTCTCTCTTTATTGAGGCATTACAGTTTTACCTAGAAAAGTATGGATGACAAATATCCCTCGTCTACTTGGCACATACCAGCTTCAAGCGGCCCTATAGCCCGCATCATTTCATCGCGAGTTAAATGCCTTTTTTCCATGATTGCTAACACTATATATGACTTTCACAAACTGTAATCTCCACTGACAACAATTAATAACTAGAAATCTGTGATCAATACTAACAAAGCAACTGCTCATCAGATATCACAAAAAAAAACACCAAAAAATATAGTGATAACGAAAAATATCAAAAAAAGTGAAAAATAATATACAGTACACAGTGGCGTACAATAATTGATTTTTTTACATTTTCTTCGACTTTAGCTACAATATCCCTAGATTTTGCGGTTGTGTGTATTAGGTCTATCAGATATTATCTAAATCACCTCGTACGTCTAAAACATATTGAATTACAGTTCCATTATTTTATTTGGGAGTTTCAGTCTTTAGATATTCAATTTCAGTAAAATGTGGTAAGCTGAACGACGACGATATTAAAATTTTTATCAAAAGTACATACTATTAGGTAAGTTTTTTATTTGAACATATGTTGAAAAACATTTAAAGGAGAGAAAATTTCGTAAATGAATATAAAAAAATGGATATTTATCGTGCATTTAACACCATTTGCAAAGTAACTTTGAAATATCAATAAATAGAAATCGTTTTATAAAATAATTTATAAAGAAAATTAAATTATTCTGTCAACTGACCACGTGAAAAAGACAATAATTTTACATTACCTCTAAACCTTATTCACAAACACTTCTGTTAGACAAAGTAACAGAGGCTCTTAGACATACGTTGAAATTACTTTTTTAATGAAACTAAATGTTTCTATATAATTCCACAATATATTGAAACGTATTCGAATTCGTTTTGACAAAGCTACTGTGTTAGTGAAACGCGTCAACTAGTTTAAATTGAACATTAGCTCAAATAAATGAAGTTTTAAACAAATTATATTGTTTGATTTCATCGTTTAGAGGTATGTATTTTTTTTTTATTTCGACAGAAAGTCGCATCAACCGTAGTAAGTTATTAGCGACGGTACAATAGATAACAACATAATTACACTGAATTATACATATTAATTAATTTTAAAAATATTATTAGTTTATCATAATTATTATCCTGAAATAAGGCTTCAAATGTGTTGGGTAGTTTACAAATGTTTCTTTGATTATAGTATTTAGGACATTCTGTGAGGATATGTTTCACTGTTACATCTACATTACAGAGATCACATACTGGATGTTCTTTACGTTTTATTAGGTAAGTGTGAGTTAGTCTAGTATGCCCCAAACCGTAGACGTGAAATAATCACTTGGTGTTGTCTGTTGTTAGAAAATGGGAACCACTTTTTATATAGAGGTTTAATTTCACGAAGTTTTGAGTCACTTTCAGTCCACTGAGATTGCCACAAAGCGATCACTTTCCTATTTAATACGCACTTTAGATCCGAACTAACCACCTTTGAAATCGATTCCGCACTTTCATCTGTGATGGAATTACCAGCACATCTGTCCGCTTCTTCATTTCCACTAATACCAATATGAGATGGGATCCATATAAAGATGACATCATTGTTTCGTTCTTTCTTAATGAGATGAACCAAAGGATGTTTAGAATAAATCGTTTGTATAGAGTGTAAGGGAGTAAGGGAGTCTGTAAGGACAAGGAAAAAGTTGTGGTGGCTGCTTTCGTTGATATGTGTTAAAGCTTGATATATAGCGAATAGTTCTGCCGCGAGGATATTTGTGTAGGATGGAAGTTTATATAGGAGTTTCTGCGAATCAGTTACTACAGCTGCTCCTACGCCTATGGTCGATTTCGAGGCATCTGTATATATCTTTTGGTAATTTGGATACTTTTCCAAAGTGTCGAACAGCTTGGCTTTTATAATAGTTGGGTTTGTATTTTGTTTATCATATTTAGTTAAGCTTTTGTCGCAATTTGGTATCTTTACCATCCAGGGTTCTATGTTATAATAAGTGGCAATTGGGTAAACTTTTGGTAGACAGAAGTCAATTTCTTGAAAGTATGTTCTAATTCTCTCGTAAAACGGTTTTGGTGAACTCGATTTCCCAGTGAAAAATCCTTCTAATTTATTTGAGTGTGTGTACTGATAAATTGGATTTGACATATTGGCAAGAATAGTAACTGCATATTTGCTGCTAAGAAATTTTCGCCTTAGGCTTAAGGCTGGTTCTCCTAATTCCCACTGTAGACTTTTTACCGGTGTAGTTCTAAAAGCTGCAAGTATAATCCGGAAAGCGGAATTTTGGATTATTTTGAGTTGGTCGGTGTCAGTTTTGTTTGCTGTATCATATGCTATAGAGCCATAGTCCAATACTGATCTGATGAGAGATTTATACAGTAACAATAAAGTTGGTCCATCAGCACCCCATTTCTGGTTAGCTACCACTTTTAGAATGTTTAATATCTCTTTTGGCATTCTAAGGCTAGATTGTTGATGTGTATTTTCCAATTTAATTTTCTGTCTAAGTGCATACCTAAAAATTTTACAGAAAGTAGGATCTTTAGATTTTCGCCATGTAGTATCAAGTTAGGTTGAAATAGTTCATTTGTTTTGCTAAATAACATGCAGTGAGTTTTGGAGGTTGAAAAACGAACTCATGTTTGCGAACACCAAATTTCCAGGTTTGTAAGAAAATATTGGAGAAAATTATTCATTGTGGTCATATTTGTACCTTTTAAGAAAACAAATAGATCGTCAGCGTATATTCTTGCTCTAAGGGGTGCTTTTATATTCTCCAAGATGCTATTCAAGGCTACAATTAATAATGTTGGGCTTATTACGGAGCCTTGCGGTGTCCCATTCTCTTGTAATTTATTTTTAGATATCTGTGTATTTGTTATGACAACAAAAGTTCTTTTTTGGAGGAAGTTTTTGATAAAAGCTAAGCAGTGGCCTTGTATGTTCCATTCACTCAATTTTCTCAATATATGATATCGCCACACCGTGTCGAATGCCCGATTAATATCGAAAAATATGGCCATGCACGTCTGGTTCAATGCGAAACCCTCATGAATAAAGCTTTCTAATTCAACAATGTTATCTGAAGTTGATCTATGTTTTCTGAAGCCACTTTGCTCCGGGATCAGAAGGTTTCTGCTTTCAAGTGTCCATAAAAGTCGTTTGTTAATTATTTTCTCGAGTAGCTTGCACATTGAACAAGTTAGTGAGATAGGTCTATAAGATGCAGCGATTGTTTTAGGTTTTCTAGGCTTTAGTATTGGTATGACAATAGCTTCACCCCATTTTTCTGGAAAGAGGTGTTTAGTCCAGATTTTATTGTATAGGTGTAACAAGTAATCTTTGGAATTTTGAGGTAAGTGCTTCAAGAATACTACAGGAATGTCATCTGGTCCTCCGCATGTTTCTTTTAAGTATTCTAGTGCTTCATTTAATTCATTTTCAGTTATATTATGATTTAATGGATCGAGTATGTCAAAAATTTCAATATCATTTGCTTCCTGTGAGCCTTTTTTCGTAATAAAGGCGTTATCATAATTATTGTTGTTGGAGTGACTAGCATATGTATCAGAGAGTATATCTGCAATATGTTTGTCGTCTGTAACCGTTATTCCATTGAGATCTAGAGATGTTATTTTGTGAATGGAGCTTTTACCAGAAATGTTCTTGTTTTTTTTCCATACATCTGATATTGGAGTGATTCTATTAATTGAAGGTACAAATTGTCTCCATGATTCCTTTTTTGCAGTTTTTATTATGTGTCTAGAAATTGCTCTTAGTCGTTCCAATTCAACGAGGTTTTCTGTGGTTTTGTGTCTTTTGTAAACGTTGAAGGCATGCTTACTAGTTTTTATGGCGTCTTCGCATGTTTTACTCCACCATGGAACTGGAATTCTACCTGTAACAAACTTTGTTCTACCAATACTAGATTCTGCGGCAGATATGATAATATTTTCAGTATTTCTTAAATCCTTATCAATATTCTCGGTCGTAGTAAGGTTTTCTATTTTCTTTTGAATATTTTCAGAAAAGGCATCCCAGTTTGCATTCTTTAATCTCCAAATGTAAGATAGTGAAATAGTTTTAGTTTCGAAATTGGTATTTCGTATAATAATCGGGTAATGATCACTATCATATAAGTAAGGATCTACTTCCCAAGATACCGATAACGAGACCGTAGGATAGGTCTATTGCGGATGATTCTGCTGTTGCAGAATTGAAGCGAGTTTTAGTACCATCATTTAATATATTAAAATTAAAATGGTCAATAACATTCGCAATTGTTCGACCTCGATTATCATTAGAATCGGAGCCCCAAAATATATGGTAACCGTTAAAATCACCTAAAATTAATCTTGGTGTTGGTATTTGATTAATAACATCACAAATATCTTGCATGTCCAATGGACCTGCCGGTAGGCACATATTACATAAGTGTATTGGGTGCGAGCTCCTAATTTTTGCGGCAACGACTTCCAGATTGGAATTAATCGGAATAATTTCTGCTTCTAATGTGTTCGATACATAAATCGCAACTCCGCCACTGGCATGTTGACGATTTGTTCTGTTCCTAAAGAAGGACTGATAACTTTTTAGTGAATGATAATGATCTAGTTTAAAATGTGTCTCTTGAAGGCATAAAATGTCAGGAAGGTGTTCTGATAAGATTTTTTGTAGCATAGGTAGACGCTCGTAGTATCCATTCAGGTTCCACTGAATTATTGATTTAAATAGCATTGGATTGAAAATAAATAATAATAAATAAATGAAAGTGGAGTTCTATTCATGAGAGGACGAGTCACTTTCTGTAGCCATCGATTCATAATTGATTTCGTCTCCTAGGTGTCTTTATATTTTTTGTTTAAGTTTAGTGATACGGCTTTTAATTCGTCTTTCTGTAAGAAGAGGGTAAATTTTATTTAACATGATCACTAGAGATCCATAGTCAGTTGTGTAGTCCTTAACTACTTCCAGGGCATTATGAGAGCCAAGAGTATTTTGAAATAGGTCTACAAGTTAGTCGTAGTTTAATGGCAGTCCTTCAGAATTGTTTGTTATAAATGCTTTGGCTGGTTGAAGTAAAATTTTTACAGGAATTGCTGGTACCACTGCTGAGGTTGTCTTAACTTTTTTTATTGTTTTTTTAAGATGATAAGGTTTTTGGAAAATTGATTCTGAGCTTGTTTCTTCTATAGTGGGGCTCTCAGATGCGGCTCTTTTTGGAGTATTGGTTGCTGATGGAATTGGTGTGTTGGGTTTGTTAATCGCTCCAATGGTGGAGGGTTTTATTATATCGATAATAGGAGTAGGTGTGCAGTTTGTGGCGTTATTGGTTGATAATGTAGTAGGTGCAGGAGTTGTGTCAATCTGTTGTTGAGTTAAATTAGCTGAGATAGAAACTGAGCAGTGTGCTGCAAGATGTCCTGTCTGGCGACATTTGAAACAAGTCATTCCGTCTTGTGTTACAAATACTCTGTATGATGTATTATCATGATTGATTAATATAGAATCAGGAATTTGGATATTGTGAGGCGTAACGAAAATTTGTCTTCTAAAACTAAGAATATGACTAAATTCCGGAAGAGCTGTACTGATTCTTAGTACTGACATAGGTGAAATTGGATTTAGACCTATATTTTGTAATTCATTTATTAAAAGTTCATTCGGTATGGTAGGACGTACATTCGATAATACAAGTCTTTCTGCTGGTGTAACAAGTTTTCTGGCCTTAAGTATTTCACCATTTAGCATTATTTCTCCAATATCATCGAGGAATTTATTGACTATATTTTTGTCGGCTAAATATACGCAGATTCTGTTATTAGTTATTTTAGAGATATGTGTGATATGTTTTGGTTGTATAACAGTTCCCAAAGGAATTAAATAGTCTTGAATAGGAATTCCTTCTAATGCGTTAAAAATAATAGCTTGTTCTTTATTAGGATATCTTGTTTGTTTCGCAACGTTAGAATAGGAATTTGTTTGGTTGGATAGGATTAGAGAACAGGAATATAATGGTATGTTATTGTTCATTGTGTTGTTGTTGGTATTGGAATGTGTTGGTAGTTGATCAGTTTCAGAGCTCCTGTAGTCAGAAGTGGTCTGCGTGGGAATTAACAGTGGCATATTAGAATATGTTTAATTAATTATACTAGGTCGTATTGGGCAGGTTTGACCCTGTCCATCCCAGGACCTAGGTACGGAAAAAACCTTGACTTGATATTTACTTCGTATTTTAAGTTTATACTAATGGTAAATTTCTTATTTTCTTTGAGAAAAATCTTAAATTTTGGGTACTTACAGGTGAACAATAAGAAGTAACTAATTAAAAACACTATGGCAATAAAGCGAAATTTAACTAAACTGTGTTTTTACTAGAAAATTAACAAAATATAAGAGCGAGGTTAAAACAACTTGTTATATTATTTGCCAGAACTGGACTCCAAGTATGTATTTATTATATGTAAAAATACTGATCTTACTTCAATTTGCAGTGTTTATTACCACTTATTTGCAATTTGTGCACTGCTTAAATTACTTTTATGTAAACTAACTGAATTATTTTGATGTATTTCCTCTAAATTTATAATTATTTATTCCCCTAACGCTTTACGCACTTTACGCAATTGTTTTTTGAGCAACTCTCAAAAAAAGATAACATTTTAGCGTTCAAAAATAGTTATTTATTATACAAGGGAAAAAAGTATTAGATTTTAGCTCGAGGTTATGTTGTCTCCTGACGCGAAGCGGAGGGAAACAACAAACCGAGAGCTAAAATCTAATATTTTTCCCGTGTATAATACACTATTTTTTTCTGTGACAGGAAACGACGATTCAATAGTGAAAGAACATATTATTACAGTATATTAAAGTCAGAATGTTATCGATATGAAGTTTGAATTTTTAAACTAATAAGTTGTTGTAGTTATAGCGACTATAATACCTACGTTGCTAAGGAAAACTTCAAAGTAATCAAATATATGTCAATTTAATTCTGTCATTTGATTCAAAAATTGCGAACTCAGTGATTGTTTAGTAGTTATTTTGGAAAATATAAAGTTAAAAATGTCTGATTCCGAGTTTTCTCTGACTCTTGATGTAAAGGAAATGTAACTTATGTTCAATCAAATATTCTAAAATCAAATATCTTCCTTTATCTATATATATATATATATATATATATATATATATATATATATATATATATATATATATCCGGGAAAAAAGTACTCACTTTTTTCCCGTGGGAAAAAAAGTAATTTCGTGAAAAGTTGTATTTTGTTACCTGTCAACAGAGATGAAATGTCAACTTTTTTTCCTGTCACAGAAAAAGAGTATTTTTTTTCACGGTTATTGGAAGCCATGGAAATATCATAGGTTTTATATACAATACCTATCAACAAGTACTTGCAGGTATTATAAAAACTACCTTGTAATTATTTAAACTTGTTCTGAATAGGATAAATATGGTTGTACAAAAAATGTTGTTTGTATTTCGTGCGCAACGTTCGTGTTTAATTAATAGCACCTTCGAATGAATTTTTGACATCGACCTGACAGTTTTGGCCAAAAATGGATTGAATGCATTACAACTATTATTTCCTAAACAAACTGATGAAATAAAAACTTATAAAACCATCATATATGCAGGAAATATTTCTAATAATATTTCAAAGATAATATCTTTAGCAACAAATACTCGTACAACAATTTCATTTAAAACAGAAAGTAACGTAAGTACAAAATTATTAAATGTAAAAACAAAAATACCGCCATTAAAGAAATCAGGTATATATAAACTCAAATGTCCAGAATGTAATGCTGTCTATTTGGGTCAGACCCTTAGAAATTTTGAAATCCAATACAGTGAACACTTACGGACATACAGATTAAAACAATCAGATAAATCCCACTACGCAAAATATCTACTTGACACCAATCATTCATTGACACCTAACACAGAACTAGAAGTGCTGCATATTTGTGAAAAGAAACAAGAACTGGATTTCCTTGAAGAATTGGTAATTAGAAGACATTTAAAAAACCCGCAATATTAAGTCGTCAATGAACAGATCAATCTAGGGAGTTCTCCACTAATAAACTGTCTTCTTAAGTGATCATTGTAAAGATCAGCAGATATAGTTTTCCTGGTTTTCTATATTATTGCACAGTTATACTGATCTTAATTGGAAAAATGATAACCAGGATATCACCATAGGGCTAATAATATCTAAGCTTCAATATTTGTAATAACACATCTTCTTTTAGGGGTATTTCAGAATGAAATAGGGCTATTGTAGAGAGTAGCATGACGCGACTTCGGAAAAATTTCAATGCAGTTTTTCGTTTTGGTGTTCCTAGATGCCAAAATCACCCCCCGTCAAAAGTTCTCTGTAAAAACGAAATATAAGGTATACATAAATTTAAAAAAAACTGTTAAAATCTCCAATGTTCTCACTTGTTGTACAATGTTATATGCGCCAAACTATATTTAAAATATTTAAAAAACAGATCAAAAGCAAAAAACAAATGTGTAACACGCAAACAATTATAAAAAGATATGCGTAGAACACTGAATCACAAATCCAAAAATGTATTGCTATTTATATCGTCTATACTATATGGTTCTGCAGACACAAGACATTTCCTTATAGTCCTCCTAAATCTATGTATGTTAGTAATATCCCGTTATACGTTAACAAACATCTATATTAGCAACCTTTTTCAAGCAATGATGTTTTATGAATAGGGTATCGGAAAATGTGTTTCTGTCTCGTATGATACTCATGAGCAATTGTATAATCTGAAAAATATATCATATTTCTATACACATAACAAAGACACTCATATATGTATATATCAGGTACTGGTATTTAAAGATTTAAAATATCCCCTACAGCTTTCACGCAGTTTTAAACCAGCCAAAATTCTAACTGCTCTTTTTTGTAATACAAAGACAGTCTGACCGTGTGAACCACCCCAAAAAACAATTGCATAGGTCAGCGATGAATAGAAATTCCCATAATATGCAGTTATCAATGTATGTTTGCTAACTACTTTTTTTAATTCCTTTAAATAATAAAAATTTCTACTTAATCCACCACAGAGCAGCTGCACATGTTCCACCCAGCTCAAGTGCTCATCTAATGTGACTCCTAGAAACTTAATTTCTGACGAAAATGTAGTTACGTTATTGTTAATCTCAATATTATTAGGATACACAATTTCATTACGACTGTGTTTAAATAGAACGCATTGCGTCTTTTTGTTATTCATGATTAAAGAGTTCCATTCAGACCTTTCAGCCATTTTTAAAATTACAGATGTTGTCTTAGTTTTCATTTCATTATAATGATCTCCACATTTGTATCATCAGCATAATTTGTTAGTGTAGTTGTTATATCATTTAAAAACAGTTCTAGATCATTTATGTAGAGTATGAACAGGATTGGACCAAGCACACTGCCCTGAGGTACACTCAGTATAACTTCTCTGGCATTAGAAGTATATTCAGAAGAGTTTGTTTTAATGCAGACGAGATCAGTCTGCTAAATAAGATTGAAACCAATCATAGCATCTACCCCTAATCCCCATTTTTTCCATTTTGTCAAGCAATAATTGATGGTTCACACAGTCAAATGCCTTCGATAGGTCCAAAAAAACTCCAAGGGCAAGACTACCACTATCAAGGGCGTCCAGAATCCTCTCAATATATATATATATATATATATATATATAAAACTCAGAAATATTGGGGAATGCAGCAACAGGGAAAAAGAGAATTCTTTATTGGTTTTTATCCAAGCTTTCGAAAACGTTCGTTTTCATCATCAGGGACGCTACAAATAGAGGAAAAAATAGGATTATTCTCAACTCCATCAGAGACGAAAGTGTACTTACGTCCAATGTGAAATTATTTTCCTTTATGTAAAACATAAGATTGAAGAACTCATCACATGGCATCAGTTAGGGAAAATTGGCATTCAAATTAGCAACAATATTAACAACATTGAGGCTGTTATAGTATAATATAATAATAAAAACAATAAAAACACAAAACTTGCACGTGATTAACGTCGTAAAATCATTTTTCAACAAACACAGATCCTCTATTTGAAATTTAAAAGAAAAGTAAAACATAAGGAAATTTATTTATATTTGGCTGCCATACTTTCGATACACACTGTGCTATATGTAATTTCACTAATTTTGAAAGATTCAGTATACATATCAAATTTGACATTTTAATGTCTGATGACATTTGTGTAGAATATATCTAATGATAGATAGAGCAGATTATGATTTGGAGATAATATTTGAAATTTCAAAATATAGAGGTCTCTGCTAGTAGCATTACAAGTATAATAAAAGAATTCAAAATTTCACTTGGTTATTGAAAAACATAAATTAAAATTTTTTTTAAAAAACAAGAAAATCGGTAACCAACGGAAAGGAGATTTATTTATTTTGCAAAAGTTTAGTTAGTTGATTTTGAAAGAGGCAACATCAGAATTAGAGTTGTCTCAATTTTTGGTGTAGATAGTAGAAATTGTATACCAATACAACCAGATTAAAAGTCCATTCCCTATAAAGCCTGTGCGTGCATAATTCAAATAAGAATTGCATCGTGTGTAGTGAATGGGGTTCGAGATTTCTAAATAAAAATTTAGAATGTATCCAGTATTCTAAAGCCATTTAGAATTGTACGAGTTATCCTGTTCTCAGTTGGTGAATCCGCTCCAGTTTTTACAATAATTTCTCGAGAAATAATAAGGCATTCTTTTTAAATAAAATTTGATATAGATGCATCTATTAGATATTTGATTGCAAACAAAATTAACAATTATTATAAGGAAATTAACATCAAAGAGGAAAATTTTTGAATTAGACAAATTTGATTGAAGATTGTATTTGACATTCATGCACGTCAAGATTCAAATCAACGATTGGAACTTTTATTAAACGTTTTTTTCATTAGATTAATTTATAGTATCTAGGTTGTTCTAATTTTAAGTTTCGTAGAAATTTCGACTGTTGTTCCTTTATAATAATTTGAGGAATATTAATTTGATAATTTGTGATCTGGTAGTATAATATAGAATTTTACATTCCAACTCACTGTATTATTTTCATAATATATAATTTCTGAAAATTAAACATTTTGCAGTAAATAAAACTGTCGATCAAATCAGTGACAGTTGATAATTTTCAGTGACAGAAGTATTGTGAATGTCATCAGATATTTGAAG
Organism: Galeruca laticollis; assembly: GCA_963921935.1. Taxonomy (NCBI): domain Eukaryota; kingdom Metazoa; phylum Arthropoda; class Insecta; order Coleoptera; family Chrysomelidae; genus Galeruca; species Galeruca laticollis. The sequence continues at coordinate 6,148,753 of OY998178.1, forward strand.
TCCCTTTTATAATATTAAACATACAGTTACTAGAGATTCTGAGCAATAGCGAAACAGTTCATTTGGAAATAGGTTAAAAATAAATAAATTTTGAATATTAGTGTTTTTAAATGAAACACTAATATGAGCATATTCCACGAAGTAAGGGTCGAGACAGTCAATTTCAGTCAAATTTTGAATAATTAATTTTTGTTTGATCCCACCCTGTGAGAAGAGTAATAGGTCGATTATATATATATATATATATATATATATATATATATATATATATATATATATATATATATATATATATATATATATTGAACTTATCGTAAGAAGTAGTAAAGAGAAGAAGACACAAATGTATGAAATTTGCAACTTTGTCAAGTAACAGGTGGAGATTACTTCCTTCAAACAGATAGAAATATCTTTCCTAATGGTAATAATATGAAAAAGATATATATCTCCTATTGAATCGAACACCTATGATATCAGTTATTCTACATAACTAAAGAAATACATAAGTAATATTGAAATTATTTACCTTAGATTCCAGAATGTAAACAACATTGTTTCATAAATTTTAATCATGTCCTTAGTAAATTATAAATTCACTTTCTTGTCAACAGCATAAATAACAATTTGTATCTAGTATTTTGAATATCCAACATTGAATCTGAAAAGAACATTAATTATTATCAGACAATAATGAATAGAATATTTGATAACAATATCCAAACAAAATTGCAATGTTTATTTAAAAGAAATAACTGAAGTGTCAATTAAAACCTCATGTCAGTTAGCAAAGAACACTGATAGCAGAAATATATTCAACCATAGAATTATTTATGTCTATGAACTATTGATTATTTGAAAAGCAATGAGGATATTTGAAAAGTATGATGACTGAATTATATAAAAGGCCAAGTTTATATGAGATAAATAGAATAATGAATAAGAATTTAATTGAAAGGCATTATAAAAGGTTTTTAAACGTTTGAGATTGTATATGTATTGATATTGGAATTTAAAGTCGGATAGATATAATTTTTGTTTATTAAAATAAGGTATATTTTTGAAGTATTTCATATGTAAATAGGTGTAAGGAATTATTTTGAAATTTAACATGAACAGTAAATAACAATAGGAATATACAAAGACATTAAACGACGTATCAAACATTAGTTAAAACAGATTGTATTATATCTAGTAAGTTGTTAGTGTTTTGTTAAAAAATAACAAAGCTAGCAACAAAAGTCTGTTGATTGGAGAAAACAAAAGGTTGGTGAGGTGAGGCTAAAGGAAATGGACGCATGTAAGCAATTTTTATAAAATTTATGTAAAATATTTGGAAATTATTACAAATCAGAGTCAAAACATATTGCAAACGTTGAATAACAACATATTAAACATTTTAAGAAGAAAATATCATTAAATATTCGTCATTTATAAGAAATACATACAATTGAATTTTGAGAGGGTACGCTATCTACAAATTTTAATAAAGTAACCACATTATGGTGTTAAATACTACATAGGAACATTAATAATCGTAATTAAAACAGTATGAGACAAATTTAATAAACGATTTAATAATATTACATCGACTTACCTGCTGTACAAACTATAGAGTTTGTTCTACAAGATTGAAGGAGATCCAGCTTCATTCCAGGAAATAACACAGGAGTAGGGTGAACAAAAACTTCCCAGTGTTGTGATCAGGTCAGTGTTTCAATAATTTATCTGGTTAACCATATAAAATTCAGACAAAAATCACTAATTTGGCCAAATTTCACGTTGATAATTTTAGATGTATAATAATATTTGGTATAAGTAATTTAGATTGTATTAAATTTGTGTAACATAAGTTTTTCTTCACAGTTTATAATGCTTTACGATTTTATGTTTATTGGTAATTATAGTAACTAAATTTTGAGTCATTGAATTTTTATTTGCATGTCATCTGCTAAATATAGGAAAAGGCTTGATACCACAGACGTCGCATTGATGTGTTTCACATAATTCATTCACAGCTTATGGAGGAGATGATTTTAACAGGATATTTATGAGGTGCAAATTTCATATATTTTTTTTCGTAATTCAATCCGGAACCCAACGGGAGTATAGAGTTCTCATGCTCTCCATTACACCATTAAACTAATAATAATAAAATAAGTCAATTTACCCTGAGCTAGCTATTCAATAAAATAACCATAGCTAAATATTATATATTAAAATCATAGATAAAAATATAAATCATAGATAAACCACATTCACCATTTAAAATAAATTTCAAATAAAAAAAAGTATTAAATATATAATAAATGACGCAGCAACGTGGGGCATTTTGATAAATTTTAGAAGCATTTGTAAAATTTAAAACTGAATTAAAATGGAAAGAAAAATTACATTGAGAAATGGAAAACATGAGTATAGGAGACAGGAAACGAGAGAAAGAACAAAAGAGGAATATGACCAGATATGGTTTATACTTTTGATCAGTATAAACTATAGCATAAATAGTATGAATAATAACATAGAGAATATGAACAAAAAGTGGAATGATGACAGAAGAGAAGATAGGAAAACTATGGTAAAATATTTTAACAAAGTAGAGGGGAACATAGATAATAAAACGGATAAGTTGTTAGATAATATGAGTAGCAGTATGGAAGAAACGATTAGTAAGGAGGACAAGAAATTTGAAGAAAATAGGGTCGATATGAAGGGGAGATTTGAATGAGACTATAAATAAAAATAGTTCTCATGCTCTCCATTACACCATTAAATTAATAATAATAAAATAAATCAATTTACCCTGAGCTAGCTATTCAATATAAACCATAGATAAATAAACTTACCTATAGCTTCCATTAAATTAAATAAATAATATAATTTAAAAATATAGTGTATATATATATAAATATATATATAAATATATATATATACATACATATATATATATATATATATATATATATATATATATATATATATATAAATTCATCTTTAGAAACACTAAATTGATATTTATTAGAGCCGGGCATATTTTTTGACAACTACTGTCAAAATTGAAATTTCTTACATGCTTTTTTAAAGTTGCATGTAGAATAATTGTCACTGCGACAATTTTATGACAATTTTTATAACAATTCTAATAATAATAAATAATAGTAAATATTATACTATATCAAATTGTCACCCAAAGTAAATAATACTATATAAAACGTATAGAAATATATTACAAATTTAGCGGCCCAACGTGAGGCGAATTGAAATTTATCTTTACAGGAAGTTTTACATTAAAATTAAACAATTAAAATTCATCAAAGAATATTAAATATATTACAATTTATATATGTGTTATAACGGAATTTGTAAGCACGATAGAGGGCGTATTTTTTGACGGATCGAAACCAAACTTGCTACAAAAATCGGTTCGGCCAAAATCTTGGACGAGTACGTTAATGAGCCAAATCGGCCAAATAAAAACAAAATGGCGGCCCGTCAAATTTGAAAAAAAACCGCATTTCCATTGTTTTTCATTTGACGCAAAAATGTAGCTGAGCTTTTACGTAGACCTTTTCTACAACTTTGGTATTTAACATTTTTCTCTAAATCGTACATTAAAACATTTATTAAAAAAAATCACAAATTTACCAGAATTTTTGTTTTGTTTTTGATTTGATGCCAAAATGTTACTTTGGTTTTTTGTACATCTCAAAACATTCTATTACTTTTGTATCTAATTTTTTATTTTGGGTTTTATGCAAAAATGTTACTGAAATAAGCTTGTCCAATTGGTCCTGTGCCATTGGGATTTTTTTTCTATTAACATATATTAAGTCAATCACAAGTTAGGTCACTTCTTGGTCTAGCCAAAAATAACTATTAAACATCAGGTAGGCATCAAATGAAATGTAACTTCTGTCATTCTGACGATGATATTGATTTATCGAAACAATTGTCAATTTTTTAGAATTTTCAACAATTTTCATTATATTGTGGAATTAGCTAGAAACAGTGAGTTTCATTTAAAACACTAATATGAGTAGATTACACGAAGTAAGGGTCGAGACAGTTAATTTCATTAAAAGATTAGTTAATCCTGCCACTGAACCATTGAGGTAAGCGGATCTTGTAATCAAAAGTTTAAACTAATTTTTGCTTGCGGTGCATGACACACTTTCGAACTAAGCGAGATTAAACTCCTAATCGAGATTAAGTCCATACGGTGCATACGGATATTAGTAAATATTTTGGTATTTGGTATACAAACAATATATATATTTTTATATTTCGGGTTTGAACTAATTCTTTTTTTTTTAGATCTTGATTGAACAATGGAGGATATGCAGAAAATAACCAATTACACTGACATCGACTACATAGACGTAAAAGACCCATTCGATTACCAAGAATACGATTATCAAGAATATATAAAGATTTCGTCTGCATTAACAACGTTTGAAAACATCACCGATATTATAGAATTATTTGTATATACTGCGATTGTTACAGCTGACGTCTTCTTGATTATTGTAATACTCCGATATCCAAAATTGAAAGTGATCAGATCCAACAAATTGATAATGCATTTCTGCATATTTAATACAATTTTGATTTTATCGTATCCTCTCATTTCTATCTTCTTTCAGTTACTTGGATGGAGCAAATACTTGAGTTGGGATTTTTATTGTTTGGAAGTTCAATTAGAATCCACCGGCATTTTAGGATTGTTTTTAATTGGTTTCGGACTGTCTTTTCATTGGTTTATCACTATAAATTCTCAAATAGTAAATCCTGTTTTTCAAAAATTCAACGACAATTCCATTTTTATTACTTACACATTGTGTTTGTTTAAATTAATTATCGATTTACCTCTTTGCTTCCTTGCTCAGAAGGGGTGGAGTATGCTGGCAGTGATCATTTTGATTTTATTTATAATAATATTTTTACTTGTTAGTGATTGTAAAATAAAAACGATTGATAAACAGAAAAATTATCCCTTGACCGTAGCCAATATTATAATATTGAGCTGGATACCTTTGTTTATCTTACATTTTCTTTCCGAGTTTTTGAGTCATGACTTTATGGTGAGAGCCTTTTTAGATGTGATTTTTTTCATTCCGGAATTCTTGGCGTACGGTAGTCCTATAATTATTATTTTTTGGTTAGGTTCTGTCAAGAAACAATTCAAATCGGCTTTTAAAAACACTTTTAGTCGTTTTAAATGTAGTTCAAACGTTGATTATATCATTGATGAGGAAACCGAAGATGAAGAAGAACTTAACGATGGAGGAAATGAAGTAGTGACTTTGTAACAAATTTATAGCAAAATAGGAGGTAATTACACTTCATCAAATCGATCTTTACTCTGAAGTCATATCCAACAATCTCATGAATTTCAAAACGGTCAAAAAGAAGTGGCTATTGTTACTTTGCCGTGTTCGTAAATATAGTCGCTATTTCAATATCTTGTCATAGTATATTTGAAGAATTTAAGTAAATAATGGGCTGAGTGACAAAACTAAACTTTTTGAAAATAATTTTGCTGTATTTACAATATACAGGGCGTCCCAAATAAGAGTGACTGATTTTAAACATAAATGCCCAGCTTATTAATTGCTCCACAGAGATGAGGTTTTCACTAATTTCACTAGCTTATCAAAGAGATTTTTTTAGGCTTGGCTGACATTTCATCTTATCAACACAGGATGTTTTACTAATGTTGGTCAAATTCAAAGGGGAAAATATGTATTATTTTAAATGGAACACCCTATAATTTTTAATCTTATTCGAAAGAACAATCATTCTCCTTTCCAAAAATGTATAGTTTTCTATCTTTTGTTTCATTAACAACAAAGATATTTGAGGTTTCATGTAGTAGTACATTTTTAATTAGTAGTTTTATATGAACGTATTTTAATGCCTAAAATCAACTCATGCTGTGACCGTTTGACGCATAACATCAAAATCAGCAATTTTGACAATAGTAATTTTGTTAAGTCATAAGTCGGCTTCGAAATGATCTATACAGTGAGTGAAAAAGCTCAAACTGTAATAATTTATGCAGAAACGAAATCAATAATTCAAACAAGGAGGATATTCAGAAGGAAATTTATGAAAAATCCGCCGTAAGTGAATATTATTAAAAAATGGTATGTACAATTTATTGAAACTGGTTGCATTGCACACTTAAAAAAAACAAGAAATAATGATGGTCTTTTAAACAAGTTGATGTCAATTAATGAAGTGCTACATGATAACGATCATAAAATTTCAATTAGAAAAATTGCTGGAATGTTAGAGCTTAGCAAGAGTGACGTTCTCAGATGTCTAAACATTTTAAAACTAACTCCATACAAAATTCATACTTATCAAAAATTGTACGAGTCATATTACAAAAAACGTGTAATGGTATGTGAGACTTTACTTGACTTATTAAGAAACGAACCCAATTCATTATTATTTATGTCTGATGAAGTAACGTTTCACATTAATGGCATGTGTAACAAACATAATTGTAGAATATGGGGTTCTCAAAAACCAATTTCTTTTAATGAATTTCAGAGAGATAGTCCAAAAGTAAACGTTTGGTATGCATTATCTCGGCGAAAAATCTATGGTCCTTTTTTCTTTTCGGAACCAACAGTGGCGGGTACTAATTACACGGATATGCAGGAAACTTTTTTTATCCGCAACTAGTTCAAGATGGAATTAGCGACGACGTTTACTTTCAACAAGACGGTGCACCACCACATTATTCGTTAATAGCACGAGATTCATTAAAAACGTTTTTTAATGATAAGTGGATAGGTCGAGCTGGTCCGATTGAATGGGCACCGTGGTCTCCTGAATTAACTGTCCCAGATTTTTTTCTCTGGGGATATGTGAAGGGTAGGTGCTACAATCCTAAGCCTAACAATTTAGCAGAACTGAAAAATAATATCAGGAACATTATTGAAAACATTCCGCAAGAAATGTTGGAAAATACATTTGAAAATTATGCATAAACGAAGAGGGTAGGCATATGCAGCATTTATTGTAACTTTTTTGTTCTTCGTTCTGTATATGTATTGAATAATGTTATTATGTTTTTTCTTACTAAATAAACTGTTTGTCAGATTTGTTGGCAATTATTTACGTAATTAAAAATGCATACTACATGAAACCAACTTAAATGATTTTGTCACAGCATGAGTTGATTTTAGGCATCAAAATACGTTCATATAAAATTACTAATTAAAAATGAACTACTACATGAAACCTCGAATATCTTTGTTGCTAATGGAACAAAAGATGAAAAACTATACATTTTTGGAAAGGAGAATGATTGCTCGTTCGAATGAGATCAAAAATTATAGGGTGTTCCATTTAAAATAATTCATATTTTCCCCTTTGAATTTGACCAACATTAGTAAAACATCCTGTGTTGATGAGATGAAATGTCGGCCAAGCCTAAAAAAATCTCTTTGATAAGCTAGTGAAATTAGTGAAAACCTCATCTCTTTGGAGCAATTAATAAGCTGGGCATTTATGTTTAAAATCAGTCACTCTTATTTGGGACACCCTGTATAGTAAATCCGGTATAGTTGGACTAGCGGGATAGACGGACCAGGACGAGAAGTTCCAGACGTGTTTATCAGATGGCCCCCGCGATCCTAAGGTGGTCGTTAAACAACGTTGAAATACATTTTTGTGACCGATTAGCGTTTAATACTACGTAATAAATTATTTGAGAATTTTATTGTGTGATGGTGAATTGATTTTAGGTAAGCTTTACAAGACAGTTATGCATAATATAGATTATATGGCCCCTGTAGACTATTTTAACCTAAAAATAAGAGCTCTGTCACCTTGATTAAGTATGAATAACCAGTGGTCCATCTCTCCCGTAAGTTTGGGATAGATGGATCTCAAATTTTATGGTGAGTTGGACCATAATTTATATTGCCAAAAATCATATATATAGGTCAATTCAATACATTTATTTCTTTAACAGAGCCATGCCGACTAAATATAAACGCAAAGGAACATCAGAACGCGGAAATTGGTCTGCGGAATCACTCCATAATACAATGGAAGCTGTGACAAATAAGACAATGGGCGTTAATCAGGCAGCCAAAGAATTTGGGAGACCGAAAACGACCTTAAAAAGAAGACTAAAGTCTAGTAATAGTAATAGAATGAATCGCCTTGGACCTGACTCTCAGCTAGGTGATGAGGCGGAGAAAAAATTAGTGGCTCACATACTTAAGTTACAGAAATATGGTTTTGCTCGGCATACGAACTTGCAGAAAAACTTAAAATTAGGCATACTTTTAACCGAGATACGTGTAAAGCAGGCTCCAATTATTTTTAACTCGTCATCATGAGATTTCAATCCGTAAAGCCGACGGAATTTCTTATTCACGAGCAACAGGTTTGTGCAAAGAAAATGTTAGAAAGTATTTTCGCTTACTAGCTCAGGTTTTGGATGAAAATGATTTAAATGATGTAGATGAAACTGGACTACAGTTAAACAATAAACCAGGTCAGGTTCTAGCCAAGAAGGGGTCAAAATGTGTGGCAAACATTACTTCAGTAGAAAAAGGGGAAACGATATCCGTAGTGGCCTGCTGCAATGCTGAAGGAGTGTTTCTGCCTCCATATTGTATTTTTAAGGGGAGAATAGAAAGGAAGATTTTTCAACCGGAATGCCCCCTGGGTCATATATCGCAATGTCAGAAAAGTCTGCATATGTTAATGCCGATATATTTCTTCATTGGCTGAAAACTCATTTCCTGCCAAGAAAACCGAATGGAAAAGTCTTACTTATTTTGGACGGACATGCTTCCCACACTAACTCTCTCAGTGTGTTGGTGTTTTCGGAAGCGAATGATATCATTCTTTTGTGCCTACCAGCGCATACAACCCATTTCCTGCAGCCATTGGATCGATCCTTTTTCAAGTCCTTAAAGAGCTACTATTATTCGGCCTGTACTAGCTCCATGAAAGCAAATCCTGCAAGAAAATTGGGTAGACTTCAGTTCGGTGAACTATTGGGTTGCTCTTGGAACAAAGCTGCTACGGTACAGAATGCTGTGTCCGGATTTAAAGCCACAGGTATTGTTCCAATTTGGCCCGATGCAATCCCAGATTACGCTTACCTTACTCGCTGATTTTGTTTCTGCAGAAAACAATATCCAAGCTTCCTTGCCGTCCAATACGGATATTGTCAACAACGATGGGTCATTTACTAACGATTCTCCACAGCCAAGTTGTTCTCATCATAGTGACAAAGTAATTAATACGCCTTCGTCTACAAAAACTGTCAAACCTGGGAAGCTTCTGGATGACATATCACCAATTCCTGTTTCTGCGTGTTTACAAAAAGCCAGAGACGCGGACGTCAAGTTGCAGAAGTTCTTAATACGCTTGAAGACCAAGAAACGTCTCTTATCTACAGCTCCATTAAAGAAGCAAAAAAATATTTTAAAAAAGGTAAAACGCTCGTTAAGAAGAGCAACAGTTCCTACCTCAGACTCCTCTGATTCTGATAGCCCTATACTAGATGATGAGAGTAGTGACGGTGGAACAGAAGACAAGCTGAGTGCATAGGCTGTGGGGAGGAGTTTCTTAGTACAAAAAACAAAGATGAATGGCTCTGTTGCATTATTTGCAAAGCTTGGACGCACGAGGGATGTACTGGTTATATCAACTTATGCAATGAATGTGGATAAATAGCCGCAAAAAAGAAATAAATGTTTTGTGTGCTAATATTAGTTATAATTATATGTTAATTATTATTTAAGTCATTTGTCATTAGCTCTAGGAATACATTTTCTACTGGTCCGTCTCTCCCGATGTCGATGGTCCATCTAAACCGGAGAAGGTCCGTCTAACCCAAATTTTTTGCAATTATATTTTTTTAGTTTTATCTTTTTGAGAATAATATTTTCTAGTTTTGTTATCTCTTGTATGTTATAAATACTTACACGAATATTCAGAATCTTACTAAACATTTCGATGAAGTTTTGTTAATTTCAATAAAAGTGGTCTATACCGGACTTACCCTAGGGATAATAAAAAAACGTTGATAATTTACAGATAAAGAAGACTAATTACGAATTAAAATTTATAATACGAAATACTGAATTTTAAAAAAAAATTTAAAAATGTTGATTTTATGTCAATACGAGGATGATGAAAACTTAAGTTGGGAAATTTCTTTTTGAACGTAGTATAATAATAACGGTACTGTATCTACGTTTGGGGAAACTTTTCTTTACTGCATTGAGGTAGTATATCTGTTCATGTTAAGGTCTTGATTTAAATATTATTTTTGTGTTTTCAATCTACTGTAATAACTTTGCTCTTTTGGAAGTGACTGAATGTGCTCAATAACTAGATTTTCGTCTTGCTATGTATATTTTTGCATTTTTTCTTGTTTCCTCATTTCTCAGTGTAAACTACATCTCCTGACTTTTTAGCTTCTACAAGATTTTCAATCCTTCTTTTGGTTACACCCTACATTTATACAGGGTGTCCCGGGACTAATGGGAAAAAGTCAGGAGCGTATAATCTGAGCCAAAATAATGTTAGTACTTCATATAAACTTTTTCTATGCAGGCCCTCGTTTTCGAGTTATAGGCCTCCAAAGTTTTAATTTTGAATTTGGTTTTTATTTTTATTTTTTTTACTAGTTATTTGATCTTTATAAAATTTACGGCAAAGCTATAATATACGTGTATGTTTATTTTGGAAAGGTAAACAGTTTTACAGTAGTGCCTTGAAGCCAGGGACGGACTACTCGCAATGGTTAGTGATCCAAAAAAATTGCAGGGATGGCACACCCTGTATGAAATTATCGAAATTGACTTCCTCACACATTAAGCTAACGAAAAGGTACTCTTGTTGGAATTCTACAAAATAAGCCGTTTGGCTAATATTTACAGTTTTATTATTGTACTACGTACCAATTTACCTAACTAACTTATTAATACGATGTCCAAGATTTACCTACAGTATTACAAAAAAATAAACGGTTTTAAAGATTAAAACTAACTTTTCCGCATCTGTGGCCCTAAACAATATTCTATTATAAAATTGTTACTCGTATACACTTCGGAGGATGTATAGTGCTAACAAACCGAAATTTTTTCAAACACAACCAAAAATTTAGTATATCTGGATTTATAGGACCAGCCGTACTCGCTCAAGTCAACTGAAAATCAATAGGGCACATCTGTGAGACACCTTGAACAATATTCAATCATGAAATTGATCAACCGTATATTCTCTGGAGGCTATATCGTGCTAACAAACTGAAAATTCTCCAAAAATGACAAAAATTTGGTACTTCAAGTACCAAAGCACCCGTTGTACTGGCTTTAGTGAGCTGAATATCGATACGGTTCATCTCTGAGACGCTCTGAATAATATCCAATCATAAAATTGGTCACTTGGATATACTCCTGAGGCTGTATCATGCTAACAAACTGAAACTTCTCCAAAAATGACAAAAATATCGTACTTAAAATACTGTAGCACCTGTTGTATTGGCTCTGGGGATCTCAAAATCAATAGGGTTCATCAGTGAGATGTCCTGAATGATATTCAATCATAAAATTGGTGACTTGTTGAACTCCGGAGGCTGTATTGTGCTAACAAACTGAAATTTCTCAAAAAATGTCAAAAGGCCGTACTTCAAGTACCATAGCACCCGCTGTACTGGCTCTGATGAGCTGAAAATCAATAGTGTTTATTTGTGACATATCCTTAATAATATTCCATCATAAAATTGGTGACTCATTGCACTCCGGAGGCTGTATCGTGGCCGACGACAACGACGACGACATACACACAGGATTTTTTTCTAAAAACCGTTTTTTCGTGTTGTTGTTGATGGAAAGCGTAAAAATAACTCAAAAATTTTTGTCAAAATTCCAACTTTTTTGGGGTAAACCAATACTTTTCTCGCATATTAGATAGGTTGGGCGGAAAAGTAATGATTTGATGATAGCAGATGATAAAAACATTAAGAACTCATTTAATAGGAATTGAATAGGTTTGCAAACAACGTAATCAGTTGCTTTTAATCAAAATTACGAACACAAAATTATTAAACTATTAAGAAAATCTCAAAAAACACAATTTATAAAACATTGGACTAAAACTAATTCCTAAACAACAATAAAAACTAACGTTATTCTAATAAATGTTCAATATGAGCTCCTCCCACTTCCACGCACATTCTAAGTCTACGAAGGTTGTTTCTTTGCACTTGAAAGAGCAGTCCCATATTATTTCTAATATCATTGCAGTGTAACACAATTCTGTCTATAAAATCTTGCCTTGTTTGCACGGGTGTTGCGTATACCTTACTTTTGAGATAACCCCAGAGAAAGAAATGTATAGGATTAACGTCTCCTGATCGCGGTGGCCATTGAAAAGGGCCTCCACGACCAATCCATCTATTAGGAAACCTTGTGTGTAAATGCTGTCGAACATCTAAACTGAAATGAGGAGGAGCCCCATAATGCATGAACCATAAATTCCTACGAGTTTTTAGTGGCACATCATCAAACAGGTTCCATAACTCATTTTGCAAAAACTCCAAATATCTCTGACCGGTCAAAGTACCGTCAATAAAATATGGCTGTATCAAATGATTGCCAACTATTCCTGTCCAAACATTAACCATGAATCTATGCTGGTTCCTAGTTTGGATAATGCCATGTGGATTCACATCATCCCATAAATGCATATTATGAGAATTTATGACTCCATCTCTGGTGAAACCGGATTCGTCCGTAAAGAGAACGTTACTAATGAATGTATTGTCTGCTTGTTGTTGTCGCAGAAACCACTGGCTATACTCAAGTCTTGCAGGATAATCAGCCACTGTCATACTGTGTACTTTTTTCATATGATAAGGATATAACAGCTGTTCTTTTAGGACGCGATGAACGACTGATTTCGAGACGTTATGTTCTCTTGATAATTTTCGTAAACTCGTTGATGGTTCATTATCAACTGCATTTAACAAATCTTGTTCAACTGCCACAGTACGTACGCTTCGTACTGGACCTTCTCCACCTTTTTTGGCAAAAAACTTCCTAAAATGTAAAATTTTGTTTTCTATACATGGAAAATTACATTTATTTATTCATACCTGTTTCTCGTAACCTGAGATCAATACGCTCAAACATTCGTCTGTCTGGCAATGCTCTGTTTGGAAAATGTTCTGCATAAAGCCTTCTGGCCTCTAAACAGTTTCGAGAAGCCAGTCCATACATTAAATGCATATCTGCATACTCAATAAAAGTGAATTCTGCCATTGTAACAGTTAAATTAAGGACTTATGAATTATTGACAAGTAATGACAACGAACTATTCTACACAACGTTTGACAACTAAAATCCTATGGTTACTTGATAAACGGTAAAAACACTTTTAAAAAGTTTTTACCAACTTACGAATTGATACGTCGTTAATGTTTTTTATCTTCTTGCTATCATTAAATTATTTTTTTGTAGTTCTGTAGGCAAATCTTGGACATAGTATTAATAAGTTAGTTTTACCTCGTTGTGTACTTATAAAAATGGTGAATGCGTAAATTGGTACATAGCTTAATGTGTGGGGAAGTGAATTTCGATAATTTCATACAGGGTGTGCCATACCTGCAAAATTTTTGGATCACTAACCATTGCGAGTAGTCCGTCCCTGGCTTCAAGGCACTACTGTAAAACTGTTTACCTTTCCAAAATAAACATACACGTATATTATAGCTTTGCCGTAAATTTTATAAAGATCAAATAACTAGTAAAAAAAATAAAAATAAAAACCAAATTCAAAATTAAAACTTTGGAGGCCTATAACTCGAAAACGAGGGCCTGCATAGAAAAAGTTTATATGAAGTACTAACATTATTTTGGCTCAGATTATACGCTCCTGACTTTTTTCCCATTAGTCCCGGGATACCCTGTATAGTCTATTTTTATGTGAAAGATTGTAATAAAACCTTATTTCTAATGCACGGTCATTTAAATATTATTACAAAATATTTCTTTCCTAAAATTTTCATAAATGTACCTGAGTTGTTTTCGGTCTTTGATTGGCCTTTTATAACCATAAGTTGTACAGAACAATAGAAAAAGGTTTGGGCAGGCCAAAAGCCAAGTTTGTTAAAGATTACATATCCGTATCATAAGATTATTTTCAATAAGTACCTATTTGCCAATAAAAGTCTGAAATTTTGTTTGATTTTAATTCAAAGACTCTCTTACAGTAGTCGAATTATAAGTAGATAAATACCTTCCCAACAAATTTCACCGAAGGATCCGTCCTTGCAGCCTATTCAGTAGGATGTTTATTTCGGTGCTCCGAAAAAAGTGGAATTTCTAAGTTAAACAATTAAGTGAATATTGTGATTTTTAGGAAAATTACTATATTTATATAGTGAGTGCCTTTGTGCAGATTACTATCAAATATACCTTGAAAATAGACTGTATACTTTAGAATAACGTTGTCGTAAAACTGAAAGTCAACAAGAAAGTACGATAACAACTAATTATCAACATAGCATAATTACACGGCCAGGGGCGTACTGAAGCGTCTGGGCTTCCTTTAACAGATCACTTTAAAATGTCAATTAATATGTCATACTCTTCTATAGTTGCTCAACCAAAATATCCTTCAAAAAATCATGGAATCATAATCAGCTCAATTGATGGTGCCAGCGTTCAAGATTATTTTGTTCCACTAGGACAAATCGTGCAACCTAAAAATATAACCCGTATCTCTAAATTAAGTCAAAATCGGGTATGTACGCAACTGGTAGACGACTTTATTAACAATCATGGATCCATAAAAGTTCTTAACCAAACTTTATGTGCTCGACGGCTGATCACACCAGCCGAAAGACTTGTACTTTCCAATGTTTGTCCTTCGATACCCAACGAACTTCTTACTGATGAATTAAAAAAGATTGGTCTGAATTTAGCGTCTCCTTTAACGTCTCATCGTATCAGCTCATCACTTCCCGAATTTGCTCATATTTTGAGCTTTAGACGGCAGGTTTACGTCAGCCCTACCTTTTTTTCCAAGTTCAAATTTTCTGCCTCTAGTTTTCTTATTTTCTCATTTAGAGATTCTACCCTTAGAAGTATGTTGACTTCTGATGCTTCTATAGCTCTTCTTAGTTCCTGTTTACTATTTTTAATTTCTTCTAAAATTTCTCCTATTGTAACTTGGCTGCATTCTTCCATTTTACGTGTATGGCCGCCTTTAATTTAAGTACTTATCATACAAAAAAACTTGTATGTGATAAGGATTGTTGGATTTGTTTTGATCTAACACTATCTATAATAACTTTCAGAGCAACTTTTATAACATGTATTTCACTAAACGTACACGTATTAACGAACTTCTTTTTGCAACTGAAGCCGTTAAACATATAAACAGCCTAAAACTTAACAATTGCTTGATACTCACGGATTCCTTAAGTTCCGTTTCGTCAATCCAGCATTTATATCCAACTTATCCCTTTGAAAAGTTGATAAAATGCGAACTTCATACAATTCAAGAAGACTCAAGAAACGTTCAACTCATCTGGATTCCATCCCACATTGGCATCGGTGGTAACCAGAAAGCTAAAAGTGCGCGTCTTGCAGTGAATAGTGATAACTCTGGAACAGTTATAAAATGTGCCAGCAGTGACCTGAAAGGTTTTTATAAAAGCAAAGTGTCCATTAATATTTAATTGTTTTCAATCATTTACCGACAAACATTTATGTAAAAGTGTTGATGACACAGTGGAATTAGTTAGTGGTACACTTGGTGTTGGGAAATTTACAATTTACAGAGTTACTTAAGATGAGAAATGTGGCGAGCTACAAACAGCACGTAAAGCTGGGGCTTGAATACTTTTTTTTAAGTTTTTTAATTTGACAAAAAATGTATTATAATATAGTATATACATAAATACAACAACTTATATTAACGATAATCTAAGTAGACCAATTACAAGTTTCAATTCTTCTGACCTTCATTTGACAAAAAGTTTTAACTATATCATTTATATTAAGTTCTCTAGATTTTTATTAATGTATGCCAAAGCTAGCCCATTGAGTCTCTCCTGTCCCATCGTTGATCTCAAATAGGATTTTAGTAGTTTTACCGATGAAAAACTTCTCTCGCCCGTAGCACTTGTTACAGGGATTGTGGCAAATTTTTTTAGTAGTATCTCTATATTGGGAAAGCATTCTTTGGACATACGTTTTAAGGTTTCTGTCTATGATTTTGGTAGATCAACACTGACAGTGTCACTCCACTTGTCTCCATATCGCTAATTCCGCCTGTAATTCCAGCATGGATCCTGGCATATCATTTTCATATATTCTTGCAGCCTCAACAACTTTGGCATCAGTATATTTTTTAAGGTGTATTGGAATAATAGCTTCTATGGGTATTACAGTATAAAGTTGATTAAATCGGTCTTTCATTTGGATTATAATATGATCCAGGAAAAGTATAAATATCACCCTTCTGTAATATTCTTCTTCGTTATTTGCCTTTATATTGCTTCTGTTTGTTTGTTGCAAAGTCTAGGCATAGTAATAGTCATACCAATTCTCTGAAGAGCGTGATGGGCCTCCAAGAAAATTGGTTTAAATTGCAGTTCTTCATTTTGCCTTATATTTTCTAGTTTGCTTGTATGAAAAGGCAGTGGAAAGATCAATTTCAACACTCTGTAAATACTTGCTTAAGTGTACGACATTAAAAACGAGGCGACTTCTAAAGCTATAACAAAATCACTTCTTCTAATGGCGGCATTAAAAGCCATTGCCTTTCTTGAAGTCTCTGTATCATTGTCCTGTTCAAAACTAGCAAGAGCATTGCAAATTGCTTCATATAGTTCTTTAAAAGCTATTACGCTATTATGACGCTCAACCCAGCGCGTAGCACACAGAGGTTTTAACTTCTTTTTTTTAGTTTCGGTTATTTCTAAGTCATCAACGGCTTGTTGAAAAACTAAAACTCTTTTTGCAGAGCAAGTAAAAAAAGAACATACCCTACCCAAAATACCCATCATGTTCCTAATTTCAGAAACTTCACAACTTTTGGAAATAGCTAAGTTAAGGCAATGACTTAAACAGTGTAAATACATAGCCAAGGGCTGTTCTTGTCTTATTGAGGCTTGGACTCCATTGAACCTTCCAGCCATATTGCTGCCTCCATCATATCCTTGTCCACGAAGATTATCAATAGAAAGTCCAAATTGCTTAATTTGATTTTTTATGGACTCTTTGATGCATTGGCCAGTTGTAGAGTGCAGCTCAATGAAACCAAAAAAAACGTCCTTTATATCATACGTACTAACCAAATACCTCACACAGAATGTCATTTGTTCTTTGGTACTTATATCGGTTGTTTCGTCGCAAATTATTGTAAAAAATTTTGATTGTTTTATAGCATTAACAATTTCAGTAGTTATAACCTTCCCAATGCAAAATATTATCTCATTTAGGATTGTTTTACTAATCATTGTACAGTTCTTTGGTGCTGTTAGTATATGATTTTTAAGGTTTAAATCTCCAGAATCTATACGAAAAGTTAATAAGTTCCTAAAAATGCCATCATTACTTTCTGAAATATTTTGGTTTGAGCTATCTTTAATATCTATATTACCATCATCTCTACGCGCTATGGTAATTTGTTATGGGCACAAAATAGAATTGTTTTAATAATCGGCACTAACCGCTGTCGATTAGCTTCAATTATTTCTGCTTTTTGTTTATCTAATTGCACAGAAATACTGACAGACTTTTCAGACATTTGTGTGTTTAAAAAATCATTTGCTTTTTTAACTGAAAATTTATGGTAGTTGGTGTTTTCATGCTGCGTAAGCATTTCCCGGGCTTTTTTAAACTTAGTTAGCGGTTCCCTCACAAGCATTTTAAGAATCTGAAAAATAATAAGCTTAGGTTACGATATAGTTTAGTTGGTTTCAGTTAGTTTTTTAAAACCTTATTTCATTAAAACAATAGGCTCATTTACCAATTTTTTTATTGTAAATTCTGAAATAACATAATAAATTTAGTAAGTATGCAAAATATCAAATTTTTTTAATGATATTTAACCACCTAAAAAAATTATTAAAGTTTATAAAATTAATTAAAACTATGACGTCAGACCATCTTTTTTCACCAGGTAATTCGTTGCCACAACGCATTACCTTTGCTTTGCGTCTGTCAGCCTGACGGAAAAATATTAACACTTTTTGTGACAAATGTCAGAAAAAGGTAACGACAATGTTTTTCGAAGCAGGTGTCCAAAATCGCAATTTGTATGTAAAAACGATTGTATGACGTCACATTTTAAAATAGCCTTAGATTATTCTAGCTCTAAAATTTTTGGTAATTTTCGTCCAATTGGACTAATTCTTTTTTTAAAGCTTAAAATAAAAGGTAAACTACAATAATCGTATAAAAAGAGTAACTTTGGAAATATGACTAAATGAGCCTATTATATAACTATTTTATTCTTACTTGGCTACCCATTCCTCCGCCATCTGGTGCAAATAGCACACAAAATTTACAAAATCCTCCAGTTTTACTTTCGCTATACGCAAGCCAGTTATACTGTTGTAGCCAATGAACACCGAATTTACGCATTTGCTGTTTCCCTTCTTGTTGCAATGGAAAAACATATTTTGAGTCAGGGATCCAAGTATTGCTTATAAAATTTATTTTTTCATGGACACTTAAAGATTGTCCGACTGCATTCCCAATATCATATAGCTGGCTGCCATTCTTAAAAAAAATAAACAAATTTAATTTCATAGTTTTTTTATTTTTCTACGATATTTTTGACGTATTGTATTGACGTTACAATATTTAAAAGCAAAATTCTTTGACTTTTGGTTGACCTATACATTATTTAACAAATAAAGCAGGTCATAGGTATTAAATTCAAAAAAGTATATTATTTATAATTTTATTTAAATTAAGTTAGAATTATATACCAAATTTGAACTTTACAAATATGACAGAAAAAAATAGAACGAACAGTACGAATTCATTAAAATCCCTTTTTTGCCTATGTAATTAAGATTTTAAACTCAAACGCAAAGGCAAAATACCATTACCATCCTATAAAATGCTTAAATAAACCAAAATCAATATAAATTCCTTTTTTTCGCTCTAAAAAGCTTCTAACCCAAATCAACACTTAACAGTTTTCACATATTTGAAAATAACGGTAAAGTAAAACTAAAATACAAAATGTTAAAATATTTTTTTTTAGATCTAACTGTACGTCACATCCTGTAATTCTTTGAACATACAAAAAAATATTGTTTATTTTTATCCTTATTCCTTTTTATCATTTATTACGAAATATGAAAAGGCATATTATAATTGTATACTTACGCTTTGCTGTGAGGGCTCCTCAGAAAAACGGCTAGGTTGACTACTATTACTTGCCTCAAATTCTTGCGAGCCACTGCCAGTACTGCCACTACTTGTTGATGCTACTATAACTATGTTTTCTTTTCTTCTATAACACTAACACTACTACCACAATGTCCCACCTCCACAACCGTACTATTTTTTGGCTGTTTTGTAAAAAAAGATGTTAATGTCGTTTGTGATCGCTTCATTTTACGCAGGTCCAAATGAGACAAAAAGTAACTTGTATTCCCTATGAACGTCAAACACAATCTGAATAAGAAAATAAATTTCTTCTTATCTTCCAGAAATATAGATTTATTATTTAAATCCATTTTACAGAGAAAAATGCATAAACACGGTTTTATTTCAATGTTCTGCAAACCAAAGACGCGGCCTGCGATTGTCTTTATCTTCAATAGGGAAGCGCCGCGTTTGAGCATTTTGCCGACTACCTAAATTCAGACGCACTCGGCGCGGCTGGTTTTGTGGACGTAAAATAAATAAAATTAAATGATTATTTTAATAAAATGATATTTATTTTATTATTTATATTCTCAAATAAAGCTTTTGGTAAACATAATATATAATTATTGTATTTATTATTTATTATTAGTATTTATAGCGATGTTTGACTTTTTATGACATAACAAATCTTCTTAAAGGGGGGGCTTGAGCCCCCAAAGCCCCCCCCCCCCGTGGATCCGTCCTTGACGTAAAGCTCCAGGAAAACCAAAATTTCAACTAGAAAATCATTTGAGAGAAAGACTTCGAAGGAAAATGGTTTATTATTTTATTACTTTCTCGCACATAAAAAATAAACTACAGTAAAACTCTCATTGGGGTAAAACTCTGGTTCACAAATAATTTTTAATTCAGGTTATGTAGTTTCATGTGATATATATTACGCCTTACAATTTTGTTGTTACATTTATTTTTAAACCAATATGATCTAGTTTTATTTGCCTTTTCAATGACAGCAGCTTTTTCCATACTCTTTCATTATATCAATAGAAATTAATTTTTTTCATAATTTGAATTTTTCCGGAAGTTAAACTAGTGATTAAAACCTCATTTTCAATGATCAATTTTTCGTTGAACAATTCATTGTGTGAGAAAAAAACTCGTGGGTACGGGTGAACGTGACAAATAAAAGCAGCTATCGCCGCCTCACTATGCAGGCATCCTTCAAACTTAAATGAAGATATAGTGTTCCTCTTCAATAACAAATTAATACATTAGTTTATATAAAATATTGACTGTGTTATTGATAATGATTCTATTAACTGTTTGTACAACTATCTTGTTTATGAAACATATTTAATTGTAGTACTCTTATCGAAAGTGTAATTGATACCGAAATTTCCATTTGGGAGGTTTCCTGCGTTTGGTATTCAGTGTCAGTGTGACAAATTATTGAATACAGACGTTTAATTAATAGTGTACGAAGTTAATTTTTCAACAAAGTTGTGAGGGGTGATTTTGTAATTGTGCCCATATTCGAAGAGCATCATTGGAATCTCGAAAACGGTGAGATATAAAGAAAAGATTAAATTGTTGCACAGTTGAAATTGAGATTTGGCTGTACAATTAATGTCAAACTTATATCTAGAACAAACTACATGTATATTTTTGTTTTGCTGGAAATAACTACTGTAACTCCTCCATCCTTAACACTGACCAATAATGATTTTAAATTTTTTGTCGTCAAAAATATTGTTATAGCAATACAAATAATTATTATCGGCGAAAATAGTCCAGCTGTTGTATGGGTTTTTTTGGAGATTCTACTTCTATAATTGGTTTTATATTTTTTGCAATTTGGTTAATTCCATACAATCCTGCAAAATAAATTCTACTTAAATTTGGCGAATGATATGTTTGGACTCTTCTAATTTCGGATTTGCCTTTTCGAATCTGAATATTAGTTGAAATTGTTTCTTCGCCTATTTGAATTCTACAATCTTCTGGAATCTGAAATTCTAATAATTGATGGATGATTTACTTCTAAATATTGGTCTGATGTGCGTTTGGAATGATCAAAACTCAATTATTAGTTACTTGTTCTATAATAGATTCTTGAAGATTTGCATCATTGGCGTAGCAGTACTTGGAAGAATGGCCGTCTAATTATTCCATAGCGCAATTATATGTCTATTTGAATTCTTCTCAGTAATAATACTCGTCTTCTAATATTGGATATTCTTGTTTTATTAATGTGGCTTCTTCTACGACTTTGACCAAGTTGAGTTGTAAAGGAATGAATATTTTATGGTTTTGGATAATTGGATATAAATGGTAAAATTCAGTGGATTTGGATTTGAGTATAGATACATGAATAGCAAAAATTATTTTAGAATTGGAAAAAGTTACTTGTGAACCCAGAAGTAAATAACATATCAAAATGTTATTAAATTTTGGAATTTGCTCCTCTTTGTAAAGTATTTTATCGTTTTTTGATTTGAAATTACTGAACTGTGAATAGAATAATTTAGAAAAGGTAATTAAATTCTCAATATTATCAATTCAAGTAATTAAGCTTCGACAATCCACATTGATCTGTGAAACTGTGCTATAAAAAGTAATAAAATTGTTATTATTTTTTCTATTGATATATGAAAGTTTTCTTAATTATTTTGAAGATCATCATTAAAGGAATATCATTTAAATCAAAGACATCTTTATCCATTAATTACTTCAGGTCTCAATTTACACCTTCACAAAATGAAAAGAATTGAATATTTCCTATTATTTCATATATATATATATATATATATATATATATATATATATATATATATATATATAGGTGGGGATAACGGGAACGGGGATTTCAGTCCAAAGAATCAACGCCAAGATCTTTTATTTACAAAATGCATTTTGTAAATAAAAGATCTTGGCGTTGATTCTTTGGACTGAAATCCCCGTTATCCCCACCTATATAGCATTTTTCAGTCGTTATATAAAAAAATTTTTTTATATATATATATATATATATATATATATATATATATATATTAATACACATCCTCTATTTGAAATTTAAAGAATAAGTAAAACATAAGGAAATTTATTTAATTTTAGTTGTCATACTCTCGATACACACTGTACTCTACGTAAATTCCTAAATTTTGAAAGATTCAGTATAAATATCAAACATGACATTTCATAATTTCGATGACATTTGAGTAGAATACATCTAATGATAGATAGAACATAATAGGATTTGGAGAAAATATTTGAAATTGTAAAATATAGAGGTATCTGCTAGCAAGATTATAAATGTAATAAAAGAATTTCAAAATCTCACTTGGTTATTGAAAATTATAGATTAGGAATTTTTTAAAAACAAGAAAAATCGGTAACCAACAGAAAGGAGAATTATTTATTTTGTAAGAATTTAGTCAGTAGCTTTTTATCCTTTGAAGAGACAACATCAGAATAAGAGTTGTCTCGAATTTTTTTGGTAGATTGCATAAATTGCATATCATACAATCAGATAAATAACCCATATAATAAATTCAGTGCGTACATAATTCGGATAAGAATTGTATCGTAAAAGTGTATGTGGTTCCAGTTTTTCTAAATCGTATATATTTAGAAAGTTGCAGTATTCTAAATACGTTAGAATAAGTACGAGATTTTCTGATCCATTGGGTGAGTCATCTCCAGTTTTAAATTTATTTCTCGAGAAATATCAGGCCTTAAATTCAATACAGTTAAAAGATGCATCTATATATAAGAAAATTTGAAATATACCAAATTTATTGATACATATCATTTACAACATCAAGTGAGTAGACCATTTTGAGCAGAAGTTTCGGTATTTGACATTGATACACGTCAAGTGTAAATTATTATTTGAACGTTTGATAATAATTCATTAGGTTAAATTTTAGCATAGTTGTATTCTAAATTTAAGTTTTTTTTGTAGAGGTTACGACTGTTGTTCTTTTATCATAATGTTTGGGAATAACAATTTTGTTAATTTTGCGTATCTGATGGTATAATATATAATTTTGATTCTAAATACCTGTAGTATTCATTCAGTATCCAATCTCATTGAACTTATCATTTTACATTCATAAAATTTTCAATTTAATCAGTGACATTTGGTTGAAATTTTTAGTGACAGTAAATTAGTAAATGTCATAAAAGAATTAAAGGGCCTTTTATTATATTGAATTAACAGTTATTTGAGAGTTTGATAATAGTGAAACATTTAATTTGGAAATATCTTAAAAAAACAAATAAATTTGAAGAATTAATTTTGAACAATTTTGATCTCACCCTGAGATAGGAGTAATAAGTTGATTGTAGATAAATTCATCTTTATATTGATATTTATTGGCGCCGGGCATATTTAATTTAACAATTACTGTCAAATTTGAAATTCAATACGTACTTAAGTGGTATGCACAATAATTGTCGCTGCGACAAGATAGTATAATTTATTTCCATATCGTAGGGCAATTATATCTAAAGAATTGAAATATTACAAATTGTCTCCAAACGTGGAAAATTATATTCAAAGGTTTGAAAACATAACAATATATATATATATATATATATATATATGTATATAATGAATAAAATACGAGGTGTCTAGATAAAACATAAATTTCGATTTTCTACTACACCTGCCTTCAGTCGAAATTTCAGTAATTTCGACGTATTGGCCTGACCGTTTTTCGAAGGAAAAAACAACTACATTCCTGGCTAATACCACGCAGAATATTGAATTACATCCCCTTCGAAAACCATGACGTCGATCAGCCATTTTGCCGATGCGGACATCTGTGGTGATTCGCAACTGATAGCGGAATGGCATAGTACACTGACGCGTTTCGACCTTCTTGAGTCTCTTCAAGAGTGCCGTAATAATGCCTTCCAGTTCATAATCTCTAATCCGAACTGAAGATACCGTCCTTCGACAACTTCACTTGGCTCGTGTAGTTACACACAAGCGAGAAGCAGTCAGCTGGCGTTATGGTCAGGCCAATACGTTGAAATTATTGAAATTTCGACTGAAGGCAGGTGTAGTAGAAAATCGAAATTTATGTTTTATATAGGCACCTCGTATTTTATGAAATTATATTCATTTTATTTCATACGACTAATACGGTCGCATTTATCTGAGGTGTTGGTTCGCAACTGAAAGTGAAGATGGCGCCAGCTAACTGCTTCTCGCTTGTGTGTAACTACACGAGCCAAGTGAAGTTGTCGGAGGGCGGTATCTTCAGTTCGGATTAAAGATTCTGAACTGAAAGGCATTACGGCACTCTTGAAGAGACCCAAGAAGGTCGAAACGCGTCAGTGTACTATGCCATTCCGCTATCAGATGCGAATCACCACAGATGTCCGTATCGGCAAAATGGCTGATCGACGTCAGGGTTTTCGAAGGGGATGTAATTCAATATTCTGCGTCGTATTAACCAGGAATGTAGTTGTTTTTTCCTTCGAAGAACGGTCAGGCCAATACGTCGAAATTATTGAAATTTCGACTGATGGCAGGTGTAGTGGAAAATCGAAATTCATGTTATATATATATATATATATATATATACTTCCTTTTTTCTTGGGATTAGGTGAATAAAAAACTTTTAGTGTAGCTGCGTAGTCATATAATTCCTTCCAACATAATTTATGAACTTGTTGACGTTTCGATCATCCTTTTTGACCTTTATCAGAACTACAAATACAGTTTTTATGAATACATACATACACATATAAAAAAGCTTACCTCAAAGTGTAGTTAAGAACAAAATAAACAAAACAACACAATATTAAAACGTCAAAGAAAATCAAAACATAAACATATATACAGGGTGTCCCGGGACTAATGAGAAAAAAGTCAGGAGCGTATAATCTGAGCTAAAATAATGTTAGTACTTCATATAAACTTTTACTATGCAGGCCCTAGTTTTCGAGTTATAGGCCTCCAAAGTTTTAATTTTGAATTTGGTTTTTATTTGTATTTTTTGTACTAGTTATTTGATCTTTATAAAATTTACGGCAAAGCTATAATGTATGTGTATGTTTATTTTGGTAAGGTAAACAGATTCACAGTAGTGCATTGAAGCCAGGGACGGACTACTCGCTATGGTTAGTGATCCAAAAATTTTGCAGGTATGGCACACCCTGTATGAAATTATCGAAATTCACTTCCCCACACATTAAGCTAACGAAGAGGCACTCTTGTTGGAATTCGATAAAATAAGCCGTTTGGCTAATATTTACAGTTTTATTAATGCACTACGTACCAGTTTACGCATTCACCATTTTTATAAGTACACAACGAGGTAAAACTAACTTTTAATAGATGTCCAAAATTTACCTAGAGTACTACAAAAAAATAATTTAACGATAGCAGAGGATGAAAAACATTAACGACTTATTAATTGGAAAGTTGGTAAAAACTTTTTATAAGTGTTTTTACCGTTTATCAAGTTACCATAGGATTAGTTGTTAAACGTTGTGTAGAATAGTTCGTAGTCAGTACTTGTCAATAATTCATAAGTCCTTAATTTAACAGTTATAATAGCAGAATTCGCTTTTATTGAGTACGCAGAAAAACATCTAATGTATGGACTGGCTTCTCGAAACTGTTTAGAGGCCTAAAGGCTTTATGAAGAACATTTTGCAAACAGAGCATTGCCAGACAGACGAATGTTTGGGCGTATTGATCTCAGGTTACGAGAAACAGGTATGAATAAGTAAATGTAATTTTCCATGTATACAAAACAAATTTTTAAATTTTAGGAAGATTTTCGCCAGAAAAAGCTGGAGAAGGTCCAGTACGAAGCATACGTACTGTGGCAGTTGAACAAGACTTGTTAAATGCAGTTGATAATGAACCATCGAGTTTTAGAAAATTATCAAGAGAACATAACGTCTCGAAATCAGTTGTTCATCGCGTCCTAAAAGAACAGCTGTTATATCCTTTTCACATGAAAAAAGTACACCGTATGACAGTGGCTGATTATCCTGCTCG
This sequence comes from Galeruca laticollis, assembly GCA_963921935.1. NCBI lineage: Eukaryota > Metazoa > Arthropoda > Insecta > Coleoptera > Chrysomelidae > Galeruca > Galeruca laticollis. The sequence goes on from OY998178.1 coordinate 6,175,165, forward strand.
ACTTGAGTATAGCCAGTGGTTTCTGCGACAACAACAAGCAGACAACACATTTATTAGTAACGTTCTCTTTACGAACGAACCGGGTTTCACCAGAGATGGAATCATAAATTCTCATAATATGCATTTATTGGATGATGTGAACCCACATGGCATTATCCAAACTAGGATCCAGCATAGATTCATGGTTAATGTTTGGCAGGAATAGTTGGCAATAATTTGATACAGCCATACTTTATTGACGGTACTTTGACCGGTCAGAGATATTTGGAGTTTTTTGCAAAATGAGTTATGGAACCTGTTTGATGATGTGCTACTACAAACTCGTAGGAATTTATGGTTCATGCATGATGGGGCCCCTCCTCATTTCAGTTTAGATGTACGACAGCATTTACACACAAGGCTTCCTATTAGATGGATTGGTCGTGGAGGCCCTTTTCCATGGCCACCGCGATCAGGAGACGTTAATCCTATGGATTTCTTTCTCTAGGGTTATCTCAAAAGTAAGGTATACGCAACACCTGTGCAAACAAGGCAAGATTTAATAGACAGAATTGTGTTACACTGCAATGTTATTAGAAATAGTGTGAAATTGCTCTTTCAAGTGCAAAGAAACAACCTTCGTAGACTTAGAATGTGCGTGGAAGTGGGAGGAGCTCATATTGAACATTTATTAGAATAACGTTAGTTTTTGTTGTTGTTTAGGAATTAGTTTTAGTCTAATGTTTTATAACTTGTGTTTTTTGAGGTTTTATTAATGGTTTAATAATGTTATGTTCGTAATTTTGATTAAAAGCAAGTAAATTCTGGACATCGTATTAATAAGTTAGTTAGGTAGATTTGTACGTAGTGCATTAATAAAACTGTAAATATTAGCCAAACGGCTTATTTGATCGAATTCCAACAATAGTACCTTTTCGTTAGCTTAATGTGTGGGGAAGTGAATTTCGATGATTTCATACAGGGTGTGTCATACCTGCAAAATTTTTGGATCACTAACCATTGCGAGTAGTCCGTCCCTGGCTTCAATGCACTACTGTAAATCTGTTTACCTTACCAAAATAAACATACACTTACATTATAGCTTTGCCGTAAATTTTATGAAGATCAAATAACTAGTAAAAAAGAAAAAAATAAAAACCAAATTCAAAATTAAAACTTTGGAGGCCTATAACTCGAAAACGAGGGCCTGCATAGTAAAAGTTTATATGAAGTACTAACATTATTTTGGCTCATATTATACTCTCCTGACTTTTTCCCATTAGTCCCGGGACACCCTGTATATTTAAAATTTCAAAAAAATAATTTATTTATATATGTTTCAATATTTTTGGTATACTCAGTGTTGTATATGATATTCAAAATGTTTGATTTACCCAGTATATGTCAAATTTGGCATAATTTAGTTTTAGATGACATTTACACAGAGTATAATAGATATAGTTTAATTACGATAAAAAGACGATGACGTTGCAAAACAAAATATTGTGATGTTGCCAAGCTGTAGTTTTTTCCTTTACTTAACGAAAACTAGAAAAGTCAATCTGATGTTAGATTGACAGTTCTTCTTTTTCATTGTTCCGTGCCTCGTAGGGCGTAAGTCAAAATATATTTATTTAAAAATACAAGGCTTGTATAATAGGCTTGATTAATTTAATATAAATATTTATTCATGAAAAACTATGGATAAGATACAAGAAACAATAACCGATGATTCTATATTCGAATTAACATTTAATTATTTTACATAGAAGAGGGTTAAATGACGAACTGTAGGTCCTTATACCTTATTCTATGCTCTATAGAACCATCTTCAAGAGCACTGCAAGGGTTTACGCTAAAAGGAATCAATACAAGCTGTAATCATCTTCATACAAATTTAAATATTGTTTCTTTATACAATATCTATTATATTTATTATAATAAAAATAGAATGGAAAAGAAAAATATAGATCCACTAAATAAAATTTTGTTACAAGATATAAAAATAAAAAATCTCCCATTTTATCAGTATTATTTATGTAGAGATACTGTGGTCGTTGTTTTAAGTTGTGTATTATAAAATAACTGTACCTAATTAATTTAATAATAGTTATTAGTGATTTTGAAAAGGTGGAAATAAAGCAAATGGGATAAAAATATACAAAAAATAAAACAAAATATTTCCACTACTCCACTACAAAATCATCACTATCTTCATCGTCACTGTCAAAATTAATAATAAGTGGAGGCACATCCTGTCTATCAAATACTACTTTTCTATCCCACCCATCTTCTATAATTTTTTCAGTTTGCTCTACTGTCTTTGACCAAATATCAGGAGTCACTTTTTCCATACACCTATTGCTTGTTCTGTTGAAGATCCATCAGTTCCCACATGATCTCTATAAAAATTTTAACTATGCCTCAAATATGTTCAATTGGGTTGAACATACAATGGTAAGGGGGAAGTCGAAGCACTTCGTGACCATATTTTTCAGATGATATGTCAGCTTTATATACTGTTGGTGGTTTATTCCTACAAAAATGCATATATTTAAACAAAATAAGTTACCTAAGTATTACCATAATATATTGAAAAATATTTATATCAACTTACCGTTGTACTAAATTCAATAATTGGGTTTTGAGGAAAGTATTTTCAAAAGGAATATCATTTTGTATCAACCAGTTCTGTATATCAGCCTTTTTGGTAGTTGTTGATGGTACTTTATTGATCACTGTACTTGCATTATCCGTTACAATTGTGGCAGGTTCTTCCAAGTTTACTAAAAGCTGGTATTCAAACCAATGCAAAAAATTTATCGGTTCATTTCACCGTGGTAATCACCATCTTGTTTTTTGGAAGAAAAAACCAGCCCTGCTCCAGGAATAAATCCAGAAGAGGAACCAGCATGCAATACTATATACATACAATAAGGAAATAACAAATTACTACTAGGTTTCCTAGATAGACTGCATAGCTCAAAACAAATATTAATAATTATATAGATTTAAATAAAATAGTGTGACTAGTAAATATTTGAAAAGGTCTTAAAATGGCATCATAAATCGATTGCTAAATTTCATTATTCAATTACCTTGGACCACCAATTTTGGTTTTTTTCACGTTTCTATGATTAGAATCATGCCAAGAACGTCCAACAGTACCGTCTTTAAATATCCAGGTCTCATCCAAAAACACAAATTGATATAAACCTTCCCCTTTTATCTTGACATATTCATGTAGAAAATGTACACGTTTTAATGCAATATGTGGCAACTCCATTAAACTACGACGAGGATCATCTTTTTGGTATTTGAATCCAATATTTTTCACTATCTTCCAGATTGATGTTAAACAACCATTAAATAGTTGACGCTCCTGGAGTTTGTCTCTTAACGTTTTCAAGGTTATGTGTTCCTCTGAAAAAATATTGTGTTAGTTAATTGTCAATAAAATAAAACAGTAAATTCAATATACTCACTGTTTCCATACATTTCGTATATAGCATTTCGGAAAGCATTTTGATAAAAGTTATCAATTTCAACAGTAGGTTTTATTACGTTGTCTCTTTTTAGGTGGGCTTTTAGGCTGTTCACCTCTATTATGCTTGGCGGCAATACGGTTAACAGTGGTAACGCTAAGTTGTAAAGCTTCCGCAACTCTCTACAATATAATTACTTCGAGTTATGAAAGAATAATATATTATCAAGTTTAATTAACCTAACCTAACATTAAAAACATTTAATCATTTACATTTAAATATGTAACAATAATATTAAAAATGTTGAATACAAATATTACTTACGTCTCTTACAGCAGTAAGCGGGAGAAGCGGGCCCCCATTTCGACATTCTCGTTCAAAATAGCTTAACAAAGATGTTACCATCTCTTGACATTTTCTGTTCAGCTGCTTCGGCATTTTATTAACCACACACTGCAGATTTGCCTAAATACGTAATTAGTTATGAAAATAACTGTTTTTTTTTAATCTTAAAGAAGCAATGAATTTAAAAGCACCAAAAAAAACTTGTAAATATTAGACGATGATCGAATGTCAATAAACGTCAAAACAAAGTTGATTTGACAACGTCTTGAAGTTTTGCCAACCCGTTAGCTGTAAATTGCCCTGGCTGTTGAGGATAAATTGTATTCATGGTTGGTAAATTAATATTTATTCTCATAAGCAGGAAAGTAACTAAAAATGACATCATCGTCTAGACAAGTCATGTCATAACATAAAAAATATTCCAAATTAAGATCAGATGTCACTGTAAATATTTATTATTAATAAAAGAAAAACAACTCTCATTTTATATAGAAATTATGGAAGGTAAACAATATAGATCAGAAAACAAGTTTATTTTTTTTAAAGAAGAAAGGTGTAACTAAAATATAATGTTTTTGTTGATTGAGAAAATAGATTCAGTGTGATTTGATATTCCGAACGGAGAACATCTAACATTATTTTCCCTTTCATTATTCCTTAGAATATTTTCAATATCAAATAAATATGATGAATCTATATAAATAGAAATTTGTGATAAAGTATCAGTTTTCTTTTGAATTATTGAGTCTATTTGCAATACGTTATAATAATATTTTGGTTTTATTCCTGATAAGAAATCAGCTGCAAGATTAGATTTAGCTAAATGTGTTTTATTGATTAAAATTTTTCCATTTGATTTATTGTCAAGTATTTTAATAATTTTTCTGCTGGTCCTACAGTAAATTCAAATTTACCGTCCGTGGGTGGTCTAAATTTTATAGGAATAGAAACACGATTACCAATCAATTGTTTATTATAAAAATTTATATTTAATTTCATTGTCAGTATGTCTTCCAAACTTATGATTCCATCAAGTCAAGAAAATTGTACAGTATGAAATGAATAGAGCCATTATAATTGAATTCTGTGAACGCAGGTTTTTTTGCCTGAAATTTATCTTGTTGCTTATAAGTAATGTTTTAATGTCAACGTTCGAATTATAAATGCAATGCGAGTAAGATTTCATTGCTGCTGAAAGTATTTTTCCGCCTACCTCTATCCAAAGTATACATTTCCTGGCCTCATTGTAGGGAGCAAAGTCGTACTTCTCCTCCCTAGGGGGGAAAAGTAAAAGTGACGTCATAGTACGTTATCAATGAAATAAGTTTTGCAATTCCGAGACTAAAGTGGTCACTTTAGTGTCACATGTTAGAAACACTGCTAGACCCAAGGGGTATAAAGGGACAGTTAAAATCCCAAGGGATTTGAAGTACAAATAAAAACGTATAGCTATTTGTATTACTAGGGAGGAAAGTGCCACTTTTCCTCCCGCAGGGCAGTAAACATCCAAGGGAGGAAAAGGCACTTTATTCCCATGTGATACATATGATTTTTCCTCCTACTCACATTTTTTGAAAATTTATTTACGACACAAATAGGTAACGAATATAATTAAGAACACAAGAATTATATATTAAACAAATTTATCAATACATGTTATACAATTAAGTACATAGTATTGTTTAACTATATTTTAGAATTATTTATGATAATATTGAATGTGCAGTTTTGAGAAGCACTTATATGAACACCATTGAAAGAAGATAGGGTTTGAACACGAGCTTTAGTATTTGAAATATTTTCGCTTAGCACATTGTAATGGTGGTAACTTCTAGAAGTGCTTGGCTGATTTTGATCACACGTTCAGGTTCTACATTATTTCCCATAATTTGATCAGATATTTTTCTTTTTTTTGTGTAAGATTGTTCTACATAAACTTCTGCTATATTGGTTGATTTCCAACCGCCATGCTGTTTTAGAGCTAAAATATCCCCACCAGCGTTTACTAACAGAGTTGCTGAAGTTCTTCTGAAACTGTGCCCTGTGTAATGTTCCGCATTTGGAAGATTGAGATTTTCTGCAATTTTTTGTGGTATTTTGGATATACTATTTTTGCCAACCACTTGATTTATACATTTGCCTGCTTTAAAGCATACCAACAATCGTTTATGCTCAGTTTTAGGACGTAGACAGATATACTTTTTAACGATTTGAACAAAATTTGGGCCGTTACCTGTTGTAGTATTGATAACGAAAGTTCGTTGTTTATACGTTTTTGAAGTGTGGATATTTATGACTAAAAGATTGTCTTTCTCTCCAATATCATCCATAGTCATTTTAATAAGCTCATCACATCGACATGCTCCAGAAATTCCAATAACAAGGACTACCTATGAATATTTTATATCAAAAATTAAATTATTTTCATGGGATTTCTTACCTTCATTAATAAAAAAACATCATCGGGGGCTTCCATTAAGAATGTATTTATTTCTTCTCTTGTATAAGCTTTAGCTTTATTTGGTGTGTATCCGGCATTTTGACGTTGTAGAAATGCAATCAACTTTGGATATTTAATATCGACATTGTCCTTCATTTGTATCATTGTGCGTAGCATTGAATATTTAGACCAGCCATGTCAAACTCAAAGTCACTGGTTGGCCAAAAGCATGAAGACCATAGACTAGGTGGGCCGCAAAACCTAATCTTAAAGAAGACAAACTACTGAAAATCTTAACGAAAAAAAGTACTATTATATTAGAAGTATATTTATTAAATTTCCAATAAAAAGGACATTTTGCCAGATATTTGACATCTTTTGTTTTTAATTAAGTTGTCTATTTGTGGCGTGAATTTATCGGCAGAAATAACTTTTAAAACTGCGTCCAAGTGTGCGTCCGTCAATCGCGATCTTGCGGGAGATTTGTTTCCTTTCATCAAAGAAAATAATTGTTCACACTTATAGGTACTTCCAAACATTGACAGGATTTTACAGGCAAGTTTTCTCATTCCTTGGTATTGAAAAGGCAAGTACTTATAAAATTCGAATGTACCAACACTATCAAATTTTTCTTTTAAATGGGTTTGACACTGAATCTCAATCACTTCCATCTGCAAGTGAGGGGGAACTTTATCAATATCGATAGTGAAAAGACCAGTAAATAAAGAAAAATTGTTTTCTTGGGACTTAAAATCCTGAAAACGCTTTTCAAATTCTGACAGAAGGCTTCCCATTTTCTCTGTATACATTTTGTATGATATTGGGCCACTTGTACTTTCCTGATACGCCTTGCAAGTCGGAAAATGTGACAGATTATCCACCGCTAACTGGTTTTTCCACAGCATCATCTTACACTTGAAAGCTTTAACATGATCATGCATATCTGTTATAACTTGACGTGGTCCTTGCAATTTCGTATTTAAGTCCGACAAGTGTTTTGTGATGTCTACCATAAATGAAAGATCTTGTAACAAAGGTACGTCGGATAATAAGCTGACATCTTGTTCTTTCACTTCCATGAAAAGGCGTATTTCTTCTTTGAGTTTCCAAAACCGATCGAGAACCATAGAACACGAAAGCCATCGCACTTCTGCATAATAAGGTAAACCAATGTACTCACTTTCTAAATCACGTAAAAACGCAGAAAACTGTCGCTGGTTCAAGCCACGTGACGTTATAAAGTTTATCATTTTTTTCACTGACTTTAAAACGCTTTCCAACTTGATCACTTTTGAGCATAAAACTTCTTGGTGGATTATGCAATGAACATGATGAAAATCTGGTTTGTCACTGCCCGTTTCTCTGATATTTGTTTGTAATATTTTAATAATGAAGTCATTATTTACTCCAGTCATTGAAGGAGCTCCGTCTGTTGCAACGGAATACAGTTTTGACAAATCTAAATTGTACTTTTTCAGAAGTCCATAAACAGCATTGAAAATATCCTCCCCAGTTGTTGTATCATGCAATGGTACTAATTCCAGTAATTCTTCATAAACGTTGATATCTCTATCAACAGCACGAAGAAAAACAGCGAGTTGCACCACACCACACACATCTGTACTTTCGTCACAGGCAATAGAAAATGCAATGAAAGAGTCTGATTTTGTTTTTATCTGTTCGCTTATATTGGCAGCCAACTCAGTAACTCTTTCAGCGACAGTATTCCGGGACAAGGATATATTTTGAAAAGCCTTCACGCTCCCGGGACTTACAATTTCCGCGGCCTTTACAAGGCACTCTTTTATAAATTCACCTTCAACAAATGGTTTTGAGTGTTTTGCGATCAACTCCGGCAGTAGGTAGCTCGCTTGAACGGCAGATTCATTTTCTTGCTTTGGACGTGTAAACATAAGCTGTTGATCTTTTAACCGTGATTTTAACTCTTTTAACTTTTCGTTTCCAATCATGCCTGTATACTTGTCAAACTTAGTTTTATGACTATCATAGTGACGTTTTATATTATATAATTTTGGGACACCGACTGTACTGTTTCAAATCAAGCAAATAATTTTGTCTTCCACTTCACAGCAATAAAACTCTAATTCCCACTTTTCTTGAAAGATACGATGCTCATCTCCAAGTTTCCTCTTACTTCCACTTGGTTTTGAAACAGACATATTAAAAACTTTATCCGAAATAAATAACAATAAGTACTGTTATGTGTTGTAACAATAAGTACGCAACTAAACTCGCAATTCTATCGCAACTGACTCATAACTGACTGAACAACTGAACTCAATCGAGCGGTATTGGCTTATATACGGATTGTGATTTCTCGACAGTTCTTTCCAGAATGTTCAGGTAGCGTCATCTGTGTTCTCGCGCGATAGAACTTTCCGGAACAAGCCAGGCTTTTAGGTTGAGCGCGCATCTTAGTTCATCATCACAGTACTTTACTTTCGGTTTTTAACAGGCTCGCGAGCCGCATTACATGGCTGTTTTCAAAATTGATTCGGGGCCGCAGGAAAATGCTCAGTGGGCCGCATGCGGCCCGCGGGCCGCATGTTTGACATGGCTGATTTAGACCAAAGTGTTGAAGCTTTTAATGATTTTCCTTGTAGTGAAAAATATGCCATTCTCTGAATATTTATGTATCTTGTTGTCTTCAGCCCATTGCTTATATTGTGCATATTGTTTTTCATACCTGTCTTTAGATTTTTGTGGTAGTAAGGTTAATGACGCTATGTTGGCTTGTTCCTTAGTATTAGGTGGTGTATTTGGAAATTCAAAATCACTTGAATCGCTCTCCATTTTTCAAAAATTCAACTAAGTTTAATGAATGTAGCGACTTTGCACCTCAAAAGTCAATCGCCGTGTTTACTGTCAGTGAGCCACAGCATACTATGCTTTTCTTATTCTGAACTCAAAAAACGTATATCTAAGATTCCTGAAGTTGAAATTTGTATTGAAGAACTACGTTGAAGTAACATTAATGTTTGATATTTACCAAAAAACAGGATATACAGGATGTTCTAGAAATTATGGAAACAATATGAATATAATGAATTCACAAGTTTCATCGTTTACAACTTACTTGAAATGAGGGGGAGGAAAAATACTTTCCTCCCTAGAGAGGAAAGTACTTTTCCTCTCTAGGGAGAAAAAGTATGAGTTTCTTCCCTGATTTGAGGGAGGAAAGTGTGTACTTTCTATAGGGGTAGGAGGAAAAATAAATAGTATTTATTAATTTTGTTTGTTAGTTTCATAAATAAATTATTGAAAATGTCTTGTTATTTGAGGAAGGCGGAAAAATCATATGTATAACATGGGTGTAAAGTGCCTTTTCCTCCCTCGACACGTAGCGGAGGGCAGTAAACTTCATTCTCGGGAGGAAAAGTAGCACTTTCCTCCCTTTTTATACAAATAGCTATTGTGCTACCAGTGACAATTAAAAGTTTTCATTTGGGTCGTTTTATTTCGATACATGGTACATAGTTATTCCATACTATATTAATTTCGACTAACTCCGATTTTTTATTTGAGAGTCCTTCCGAAAATTTTGATTTTGTTCTGAGTTATTATTATATAGAAATGCCTGTGGATATGGTGTACACACTATATGCAAATTGAGTGAATGAAAACGACGAATACTCAGTGTGTATTAATTTATTACTTTTAGGCTAAGCGCTTTCGGCTGTTAAGCCATTATCAAAGCCGTCGTCATTTAAAAAGTAATTGTCAAAGACATCAAGCTGATCAAAAACAATACTCAATACTCAAGATCTATCCAACCATCGTTATGATTGAGTCAATCGAATAAAAACTTTAAATACCCTATTATAAGGGTGTAAAATTATATTCACAAGAAGTAAATACACTCAAAATTAAAAAACTGAATTAAACTGTTTTAATTCAGTTAATTCCACAATATAATACAAGTTATTGAAAATTCTAAAAAATTGACAATTGTTTCGATAAATCAATATCATCGTCAGAATGACAGAAGTTACATTTCATTTTATGCCTACCTGATATTTAGTAGTTATTTTTGGCTAGACCAAGAAGTAACCTAACTTGTGATTGGCTTAATATATGTTTATAGAGAAAAGAAGAAGATGTGATATTACAAATATTGAAGCTTAGATATTATTAGCCCTATGGTGATATCCTGGATATCATTTTTCCAATTAAGATCAGTATAACTGTGCAATGATATAGAAAACCAGGAAAACTATATCTGCTGATCTTTACAATTATCACTTAAGAAGACAGTTTATTAGTGGAGAATTCCCTAGATTTAACTGTTCATTGACAACTTCATATTGTGGGTTTCTTAAATGTCTTCTAATTTCCAGTTCTTCAAGGAAATCCAGTTCTTGTTTCTTTTCACAAATATGCAGTACTTCTAGTTCTGTGTTACGTGTCAATGAATGATTGGTGTCAAGTAGATGTTTTGCGTAGTGGGATTTATCTGGTTGTTTTAATATGTATGCTCGTAAGTGCTCACTGTATCGTATTTCAAAATTCCTAAGGTTCTGACCCAAATAGACAGCATTACATTCTGGACATTTGAGTTTATATATACCTGACTTCTGTAATATTGGTATTTTTGTTTTTACATTTAACAATTTTGTACTAACGTTACTTTCTGTTTTAAAAGAAATTGTTGTATTCGTTGCTGAAGATATTATCTTTGAAATATTTTTAGAAATATTTCCTGCATATGTGATGGTTTTATAAGTTTTAATTTCATCAGCTTGTTTAGGATATATTAGTTGTAATGCCACTTTTTCCTCTTCTTCACTAATTAACTTATTTATCATATCTAATGGATAACCGTTAGATATTGCTATTTGTCTAATTGTATTAATCTCTCTATCAAAATTACATTTGTTCATAGGAACTGGAAAAGCTCTATGTATCATTGAATTATATGCTGCTATATATAGTCTGTGAGACACAGGGTGGTTAGAATTGAATGGAATTGTTACATCAGTTTGTGTTGGTTTTCGGTAAATTGAATAATCAAGTACATTATTAACTCTTTGAATTTTTAAATCAAGAAAATTGATTGAGCTATTTTCTTCAATTTCTAATGTAAATTTAATTTTCGGGTGTAAATTATTGATGTGGTTGAAAAATACATCTAATTGTCGTTATTATATTACATAAAATAACGAAACCAATTAGACCTGTAGTCTCTAATGTTAATGCTCCTAATAATATATTGGCAAAGAAGCTCAACAATATACTCAATACTTACGGATATGAATCTCAGTACTCAATTAGAAATTCAATAGAACTAATCAAAAAGTTGAAAGCAATCCACTTACAAGATAACTATAAACTCATATCGTTCGATGTAACTAACATGTTTACTAAAATTCCTCCTAAAGAATGTCTAATACTTGTAAGAAAATTACTAGAAGATAAAAATATTAATCCAGGAATAATATCAGATATACTTAATTTATTTGATGTATGCATTAATCAGAATTATTTCACTTTTGACAATAAGATATATATTCAAAAAGAAGGTTTACCAATGGGAAGCCGTATATCACCTATTTTAGCAAACATTTTTATGGACAATTTAGAAAGAAAGATCTTTGAAAGTAAAATTTTGAAAAATATTTTATTTTGGTATAGATATGTAGATGACATAGTAGCTTGTTTTATGGGTAGTGAACGACAATTAGATGTATTTTTCAACCACATCAATAGTTTAAACCCGAAAATTAAATTTACATTAGAAATTGAAGAAAATAGCTCAATCAATTTTCTTGATTTAAAAATTCAAAGAGTTAATAATGTACTTGATTATTCAATTTACCGAAAACCAACACAGACTGATGTGACAATTCCATTCAATTCTAACAGACTAGCAGCATATAATTCAATGATACATTGAGCCTTTTCAGTTCCTATGAACAAATGTAATTTTGATAGAGAGATTAATACAATTAGACAAATAGCAACATCTAACGGTTATCCATTAGATCCATTAGATCAAAATTACGAACATAACATTATTAAACCATTAAGAAAACCTCAAAAAACACAAGTTATAAAACATTGGACTAAAACTAATTCCTAAACAACAATAAAAACTAACGTTCTTCTAATAAATGTTCAATATGAGCTCCTCCCACTTCCACGCACATTCTAAGTCTACGACGGTTGTTTCTTTGCACTTCTAATAACATTGCAGTGTAACAGATTTCTGTCTATTAAATATTGCCTTGTTTGCACAGGTGTTGCGTATACCTTACTTTTGAGATAACCCTAGAGGAAGAAATCAATAGGATTAACATCTCCTGATCGCGGTGGTCATTGAAAAGGGCCTCCACGACCAATCCATAAAAGTTTATAATTTCATAAAGAGTTGAAAACTGTATATGAAAAGATAGATGGAACGCAGCTCAAACTTATGAAAGGGAAATTAATAAACAGGAAGTAATGAATCTTAGTAAATTTATAATTGCCAACTTAATTTTATTGATTATTTATTGCATACTGAAAAATAATATCAAAAACAAAAATAATCAATAGTTTATATGATATAAATATAAAATAAGATTGAAAATTAAAAAAAGGATCAATTACATATAGGTAAATTAATAATTTAGGATGTAGTTTTTGTAAAAATAATTATTTATAAAAATATCTAAACAACATGTTTATATGTACATTAGCTATTGTATTATGGAAAAAAGACATGATATATATTCCTTAATACAATAGAAATAATAGTGAACTAGTGTGAATATCATCCAGAACAATTAAATTAAATAATTCAGATTTGGAATTAAAACACTTCGAAATGACAATTTTTTATTCAAAATAACAGATAAGTGAGCTTTGGATTAATCAAGCGAGGAGGTTGTTGATTTTGAAAACAAGAGAAGAGAGTTTTTCGGGTGATGGAGAAGAAGCGTCGATAGAGAGACTCTTTGTTTAAAAATTTATCAGAAATTGGTATAAATGTTAAAAAACACAATCAAAGGTAAATCAAAGCATTTAACTATTGTTTATAATCCTGTGTAAGGATGAAGAAGTGTAGAAAGTGAATATCTCCTGAGAGATATCTACAAGAATTTGGAGATGCGAATTGCAGCCCGGCAGAGAATTCAATATTAAGGTCTGTGTCTTTACAATTACATTCATTGGAATTCCATATAATTCTTTATAAAGAAAGTGAACATTAAAAATTTATCAGAACGTTCAAATTGAATAAATTCATTAAATGGCCAAGAACATTTATCATATGATGCATCATAATTTTATCTTAATTGAGAATTAAACAGTTTTAGTTAATAATAATATTTGTACTTACTTGATATAATATAATTCACTGTATATGTTCACGAGCATCATGCATTTTCACATAACCTCTCATTCTTTCTTTTATCTTCAGCATGAATAACTATTTGCCTATTACTGTCTTCACTTTCAACTCACTCACATAATTTTAATTAAGTATACTTATATGTAATTGATTATTTAAATTTTATATCATTAAAATTGTTTCACCATTATAGACGCGCTGGTAGTGTGTTTAACAGTAAAGCTATTTCTTATAGAGGGGAGAGTATCCTCCTATCGTTTCAATTATAACAGCGCATGCGTTCAGATTTATGCGCCGACGCACTGATAGGAACATTCTTATACTGAGAAATGTATCTGATATAGGGTGGAACAAAAATACAATTTTCAATGTTTAAATCTTATTGCAAATTTTCATAATAATTTATTAAATTGTTTACATTTGAGTGTTGGTATTTTATTCTCATCACATCCATCAGAAATTTTTCTATTGTCAACATATTTCAATAATTTTATATAGGAGAAACTTCAGAAATTAATTTTCATAAAAAAAGATTTTACATGGAAAAAGGTAAGGTTTAAATTAAATTTGTCAATTACTGGTATTAATGCATCCTGAACTCAAAGGGAGGAGTCTCATACTTTCGACTGAGATAAATAAATATAAATATAACATCTTGAGCTAGCCGAGGTAAAACAAATACTATATTAAATAATACTGTATTAAATAATACTGTATTAAATAAATAATAAAATATAATCAATTATAAATATTGGCGCCCAACGTGGGGCTCGAACCCACGACCCTGAGATTAAGAGTCTCATGCTCTACCGACTGAGATATTTCCATTTTCACTTGATCGATGATTGGTATAACTTCTTTCCACACGTTGTAAGTAGCTTGATAAACTATCCATAGATTTTATATTATGAAGCGCTATTGTTTCTGCTACTTCTGAATTAAAGTGTCTTCCAACATACAACACTAATTCCTCCTCCTTCATTTCAGGCTCAAGGTATTGTGCTACGTTGTATAGTTGCATAGTATAATTGTTTAGGTTTTTGCTCTTCTTGTAGTCAAATTTACCAAAGTATAGCCGTTCCCGAAATGTCGCTTGTTGCAATTCTCCCCAGAAATAGGCTAAGAATTGTTGCTCAAAATCTCCCAAGCTTTGAATCTGTTCTTCTTTATTACAGAACCATAACAAAGCATGGCCCTGTAATATACTCCTTATTATGAGTTTTATCTCCATAATATCTCTTAGTCCTTTTATTTTACTGCGAATTATTTTTAGGAATACTTTGGGATGGATATTATTTATATTCCCATCGAATTTCACCCCGATTTCGAAATTGCTATGGAAATTTCCTGGACATACATTAACTCCACCACTTCTTCTTAAATTCTCCTCCATTTCCTCGACCGTATTTCTTAACTTCCTATTCATTTCTTCTATGTTCTCTCTAATTTTCACACCATTTTCTTGTATTTCTTGTCTCAAATTTTTATTTTTATTCTCCATTTCTTCTTTTACCTCAATAATGTTCTTCTTAAATTCTTCCTGGTTCTCCTTGAGTTCCTTAATCTACTTACAATTTTCCAATTTGACTTCATCTATTTTCTTTTCCAATCGGTGCATGTTTGTATGAATGATGTGAATGTCTCCCCTAATTTCTTCCTTCATACTATTCATGTCTCCCCTCATATTTTCCATGTTTCCACTTACTGTGTTGATATCTCCTTTCAACTCTTTCTTCATATTGTTCATATCTCCCTTCATTGTCTTTATGTTTTCATTTATACTCATCAATATTTGCTGCATCCATTGTTCATTGGCATTAGTTCCTCCTTGTGTTTCCCTGCTCTCTTGTCTTCTATCTTCTCTTTCTTCTTCCGCTTCTTCATCTCCTGTTGCACTTTCTTCAGAAGCATGTCCTTCAGCTTGCTGACCTTGGATCAAATATTGAACCTGGAAATCTCCCATTCCATGGCTCCTCTCTTCTCTCTCCTCTTCTGATCCGCTATCGGTTCCAACCTGTTTCCCGTCTCTCAACATCATTTTCCTGCTTTCCATGATTTATTTGTTTAATTTGATAATATATTAATATTGAATCAGGCCACACGTTACTGTGTCAATTTTATAATAATTTATTAAATTGTTTACATTTGAGTGTTGGTATTTTATTCTCATCACATCCATCAGAAAATTTTCTATTGTCAACATATTTCAATAATTTTATATAGGAGAAACTTCAGAAATTAATTTTCATAAAAAAAGATTTTACATGGAAAAAGGTAAGGTTTAAATTAAATTTGTCAATTACTGGTATTAATGTATCCTGAACTCAAAGGGAGGAGTCTCATACTTTCGACTGAGATAAATAAATATAAATATAACAGTTAAAAAAATCAACATCTTGAGCTAGCCGAGGTAAAACAAATACTATATTAAATAATACTGTATTAAATAAATAATAAAATATAATCAAATATAATAATATATATATATATATATATATATATATATATATATATATATATATATATATGAGGAAAGTTGAATTAACATTATGTCAACGAATGCAAAACTGGCAATTAAGTGGCGACATATGGGATCATTGTGCCTATGTTCAACCTCATAGGTCTTAATAGGTTACAGTGATCCAAAATGAGCCACAATAGGTAATTAGCCTCCCCTGTTTATTTGTTTATTTACAATTGGTATGATGTTACAGTACTACTAATATATTTTTTTCATACGTATAATTAGGTTATTTAAGCACTACTTTTTATGTATTTTTAACTTTATGATTGGGAACTATTCTGTACATTTCAATTCCTGTGGGGGTTTTAATATTTGCTGTGGTAGTTTTAAAAAATATTTATATCTCTAATAATACGATTTTAGTTGCCATTTATTTGTATTTACCTGTCTGATTGGGAGTTATTGTTTTGTTTTGTATATGTATTTTACGTGTCTTAAATATGACTGTATCTATTCAGTTTTGTATAGTCTTAACTCATAACAAAATAGACGTACCAACCTTCTCGAGAATAAAGAGCCTTCACCCACGCACAAGTCGAAAGATTTCAGTGGGTTTCTCCTACTTTATTTTCATTTTACTTTTACATGAATGAATTATATACTTGCAAACTATTTTGAAATTTTAAACCATCTGTTTTTTGTATATGAAATTTTTTTTGAAAATAAATTATTATTATTATTATTATGTTCAGCCGTTTCATCTGCACTGTCGCAGAATCTACATGTTCTTCTGTCCACTTTTCCCATCTTGCAGAGGCGATATCTGAGTGGGCAGTGTCCCGTAAGAAGTCCTGTGATTGCTCTGAGATCAGACTTCTGAAGCTCTAAGAGCGATTTAACATAGCGAGCAGAAGGTTGTAGCAACCTTTTTGCTTGTCTTTGGCCTGGAATATTTTTCCAGTAGGCTGTACTAAGTTCCTTTTCTTATTTCCGGACTTCTCCTACAATGTGGCTTTTAGTAATGCCACAAAACGGTTCGGGTCCGATGAAAGGAGTGCTAGCTCCTTTCTTTGCAAGACCATCGGCAGTCTCGTTCTCAACAATTCCCTTGTGCCCGGGCAGCCATAACAAAGATAGTTTGTTATGTCTAGCCAGTAGCTTAAGAAATTGTTTGCAGCTCCAGACTGTTTTGGACTCGTAAGTTATAGACCTTAGAGCTTTCAAAGCAGCCTGGCTGTCGGAGGCAATCAATATTCTAGCTGCGTTGAGGCGCTTTTTGAGACACTCTTGAGCACAGAAGTCTATCGCTAGTATTTCCGCTTGGAATATTGTGGGAGTGTTACCTAGGGCTACTGATAACCTAAGATTAGGTCCTGTAGCCCCTATTCCTACTCCTTCGTTTGTTTTTGACCCATCAGTATAAAATGTGAGGACACCCCTAGTTATTTCTGAGATTTCGTTCTGTGTTAACTCACGATCGTTAATAGTAACATCTAGAGTAACTTCGAAATCTTGTTTAGCAGGCATTATGTCCCCAGGCATCATCATAGATTGGGTTGATCCAACCCTTAGTATCTCGAGATGCCCTGTCAAATCACCGGGTTTTAGAGATTTAGCCTGTGTTAACCTATAGGCATTTTGCAGAACAATCCTCCTTACATGTAAATGTAATGGAGGGAGATCTAGCATTACCTCCAAGGCCATGATCTCATTACACCCATTATTCCTAAACATGCGAGTCTTTGCAATTTTTGCAACTCTATTGTAGCCCTTTGTTGCGTTGTTTTCTTCCACCATACAAGCGCAGCATAGGTGATGATAGGTCTGACAACCGTTATATATGACCAGTAGATCATTTTTGGTTTTAGACCCCAAGTTTTCCCAAAGAGCCCTTGTTGCTTTTGAGGTGATGTGTGCGAGGTGTGAGTTCCACGTAAGCTTCCTATCAAGGATGACTCCAAGGTACTTAACCTCTTCCGAAAAAAACAGGGTTGTAACATTCAAGCTTGGAGTCCGTATACTTAACTTCCTCCTGTTAGTGAATGGCCGATATATTTTAGTAAATTTATCGTATTTGCTAATCAAAGTCACACATATGATACTAGAAACCAGAATAATTTATATGTAAATACTCAAAGTAGTACATATAATGTGAAAACTTTATTCTTTAAAGGATTTGTTACTTACAATAATTTACCAAATAATGTCAAAAAGTCTTTCTGAATTCAAAAGACATTTATCATTCTTGTATAAAGATGAATATGAAACATTTTAGTACATTTGTGTAGGTGCTGAATTGCGCTGTTTTGCAATGTGTTTTAATATTTTGAATCAGTTCTTTTCAGTACCTTCAACGTTATTATAAACTAATTACTATGTCACATTTGTGTTAGTGTTTACTTAGTGTGCAAGTTGTATTTAACTACGATATTGTAATTCTTTTTAAATTTTTATGTATATTAGGGTTTCCTAAATAAAGATTCTTATTATTATTATGGAACAAGTGTCGTTTTAATAGGATTGACTAAAAGTCCTTTCTTCGAACACCAGGTAGTTATGAGGTTCAAGGCACATTGCATGTGATCGGCAATGATGCCGTCTTGCTTACCTCTGACCACTATAACTAAATCGTCGGCATAGCCAAGAGCACGAAATCCTTCTCTTTCTAGCTTTGTTAGGAGGTCGTTAACCACTAGTGACCACAGTAGAAGTGATAGCACTCCTCCTTGAGGACAACCTTTCACCGCTTTTGTCGTAGTCTATTGGTCTCCAAGGTTTGTGATTATTTTCCTAGTATTTAGCATGGACTGAATCCATTTGATTATGGAAAGTGGAATACCCTTTGCAGTTGCAGCAGCGCTAATTGATTCATATGAGGTGTTATCAAAAGCTCCCTCTATATCTACGAATACACATAGCGATAGTTCTTTCGCAGCTATTGCCTTTTCTAGGACAATGTAAGGCATCTAAGGTAGATTCGCCAGGTTAGTAGGCAAATTGTTCCTCGTGAAGCGGTGCATTTGATAAATATTCACTTCTCACGTATGTGTCGAGTATTTTTTCCATACTTTTGAGTAAGAAGAAGGTAAGGCTTATAGGTCTATATGACTTTGGTTCCTCTGGAGGACGTTTGCCACTCTTAGGAATAAAGCAGACCCTGACTTCTCTCCACCATTTTGGAATGTATCCCAAGATGAAATTCATCTTGAATATCTTACATAAGTGGGGAATTAAGATATCGGATCCCTGTTGTAAAAGTGCTGGAAAGATGCCATCCTCCCCAGGTGATTTGTAGGACTTGAAGCTGTTAATTGCCCTATTCTTGGTGAAGATTTTACACGCTAGGCTTTTTGATGATCTAGAAGTTTTGATGAAAGTTTCATCAAGATTTGCCTCTGCGTTATCGTCAATAATTGCAGCACCAGGAAAATGAGCGTCTATATAATAAACATCTCATGCTTTCCTCTATGGTTTCGGTGAACTCTCCGTTTGGCTTTTTAAGGAGTCCAATACCGTTAGAGTGGTCCTTAGCGCTGACTTTTTGAAGGCGCACTGCTGTGGCTACGTTAGAAATCCCTTCGCAGAATTGCCTTCAAGTTTTCCTCTTGGACCTTCTGAGTTCTTTGTTATATTCAGTTAGAGCCTTTTTGTAGTCTTCCCAGTTTCCTGTCCTCTTGGCTCTGTTAAATGCTTTGCGTGCTAAGACCTTTAGTTTGCTGAGTTCATTGTTCCACCAAGGCACATCCCTATTGACAGCCTTTGTTTTGATGGGACAAGATTCCTCGTAGTAATTAATTATCGTGCGATTCAACCATTGAGAGGCTACTTCAAGCTCCTCCACAGTTTCAATCGTATATAATGCGCCTTCAACATCCGACTTTAATTTATCCTTATATGAACCCCAGTCCGTTTGTTAAGGTATTCGACAACACTGGGTCTGTCCCCGCGTAGCCCCGACCTCGAATCGTATCATCCTGTGATCCGACATTGAAACCTCATCGGAAACATGCCAGTTTTGTATTAAATTTGTTGTAAAGTAACTAGCTAGGGTGATATCAAGCACCTGTTTTCTAGTTGCAGTGATAAAAGTGGGTGTGTTACCTCTGTTAATAATGTCTATATTAGATTTAGCCAAATACTCTAAGAGATACTCACCTCGTTTGTTCGTGTCCGTGCTGCCCCATACTATGTTGTGGGAGTTTGTATCACATCCAAGAATTAGATGTCTGTTCTCTTTATTGCACCATCTGATGAGGCTTTTGACTTCCTCTGGTGGAGGTTTGTCTTCCTCTCCCAGAAAGTAAGCAGAGGCAATTATAATGTGCCTTTCACCCCTTTCCACTATCTGTACTTTACCACTTGTGGTTTGATTTAACTAGAACTGCCGTTTCTTCCAATCGTAATTTCCCAAGATTTTGAGTTTAATTACGACCACGACGATTGGACGCCTTGAGATTACTCAACTATTTTTCATGTTATATGTGAGAATTTTTGTGTGTTTTAGATGATTCTATTACAGTAGACAACACAAACTCATATTTACATAGGAGGAAAAAGGCATTAGAACACAACTAACTAAAAAACTGACAATTCTCATTATTTTATCTGACGAAATAAATTTTTCAACAACTACATTAGCAACCGCCAACTAAAATAACGAATCAAACTCGATTCAATAATAGTTTTAGGGAAAGTACTATACAGGGTGTCTCAAAATTGACGCCCGTCCTTTCAGAATATGAATCGGGGGACTAAAACGAATTAAAACGTAAGAATAAAAAAATTGCCTTATGTCCATGGTTACAGAGTTATTGACAAAAAACAAAGATCTAACATTCAATGTTTACACTTTATTAAAAACGAAGTCGGCTAAAAACAAATGAGTAGCATAGGTTGCTGTGGTAATGTTAAATGTTAATTAGTTAATTATTAGTTCTGTCAACTTTTGTCATAATAAGTATAAGTATAATTTCATACGGTTATTTGTTTTAAAAATGGTACGTTATTATTCCAATCGAGAATATGTTGATATGTTAAAAGTATTAGGTGTGCATAATGATAATGCCAGTGCTGCAAAAACTATACGACGGGTTGAACAAAGATTACTGGAAACGGGTAATTTAAATCCCATATTAAATAAGGGAGGACGCCATTCTACGCTCAACGTCATCCAAGAAGAGCAAATTCTTGATTTTGTTGAAGCGGAACCAAATACAAGTCTTCGAGTTACATCGAGACAAACGAATTTCCAAAAAGATACCATTCATAGATTATTAAGAAGGAATGGCTTATATCCATTTAGGCCTCAAAAAGTTCAAGTTTCACATGAAGGGGATAGGGA
Organism: Galeruca laticollis; assembly: GCA_963921935.1. Taxonomy (NCBI): domain Eukaryota; kingdom Metazoa; phylum Arthropoda; class Insecta; order Coleoptera; family Chrysomelidae; genus Galeruca; species Galeruca laticollis. The sequence continues at coordinate 6,196,570 of OY998178.1, forward strand.
GCTTCGGATTAATTTTTGTAGATGATTATTGGATAACGTAAACAATGATCCACATTTTATAGAAAATATTATGTTTACTGATGAGTGTACATTTACCCAGACAGGGATTATAAATACTCATAATTTGCACGAGTGGAGAGATGAAAACCTTTATTTAATACGTAAAAGATGTCACCAAAGACGATGGTCAGTAAACATTTGGGCTGGATTATTAAATAAAAATGTAATCGGCCCAAATATGTTACCTAACCGACTTCATTCAGCATCGTATTTTCATTTTTTAAAAGACAATTTACCACTGTCATTTCTCGATCAAGTTCCATTAGCAACTAGATTGAATTGTTGGTTCCAACATGATGGTGCTCCTGCACATTATGGTAGACAAGTGAGAACATTACTAAATCAAACATTCCCCGACTGTTGGATTGGAAGAGGTGGACCCGTACTATGGCCTCCTAGATCTCCAGATCTAAATCCATTAGATTTTTTCTTCTGGGGATTCTTGAAAAAAAAAATTTACTTTGAACCTGTTGAGAGTGCGGAAGATGTAGTAGCTCGTATTCACGCTGCTGTGACATTTATAGACGAAAACATGCTACAGAGGGTTCGTGATTCAATGATAAATCGTGCAAATATTTGCATTGAAGTGGGAGGCGATTTGTTTGAACGCCTTTTATAAATTAATTTCTTGTTTTGTAACAAATATTCGTTTTTAATAAAGTGTAAACATTGAATGTTAGATCTTTTTTTTTTTTTATATATCAATCGCATCAACCACGTAGGGTTATTAGCGAATTAAAATGATGGAAGTTCACTTATTGTAGCTTGGTTATAGTCTCTATATTTTGCTACTTAATTTGCAGTCTTTCAGGTAGTTTAAAAGTTTTTTAGTTTCTTGCATTCTTGTAATAGTTTTTTTAGTGATAGTGGTAGTTGATTCTTTTTCCGTTCCTTGTCGTATTTCGCACATTCGATTACCAGGTGTTTCACGGTTAACTCACTGTTACACATTTCGCACATTGGTTTATTTTTTCCTGCTAGTAAGTAGTCGTGTGTGATGCGCGTATGACCGATTCGAATACGAGAAAGGATCACTTGTTCTCTTCTATTTATGTTTTTACAGTTCCAACCGTGAGAATTTGTAGTGACTTCATATGATTTGTGTTGGTTATGTCTTGCTTCTTCCTGCCATTTATCGTAGATTTTGCTCTTGTAGAACGCTTTCAAATCAGTATGTACGGTAAAATCGTTCCTTCCTGATTGTTGATTGGCGAATGCATTTTTTGCTATTTGATCTACTCTCTCATTCCCTTCTATTCCAGTATAGGATGGGACCCACATGAATTTAATATGTATGCTGCTGTTTCTGCAATTCTGTAGCTCTTTCTTGATCAGTATGGCTATAGGGTGATTAGAGTACAGTTGACGAAGTGCTGTTAGTGAACTTTGAGAGTCAGATATTAAAAGGACATTTTTATGCTTGATTTTCTGGATTTTCTTGAGTGCTTCTAAGATGGCGAATAATTCAGCTGAATGAATAGATGTGAAGGGTGGGAGTATGTAGGATTTCGAAAAGTCCTCGGAGTAGAAGGCAGCCCCAATTTCATCTTGGTTTTTTGAAGCATCTGTGTATACCTTATAAATGCTACCGTATTTATTTAAGGCTCTTAGGAATTCTTGTTTTATTCTGGCTGTTGGAGTCTCTGATTTATTAAGGTAGGCGAGGCTTAGGTCTAGGATAGGGAGTGTTATTGTCCATGGAGGAGGATAATTTATTGATGGGACGTCATAAATATTTGGGAAATGCGAATTTATTTTGTTTAAATATGTTTTGACTCTGTGATAGAAAGGAGGAGTAGTTGAGCTGGATAAAAATTTGGCTTTAAAACGATCAGATAAGACATGGTGGGCTACTGGATTTCTTTTGTTTGATATTACAGAGACAGCATAAGAGATGCTTAGATATTCTCTTCTGTAAGAAAGCGGTAACTCTCCAGTCTCCCAATGTAAGCTTTGGATAGGACTTGTACGATGGGCACCCAAACAGATACGAAGAGCTGTGTTTTGTATAACTTCCACTGACTGAAGAAGGCTTTTGTTGGCAGAGTTATAGGCAATCGCTCCGTAGTCAAGTTTTGATCTGATCAATGATTTATAGATGTGCAGTAAACTTGAGTAGTCTGTGCCCCAGTTTTTGAATGCTAGTGATCTGAGTAAATTAATTCCAGGTTGGCATTTTTTCTTCAATCTCAGAATATGTTATTTCCATGTCAGCTTTTGGTCGAGTATCATTCCTAGAAAACTTATCTCTCTCACATATTCTATTTTCTGTCCATAAAGGTACAAGTTTTCAAGTTGTGGTTGAGTCCTTTTCGAGAAACATAAAGCTTTGGTTTTTGTCGTGTTGAAACGCAGTCCACTTGTTTTTGACCAATCCTCTATTGTAGCTATTGTTTGTTCGATGGTTTTATGTATTGTAGTCATATTTTTCCCTCTGCAATAGATAACCAGGTCATCTGCATACAGTCTGCATTTCACAGGTGATTTACAGTTTGCTATAATTGAATTTATTGCTATGAGAAATAATGTCGTGCTGAGATTTGACCCTTGTGGAATGCCGTTTTCTTGGGTGCTCAGCTGTGAGTATACGCCATCTACTCGTACTTGGTACTGTCGTTGATCTAGAAAGTTCGATATATATTTCAATATGTTACCCCGTATTGACCAGTCGTAAAGAGTTTTGATTATTGAGTATTTCCAGACTGTATCGTAGGCTTTACGAATATCAAAAAATACTCCGATGCAGTGCTGCTTTATTGCAAAGGCCTCATGGATCTCAGATTCTAGATCGATAAGAATGTCTAACGTGGAGCGATTTTTACAGAAACTACACTGTTCGGGTATAATTAGTTTTTCTGATTCTAGGTGCCATAAAAGTCTGTTGTTAATTATCTTCTCAAGAACTTTTCCCATGCTACAGGTGAGTGAGATTGGTCTATATGTTTCTGGATCTGATTTCGCTTTACTTGGCTTAGGAATGGGAATTATAATGGAAACTGTCCATGCTCTGGGATATACTTTCTTTGTTAGGATTAGGTTATATATCTTTAGTAAATGTTCTTTGGTTTGTTTACTTAGATTTCTTAGAAAAATAAGTGGAATATTATCAGGACCTGGGCTGGAGTTTTTAGAGTTTTGGAGTGAATTTTCAAGTTCGTCAATGGTTATTGCATAGTTCAAACTGTTCGTTTGCTGGTTATTGTTATTATAGTCAATTTCTTGCTGCTTTGCTTTGTTTTTATGATTCAAAAAATCTGGTGTGTAGTTTGAGTTGCTTGAGTTTTTTTGATATTCACTTGATAAGATGTTTGTTATTTCATTTCGGTTTTTATAAATAGTGTTATTTATCTCCAGAAAGTTTATTGTATTGGATTGTTTTGGTTTGGATATCCTTTTGACTTTTTCCCATATAGTGGACATTGAAGTTGAACTGTTTATTGTTGAAACATACTCTTTCCATGATTCCCGTTTCGCTTTTTTTATTGTGTATCTGGCTTTGGCTCTCAATCGTTTGAATTCAATTGAATTTTGTTCCGTCTTGCTCCTTTTGAATCTGTTAAAAGCTTCTTTCGATTTCTTCACAGCCTCTTTGCAGTCCAAGTTCCACCAGGGAACCGTTTGGTGTTTGTTGTTGTGTTCGTTCCGTCCAATATGATTATCTGCTGATTGCGTTATTAATTCTGTGATAAAGTGTACTTCTTGATCAATATCCGCATCTTCATTTAACTCGTGGAGATTTTCTTGTATAAATTCTTGGAATTCGTTCCAATTTGCTGATTTTATTTTCCATTTTGTTATTGGGTCCGGTGTATTTTCCGGTTCGCTGCTAATTATTATGGGATAGTGGTCACTATCATATAAATACGTTGATACATCCCAATTAAGTATTTGTGAGAGAGATGGGTGACATATTGTTAGGTCGATTGCTGAATCTTCACCAGTTCTTATGTCATGTCTGGTTTTTTGGCCGTCATTTAGGAGGTTAAGATTGTACTTTTCTAATAGATTTTCAATTTTTTTTCCAAAAGATGTCTGCTTAGTAGAGCCCCAGATATAGTTGTGGGCATTAAAGTCTCCCACTATTATCTGAGGAGCTGGAATTTGGCTTAGCAGCTCAGTGAGTTCTTCTGTAGTAGGTTCCTGATTTGGGGGAATGTATATGTTGCACAATGAAAAGGTCATTGTATCTTTCACTCTAACGGCGACTGCTTCAATAGTAGTTTTTAGATGAATTGATGTTGCATCTATTGTATTTCTAATATATGTTGCTACAACTCCACTGGATATTCTTGCATTTTCTCGATTTTTAGAGAAACAATTATAATTTTTTAGATTATGGATTCTATTGTTTTTGAAATTGGTTTCTTGTAGGCATATTAGCATGGGCTTGTATTTTGAAATTATTAATTGCAAGTTTTCTAGGTGGGTATAGTACCCATTTATATTCCACTGAATTAAGGAAGTGAAGGTAAACAAGATTAATAGGTTTTAATAGAGGTATCTGTGTCCAGTTCTGTTTGGTATTCAGGGTTTATCTGTTTGAGAATTTTATTTTTAATTCGAGTGCATCTCATCTTCATTTTTTTATCCTTTAAATAGGGGTATATTGTGGTAAGTAGGTCTGTGACTTCCGTTATTTCTTCGGTGTACATTTTCACGATACTGAGAGGATCTGTACACCCTTCACAATTTTCAAAAAAATCTATAAGTTCTTCATAGGTTAGAGGATAATTGATATATGTATTCTTGAAAAGCGCTTTAGTGTGACTTAACATTTCTCCTATTGATTTTTTTGGTTTTTTGTTTTCGGTTTGTTTTATTTTCTTTTCACTATTTGTTGGTTTTACAAATGTAGGTAGGTGTTCAGTTGTTGTTGGTGATGGGGAACGTTCTGTTGATGTTCTTTTATTTTGTGGTTTGGTTGTTTCGATTTCGTTTCTGTTGACAGTCGGTGTGCTGTCTTTACTATTTTCGGTGTGTTTAACTACTTGGGTATTCATTGTTTGAGGTTCGGAAATTTGTTCTGAGTTTTGGTTATTTGATTGATCCTGTTGATATTGTGAAATGTTGTTTGTTTCTTCTTCAGTTTGATTGTCGGCTGGATTTTCTGGTGATGATTCTGTTGATGGGTTAAAGTGAGTTGAAGTGATTGCTCTATTTGGGCAGTTTTTTGTTGTATGAGTAGTTTGTTTACATTGTAAGCATTCTTGATTATCAATGGACAAAAATATCCTATATGAGGTTTGTTCATATGTGATTAAAAATGAATCGGGAAGGGACTGGTTATTGAATGGAGATATAAATATTTGTCTTCTAAAACTTAGGATATGTTGAAATGCGGGATCTGAGATTCCTATTCGCAAAAAGGATAAGGGTGAAAGAGGATTAATCCCTAGATTTTTAAGTTCATATTCAAGGACTGAGTGGGGGATAGAGGGACAAACATTGGATAATATTAATCTTTGACTAGGAGTGACTAGTCGACGTGCCTGTAGTATTTGTTGGTTTATTTGGATTTTACCGTGATTGTTGATGAATGTGTTCACTAAATTTTCATTTGCCAAATAAATACATATTCTGTTGTTTGATAGCTTTGAGCAAAAAATTATGTTATTTGGTTGGATTGTTTGGCATAGTGCCTTTAGGTAGTCTTCTAGCCTAGTGTTTTCGATTGCGTCGAATAGTATAGCTTGATTTCTGGATGGGAAATTGTTTGTTCTGGTTTGTTGGTTTGCTACTGAGGAATATGTTTTGGGTTGTTGGGTTGTGTTATTAGTGGGTGTACACCCTATTTGAGATATGTTGTCATCCATTTTTAAGTATCATTTAGGTTTTCCTTAATACGGATCTGGCGAAGTATTTTCTGTTATTTATATCTGATATTAAATTCAGATTCACTTCTAGTTAATGTGTTGTTTTACTAATGTTTTAATAAAAAGTTAACCTGATATTCTTACTTGCTTGTTTTGGTTCACTTTGAAAATATTCACTAATTACTTTTTAACTACTTAATCGTTTCGGAGCGCACAACTGTACTGTACAAAGGTTCAACACCGAATAATGTTAGATCTTTGTTTTTTGTCAATAACTCTGTAACCATGAATATAACGCAATTTTTTAATTCTTACGTTTTAATTCGTTTTAGCCCCCCGATTCATATTCTGAAAGGACGGGCGTCAATTTTGAGACGCCCTGTATATTTTCCGACAATTTCTACTTTTCTTTCCTAACTAATCTAACTAATCGTTAAGTGAAGTCCACGAATTCCGTGTCTCTTTTGAGGATTATTCTAAAAATCTAAATCGTTCAACTTTTAGTCCACTCAGAACTGACTGGATTCGATTTATTTACCGAATTTCTTTTGCCGCTCCTAATCCGACCTGTTCGCAATAGAATTATAAACAAAATACTGTATCAGTTGTTTTTTTTCTGTGTCTTCAATCATATATTTATCAACTACTAATGAATATTGAAATGAGTAATTTATATCTTATCTCCTATTTCTTAAGCTAATCTTACTTAGATTCTATTGTTTTTTAACACTACCCGCACTTCACTACTTAATGATTTGATTTAACTAGAACTGTCGTTTGTTTTAATCGTAATTTCCCAAGATTTTGAGCTTAATTACTACTTGTTCACACCTTACCAGGACCGAACCCCTTTCAACATAATTACTCAAATATTTTTTAAGTTATATGTGAGAATTTTTGTGTGTGCTATTTTCAATATTTTTTTTCTTTTTTAGATACAATATTCCATTGAAATATGGCTAAGATATCTGCTGCGTCAAACTATTCGGATTACAACGATTTAGAGCTAGAAGAACCCTTCGATTACGACTACTCCGAGATCAAACTTTTCTTAAGCCGCATGAGTAGTGTCTCCACTTTCCAAGAAATAACTGATATTATCAAATTTGTTCTTTACATAATTGTTGTAATAGCCGACATATATTTAATTGTAATCATATCTAGAAATCCGAAATTAAAAGCGGCCAAATCGAACAGACTGATAATGCATTACTGTATATTTAATTTGATTTATACATTAACGAAACCTATCTCAACGATTTTCATGGAGTTGCTTGGTTTGTGGAAATACATAGGATTGAGTATTTGGTGTTGTCAAGATGAAGCGGAAAACTCCGGTTTACTAGGAATGTTTTTGAGCGCGTTAGGACTTTCTATACATTGGTTAGTCACTGTACATTGTAAAAACGTTAAACCTATTTTTCTAAAATTGCATAATAATTTAATTTTCATCATTTACATCATATTATTGTTAAATATAATTATCGGATTTATAATCTGTCATGCCACTTTTGTAAATTGGTCTCTTCTACCTCAATTAATATTTTCAGTGATTATAATAATATTTGTACTCGTTTGTAATTGTAAAATCAAAGCGACTGATAAGCGTAAAAATTACCCCTTGACTATAGCTAATGTTATTATAATGAGTTGGATACCTATTTTCGTCTACCTTATACTTTACGGAATTTTTATTCACAATTATACTGGAAAGTTTATTCTTTTCGTAACATTATTTATTCCCGAATATTTAGCGTATGGTAGTCCAATTACTGTTATTATTTCTTTGTGGTATATAAATAAGCATTTTAAAGTAGCTTTCCAAAAATCTTACAGTTGTTGTAAATGTTGTAACTCTAATAGTGATTACGGGTTAGAAAATCATTTTGAAGATTCCGATGAGGATATATCTACTGATAATTTCGAAAATAAAGCTGAGCTATTGTAATATTTTATTATGAAATAAACTTATTATTTTGTCTGTTACGAATTTCAATTTATACCCAATTCTACATCGAAATAGTATTTTATACAACGAGCAAGTAATGTAGCCATTAACATGTTGTAGGATGTTTTTTTGTTTGTAGGTTTAGGTAGAGCTCCAGTCAAAGATTTGAAAAGTACCAATTCTACTTCTTGTGCAGAACTATCCTACTGACTGCGCCAGTTATGTTTTTCATTTGAAGCCTCTTGAGATTTAGTAAAAACACAATTTATTTAAACAACTGATTACAATCTACCTAAATGTAGAGTTATTTACCTTTCCTTAGTGGCGTTCAAGAAATAACGTTATTAATGTCGTCGGTCTAACAGTCCAACACCAGATATTTACGTTCAAATATAATTAAAATGTTTGCTTTTAAGGACTTATCGAGAGAATAAGGCCAATCCTAGGAAAATAATATTTATTTTGAAAAAAAATACACAACTTGAAATACATTTTCAAAATCTAACAAACTTTAAAACAATGTATTAAATATTCATGTCATTATACTCGTAACACTTACTACATATCATTCCAGCGTGGTCCAAGCACAAAAATTTTCGGCTAAAACGAGTTTTGCGATATTTTTTTAATCGCATACGGACAACAGCCTGTTATAGCTACCCTATCAGGTGCTCTTGCTGTCGCAATCCTAAAACTTCTGAAATTATTATTTTCAGACTTCTTACAATATAGTCGGATATTGCTGTTACTTTCATATAGTCTGTCAGCAAACTGAACCCAAGTTCGAGTAAAAAATCTTTGCGCTGAACATTTTTATGAATATTATTAGCGGTAGTGTTGGGAACATTTCGAGGGAACATACGTTTTACCGTCAATGTGTTAGAAAGAGAAAAAATAAATATAAATTCAGTGATTACTCCTCTTCGCCAACAGGGTATCATAAAGTGAGAAACGAAATAACTGTGTAATGGGATGTCTGGCAGGCACCGCCTTCGAGAAGCGTGCAGTAGCTCTTATGTCTGGCTTTTACTTACAGTTTTAAATAAACAAATTAGAAATGCATTCAGGCTATTTCTAGTCACTTTACCACAGCAAAACGTTGTATGAGCAACTCATTATGTTAAAGATCGCAATGAAAGAAGTTAAGGTTAGAAATACAGATGTGCAATATGAACAGTTTAGTTTATTTATTGAGAAATAATAAGATTGTACTAAACTGATAGCTTAATGCAATGAACAATAAAAAAATCAACATTACTTCCGTTTATCCCTTCATGATTAATTTACAAAGAAATAATTCAGTAGTAATAAACTAATTCATTATATCAGTTCGGGTAGTACACGCTAATATGTTTTAAACAATAAATTAAAATCTACCTAGTAGGTATTTGAAATAAGTACCACTAAAAAATCATTGGAAGATAGCTAAAAAAATTACATTCGTCGATATTGAGGGTACAATCAATGAATATAAGCATAATAATTTTCATTAACATCATAAGGAATAATCTATGGCAACAATACAGAGTCCAAAAGCGACAATATGTTGTAATAAAACAAGTGTATTCAGTGTATCACCATTTTCTTTAACGGGATATCATAAAATGAGAAATAAGTGGTATGTTAACTGTCTTGTAGTTTTAAAAATATCTCAATGTAAACCGCCTGTTTCCTACGCTCCTGATAAAACGATTTCGTTTGCATCTCTAATTGTTCTATTTTTATCTGTCCCCTCTCTTTATTTTCAATTCACGCATTAGATTGTAAGTGGTCTTAAAATTTTCCTTTTTATTTGTGAGAGAAATCAGTCACATTTAATTTCAACGTAAAACGATAACCTCTCACGGCCAACGGGAAATTCTGACGGTCACATGGCGTTACCAGTGTGTTAGAGAAGGACAATCATGAGACACAGAATTAAAAGCCAGCGTAGATTATTATACCAGACGAATACGAATCGCGCGTGCGCCTCTTGAAGATGTTTAACTGTACAATCTGGGTACTTCACTAAACGTTTGTTTGCGAATGAGTAACGTTCTTTTGCAAATCTTATTAAAAAGAGTATGCAAGTACACCATAAAGTGCAAATTGTAAAATGGTACTACCAGGGTCATTCATATCGAGAAATAGCAGAAAATTTGTTTATTGTGGCATTCGAAAATGCCCAGACAATTCGCAAAAACGGTTATACAAATTTTTGAAGAGCATGGATGTGTCAATCCTACTAAACATGGACCGCGTACACAAAATTGTCAAACCCAACCCGAAAAAGAAGAAAGAGCTATTTTAATTTGTGCCAGTGTGGAAAATAATCCCCTACAATCGTTCACTCATTTAGCAAAGGATTTTGATGTTGATCCGAAAACGATTCGGACTGTAATAAAAAAAATGGTTATCGTAGTTTCAAACTGAAAAAGTGCCATGAATTTTTTTTCCAGGCGATCAATTTCGTAGAATGGAATTTTGTGAAATAGTTATGCGAAGAATACAATTGGACGCAAACTTTTCGAAAAATATTTTGTTCACAGATGAATCGACTTTTCCCATACACGGTGCACATAATTCATCCGTTATTCGATATTGGTCGAGGAAAAATCTACACAAACATTACAATAGTAGAACTCAATATCCCCAAAAGTTAAATGTTTGTGCTGGAACATTTAATTGGACCATTTTTTATTGACGGCAATTTAACCGGACAAAAATATTTGGACATGCTGGAAAACCAAATTACTCCTGCCCTTATACAATTAGGTATCAACTTCAATGATATCTGGTACCAACATGACGGTTGTGCATCACATAATTATCGACTAGCAATAAATTTTTTAAATACACAATTTCCCAATCGGATAATCTCCACGAATGGTAACATAAGATGGCCTGCAAGATCTCCAGATCTGCCTCCCAACGATTTCTTTTTCTGGGGTTAAGTAAAATCGAAAATTTATGGGTTCCAAGAAACCAGAGCCATTTCTCTAAATGAACTAAGGGTACAAAGTCTACAATTTTTTATGCAAATAACACCTGAAATGCTCATACGTGTTCGTCAAGAATTTTATAACCGTCTCGGTTACTGCTTAGCTCAAAACGGGGGTTTATTCGAACATTTGATTTAAGCTCATTGAAGAGTTAATAAGTTTTATTTTTTAATTTATTACATATCATAATATTACTTTTATTTAAAAATTGTAGGCATTTTCGTTAGAATTCGATTTTATTTTTATTTTCGTTTTTCTTTTAATTTGTACTGGGTGTGTGTTTACACAGAAAATTCGTTCTCATTTGCATACAAACGATAAAGATACGAAAAATTTTTTTACTCACACATTCCAACCACAGCAGATGTTTCGAGACCAATTTCACGTTGCCAAATCTGAAAAAAGTAAAGGTTTTAACCGCAAACTGAAAACTAGAACAATTTCCAGCATTACAATAAAATGTTCAACGAATAGATGTGATTAATTATATCTTGATCTGTTACAACCTCTTGAATTATCATAATTAAAAGCTTCTTATAACTTGTTCTCATGTTAGAACAATGCATCTTACAATTAATATTAATATACAATGAAAATTGGCAATACTGTTAGTAGCTACAAAGAATTTGTAAAACGCTGGCGTCTGGGCATGTATTTAGATCTATTGCACGTTTTCCACTTTATGATATCCTGTTAGCGAAAAAGAATGATACACTGAATTTATATGTATTTTGTCTCTTTCTAACACATTGACGATGATAAAACATATGTGCCCACAGAATTTTCCTAATACTGTATATTATAAATGAATTTATACCAGCTATATTCATTAGCTTGTAAAAAATAACCAAAGGCCATCGCCTTGAAGCTCTCGCGCAGTTGTAAGTAGAACAAAGCTTACCCACTGTATCCACTCCACCTTTTGTCTTAATATAATCTATTATAATTGCTGGTTTTCCATTCTCTGGATCAATAGCATCGTAGAAATAAGCAAAACCCGTTTTTCCAGGCTTCGGGATATAAGACACTAGGGTTGTATGTTCTTGTAAAAGAAACATACTGGAACCCTCAGAACGTAGTTTGCCTTCCAACAATAAAGAAGGTATTTGTTTTTTTTTATTTCTGCGAATTGTGCCTAACAAACTTAGTCTATGATTGATACCTACCTCGAATGGCTCTGGAGCTTGTTTACCAACATAAACTTCAAGGTTATTGGTATAAAATGTCTTAGCGTCTTAGGGAAATATTTTTATGCCGTATTTGTTGGGCTTCGATGGAATGTATTGACGAAAACAACAATTTCCTCTAAAAGTATCCAACTTTTCGTCAATTGTCGTATATTCCGATAACGAGTACGGCCTTTTACAGTTTGACAGTGATTTATTATAATTTATATTAAATTTTTTATGATTACACCAATCTATAATTTTTTAAGTCATTTTCTGTTTTATATTTTAGTTCTTCCCAAGTATCTGCTTCATAGAAAATAACCGTGACATCAGCAATTATTCACGTAAATTGAAAATAGTATAGGACCAAGGACTGTCCCTTGTGGTACACCTGTTGTAATTAGTTTGCTTTTGTTGCGCTGATCTTTTACTTTCACTTGTTGATATAGGTTTTTCAGATAGTCTCAGAAAAGTTTTAATGCCATTCCTCGTATTCCTCCATCCTCCAAAGCCAGCAATAACTGTTCATGATGTACAGTGTCGAAGGCCTTAGCTAAATCCAGGAAAATAGTTAAGTTTGGCTTATTAAGGTCCATCGAGTGATACATTCTTTTAGTTGCTTCTAGAATTGCATCAGTTGTTGAGGGTCCCTTTCGAAATCCAAATTGTTTTGTAGAAATTATATTATATTTATTAAGATATTCCTGTAATTTTAAATGTAGGGCTTTCTCTACCACTTTTGCGAAAGTGGTGATTAAGAATATCGGTCTATAATTTGTCACCATTGTCTTATTGCCTTTTTTAAATATGGGGGTAAATATTTCTGAATTCTCTATTATTAATTCTGTTTGTACACAGTATCTACTCCGGGAGATTTCTTGTTTGCTAGTGAGTTTATTATGTTTTTGATTTCTATATTTGTTAAAGGCAACAGAACAATTGAATTTTTCTGAACATTTCTCTCCTAAGTTGAGGTGTATTTGGTGGGCTTATGGTTTTTGCAAGAGTGATGCCTACTTCAGTAAAGTATTTGTTAAATGTTTCTGCCAGATATTTAGCCTTTGTTACTATATGACCATCATCAATATGTATTTGGGAACAATGGGATACAAAAAGGGCTTAGTTCACATATGGTATCCCATTTAAATCGAACGCCCTTTCAACAATTACGTAACATCAAATAAAATAATAGGTATTGGTAAATGCTATTAAAGATAAAAGATACTAGATACTTTTAAGAAGTATATATATATATATATATATATATATATATATATATATATATATATATATATATATATATATATATATATTATAATATATTCAATATTCTTTAATAATATAGTTATAATATATACTATATTGTATTCTTTTATAGTTGTCCCACGTTTGGGTGACAAATTATAATATATCGAATCCTTTAATTGTAATTTAATAGTTTATATATGAATTTAACGATATGAATATTATTTGTTGATGTTATCACAATTTGTGATTGTAGTTACACTATTGTGAACACACCTTTACCACTGAATATAACCTATTTGAATTTTGACAGCAGTTGTCAAATTAATATGCCCGGCTCAGATGAATATTAAATTTTGTACTTTGAAAGATAAATCAATACACAATCGACTTACTCTTTCTTATCTCAGCGTGGGATCAAAGATTTTAAATAATAATTCAAATTTATAAATTTCAATGAATTCTCCAAATTAAGTATTACGCTATTCCAAATCTAGAGTAACTGTTTGTTCAATATACTACAAGACACTTAAATTATCTTATGACATATATGATTTTACTGTCACTAGAAATTAACCAAATGTCACTTATTATATCAAATTTTCTATAGCATGAAAATGATCAAATACAATGAGAATAGATATGGAATGAGTACCAAAGTGAGTCGGAATCAAATTTATATAATATATGATCAGATAACAAATTACAAAAAATTATAACTTTTCAAAAATATCATAAACGAAACACAAAGATAGAATTTTCTATCAACCTTAATATTAAAACAACCTATATTAGAAATCTACTAGCTAAATATTTTTATCAAAAGTTCAAAATGTCTGATTTTATACTTGATGTATATCAATGTCAAATACGCAAATTTCCGTGCAAATTGTCTATTCCAAAATTTTCTTCACTTGACGTTGAATTTTATATGTGTAACGTTACTGTGATTTATATCGAATTAATTATCATTAGATGCATCTATTTTTTTAAATATATTTAAGAAAGGCCTATTAATTCTCGAGAAATAATGTAAATAAACTGGACAGGACTCACCAACTAGGTACTGGTTAACTCGTTCGTATTCTAAAACGTATTTAGAATTCAGCAATACTTTCTAAATTTATAATTTAGAAACCGGAAAACCACTTGCACTTTAACGATGTAATTCTTTTGTGAATTATACACGCACTGGCTTTACAATGTAAGATTTTATGATCTGATAATATTCATATAAATTACTATTATATTCTTAAATAAATTTGAGACAACTCTTATTTCGATGTTGTCTCGTGGGGATATCAAATTCAACTGCCTAAACTTTCTACATAAATAAATCTCTTATCCTTTGGTTACCAAAAATTCTTTTTTTTTTTAAAATACAAATTTATGTTTTCCTATAACAAAGAGAGATTTTCATTCTTTTATTATAATTGCAATTTTGCTAGCAGAGACATCTGTATTTTGAAACTTCAAATATTTGCTATCAAATCGTTATAAAATCTATCTATCATTAAGTATATTCTGCATTAATGTCATCCGAAATTGAAATGTCAAATTTTATTTGTATATTGAATCTTTCAAATTATTGATTATACAGTGTGTATCACAAGTATTACATACAAATATGCACATTTTTCCTTATTTCAATGTTTTCTTTGAAATTTATATAGAGGGAATGTATTAATATATATATATATATATATATATATATATATATATATATATTTATATATATATATATATATATATATATATATATATATATATATATATTTATATATATATATATACGGATTTAGTTTACAGCCTAGGCCGCCTTTCCGTTCCCAGTTTCCAATTTTTTCGGTCGAAGCACAAGTCTTCTTCCAAATCCCTCAATTCCATGGCTTCCTCTATCTCGTTCCTCCAGCTTCTTCTCGATCGTCATCTTTTCTTTTTTTCTCGTGGCACCCATTCCAGTATTCGTCGTGGCCATCTATGTTCTCCCATTCTCTTTGTGTGTCCAAACCATGTGAGCTGTTTTTATTGAATTTTTTCTATCAGATTTGTGTCTGTTTTCGTCATATTTCTAATTGCTTCGTTCCTAATTCTATCTACTCTAGATTTTCTGCAGCTCCGTCTTAGGAAATCCATTTCAGCTGATAGGAGTTTACTACGGTTTCTAGTACTAATGTCCCATACTTCTGCTCCATATGTTATTACAGTTTCAAAAATGGTTTTGTATATTCTTTTCTTCGTTTTTATAGTGATGTTCTTGTCCCAAAGTATTGAGCTTAGAGATCGTGTGACTTGTTTCCCCTTATTAATTCTTTCTTTAATTTCATCTTGGCTGTTTCCTTGTTTGTTACATATAACTCCCAAATACTTACATGTTCCCACTCCTTTTATAAGGTCCTGGTCCAGTTCTAGGTTATTTGTGTCATCGTTTCCGATAATTAAGTATTCGGATTTGTTCGTATTGATGGTCAGTCCTGCCTCCTGGTAACTTTCTTTCAATTTCCTTATCATGTAGTTCAAGTCATCTTGATCCTCAGCTATACCTACTTGGTCGTCGGCGAAATAGAGACTATATAGATTGTTTTCATCAATTTGCAGCCCCATATATTTGATTTTTTTAGTCCAATTCTGTAGAGCTTTGTCTAGGTATATTTTAAAAAGCGTAGGTGATAGACAGCATCCCTGTCGTAGACCTTTGGAGGTGGAAAACGCTGATGTAAAGCGTTGTCCGTTTCTTATTCTCGTCGAGTTATTTTTATAGAGGTTTTGAATTGCCCTGATGAGACTTTTATTAATATCGAGTCCTTTTAGAGCGTTCCACATCTCCGATACCGGCACGCTATCATAAGCCTTCTCTAAGTCGATCAACGCAATATGAACTTCTCTATTTCTCTGCATTCTTTTTTCGAAGGTTATTTTAAGAGAGAATATATTGTCCGTTGTGGATCGTCCTGCTCTAAATCCTGCTTGTTCCTCCGGTTGTTTATGTTCTATTTCTTTTTCCATTAGGTCTCGTAGTATGCGGGAGTAGAGCCTTCCAATGGTACAAATAACAGCAATACCCCTATAGTTTCGTGGGTTGTTTTTCGGTCCTTTTTTGTGTATTGGTGTTATATAAGATGTTAACCATTCTTTTGGAAGAGGTTCGCCGTTAATACATCTTTCAAATAGCTCTCGAAGTTTCTCGAACAGTTCTTTGGGTCCATACTTGATTAGTTCTGGGTAAATTCCTCCAATACCAGGTGCTTTTTTAATCTTTATTTGTTGTATAGCTCTTTCAATACTCGAGATCTCGATGGATATTCTGTTCAGTAACTGTTCTTCTTCGGTTGGATGTGTTGGTAAAAATCGGTCTCTATTCTCCTGTAGTAGTTTTTGGAAGTGTTCCTTTAGGTCGTTATCTGATACACATTTCAATATGTTATTTTTTTATTAGACTTTCTAAGGTTCCTAACTATTCGCCAAGCTTCCGAGCTCCTTGTTCCTCCTATATGTTGTTCAATGTATTTGCATTTATTCATCCATGTTGAGTTTTTCCTATTTGTTACTTCTCTTTTTAAGAAGTATCTAATGTAAAAGTAACTTTAAAATGAACTATTTACTAAAGGTATTTTCAGCTCTGTTTTCAGTTCACCAGAGTAACTACAATGGGTCCCATAAATCCAGATATACTACATTTTTGGTAATTTTTTGGAAAATTTCGGTTTGTTAGCACGATACAGCCTCCAGAGTGTATGCAATGAGCAAAATTTTATGATTGGATACTGTTCAGGGCGTCTCGGAGATGAACTCTATTGATTTTGTAGAAGGGGCCCAAATTAAACTAAAAAATAAAATTACAAAGGGAAATTGTTCCAACCTTCTTCAATATTATTACTGTCTTCAAGTTCTCTTAATACTTTTTTTAATGACAAGAAATAACTCGAAGAAGAACCGAACTAAAAACCGACGCGGTAAACAATACTATCAATTTAGAGGCAATAAACTTTCAAGGTATTCTGCTACCATTTATAAATTATTCTCTATGGGCAGTCCACATTTTTCAATTATTTTTTTGTAACGACCCAAAACAGGTACGGGTTTCGAATTCTTCTAAATATTTATTTTTGTCGATTCTAAGAAAGTAAAATTAATCGTTCAGAATTTTAGAGATAAAAATGACATGAATTCGCAATATATTTTTCAGTATTAATTTTAGTTTTCTTTGAGTTTTATACAGTGAGAAACAAAACTCTGAAAATGACATCTCAAATTACCAACCAAAACTAGCGTCACGTACGGGAGTATCGCAGAGTGAAAAATAATGTAGATAACTGTTTACCAGGAAATTATACTAAGATAAAGTGGTATAAAAACCCGAGGTTTAATTCATGGGAATAAACATCAGTGTCTAGCATATGCGGACGACATAGTACTTATGGCAAGATCCAGGAAATGAAAATGAAAAAACCGATATTATTATAAATTGTAATGGAAACAAAAGCTACAAAATTGAAAAAGTGGAACAAATCGAATATTTGGGAGTCACTATCACAAATAAAGGAGACGAAGAAAGGGAAATAGAAAAAATGTTAACAAAAGGCAGTAAAGCAGCAGGAATGATATCACAGATGTTTAACTCAAGACATATCACGAACAGCTAAAATAAGAATGTACCAAACAATAATAAGACCATCAGTTACCTGCGCTTGTGTAACCTGGACAATGAACAAAAAAGAGAAGAATAAACTAGAGATATGGGAACGTAAAATGCTCAGAAAGATTTATGGTGGAATAAAAGAAAATGGAATATACAGAAGAAGAACAAACAGAGAATTATCAGATTTGTATAATCACTTAAGTATAACCCATATAATTAAAGCACAGAGAGCGAGATGGCTAGGGCATATACGTAGAATGGCAGAAGATAGATGGGTAAAACGAGTGCTGAAAGGGGGAGGAGGTGGTGAAAAGGGAAGAAGAAGACCAAGGAAGAAATGGTTGGAGGAGGTTAGGAGAGACCTGAGATCAGTGGGAGTAAGCAAGGCGAGAAATAGAGAAAAATGGGGAGAGAGAGTGAAAGATCTCGAAGCCGAGGGCCAGATAAGCCTGTAGTGCTGATATAATATATATACATATGTATATATATATATATATATATATATATATATATATATATATATATATATATATATATATATATATATTATTGTTTTTAAATGTGTGCGCCAAGAACTCAAAGGGAGGAGTCATCAAGCTTCCGACTTATATTCAAATTTTAAATTACATTAATAAAAGATATTTTATGAGCTAGCCGAAGATAAGTCGTGTTTATATATCGATAAAACAAACGACTATTATATAACGACTATATAACAAAACATAAATATAAAAACACAAATTATAATAATTAATTAAAAACCTAGTATAATATATATATATATATATATATATATATATATATATATATATGAACAAAGAAGATGTAGGAATATCGCGTGATATGTTAACAACAACAACAAAGAGATTCATGGGTAATTCACGCAAACTAAAGGGCTACTGAAACAGAGTGGTAACCGCCGACATGCATGTTTCTGGCTCATTTGCCTCTTCAGCACGGTATAACCAAATAAGGATGTGAAATTTGGGAGCAAAGATGTTAATCGAAACATGAGAAAACACAAAACAACGGATTTCAGCAGGGAAACCATACGCTCATTTGTGCCTTCAATTGGGGGGGCTATATGGGCCTCCGTGTCGATCTTGGTTGTTGTCCTGAAACCTCGGGATCTTCCAATTGAAGGCACAAATAAGCGTATGGTTTCCCTGCTGAAATCCGTTGTTTTCTGTTTTCTCATGTTTCGATTAACATCTTTGCTCCCAAATT
This sequence comes from Galeruca laticollis, assembly GCA_963921935.1. Classification (NCBI taxonomy): domain Eukaryota; kingdom Metazoa; phylum Arthropoda; class Insecta; order Coleoptera; family Chrysomelidae; genus Galeruca; species Galeruca laticollis. Next base: position 6,215,652 of record OY998178.1, read on the forward strand.
TCACATCCTTATTTGGTTATACCGTGCTGAAGAGGCAAATGAGCCAGAAACATGCATGTCCGCGGTTACCACTCTGTTTCAGTAGCTCTTTATTTTGCGTGAATTACCCATGAATCTCTTTGTTGTTGTTATATATATATATATATATATATATATATATATATATATATATAAATATAACAAAGACAGAATTAGCGTGCATATCACGCAAAAGAGGTTACAGAGAATGAGTGGTAACCGTAGACATGCATGTTTCTGGCTCATTAGCCTTCATCGGTACGGCATAACCAAGAAAAAGGTGTACAACTTGGGAGCAAGGATGTTAATTGAAACATGAGAAAACACAAACAACGGATTCCAACAAGATAACCAAACGCACATTAGTGCCTTCAAATGGAAGATCCCGAGGGCACAAATGTGCGTTTGGTTATCTTGTTGGAATCCGTTGTTTGTGTTGTCTCATGTTTCAATTAACATCCTTGCTCCCAAGTTGTACACCTTTTTCTTGGTTATGCCGTACCGATGAAGGCTAATGAGCCAGAAACATGCATGTCTACGGTTACCACTCATTCTCTGTAACCTCTTTTGCGTGATATGCCCGCTATTTCTGTCTTTGTTTTATATTCCACGCGTTATTTTTTCATCTTTTCATTGGTTATTTATATATATATATATATATATATATATATATATATATATATATATATACTGTTTAGCTCAACATTTATTTTACATGATTGTTGCTTGTACTGGTACATTTCAGTGGACTGTATATTAATTTTTCATGTGATAAGAACGATCTAAAATACTCTAACGTAACTTTTTATTTTTTCAAAAGTCATAAATAGTGACTCAGTTAGACATATTAATCAACAACTTGAAAAACAAAACACTCTTCTGTATCTGTAAGAGTTTGAAGGGTGGGTGACCACACAGCACTTAGGTCTCATTGGCCCATTGTACATCACTCTGAGGTTCAAAACTTCCTTCTACCTGGTCATCTAGCCCGCTTGTTCGAAGTAGGCGATAACGTCGCCTGAATTAAGTTCCCTCATACTGGCGTATGCTAGCCTGTGCTCGCCGAATACATGAAACCTAAAATGAGAGAGTATCTGACATTCACAAAGAATGTGCTCGACAGTCTCATCTTCTTGTTCGTATCCTCTACAAAGTGGGGTGTCAGACAGACCCAGTCTGTGGAGGTGTTTTCGTAGGCGGCAGTAACCAGTCAGAATACCCGTGGCTGTTCGTAGGTTCTCCCTGTTCATAGTCACGTATTTTTTGGATACTTTGATGTTCTGTTACTGTAACAGTTCCTTGGCAAGCCTGCCGCCTTCTGCGTCATCCCAATTACCCTTCAACTTATTAAGGGAGTGTTCCTTTAATAGATCAGCCGTCGCTAACGCCGATAGACCAATGAAAGTGCCGGGTATCAAGAGTTTATGGGAGGCTGCTTTCCTGGGTAGCGACTCTGCAATAAGGTTTCCTTTCGATTTCTCGTGGTCCTTGATCCAGCCTAAAGTGACCGTGTTGTTGTTACAAGCTTCGATTAAGGCGAAGTGACATTCTAGTACTGATGTAATGCGTGGTCTGTTCAGGGCTAGTAGTATTTGTCTGCTACCCGTAAGGATGTATATATTATTACCTGTGGTAATCTCTTTTGCAGCGATGCAGATAGCAGTGAGCTCTGTTTGAGCAATACTTGCATTGCAGCCCATTGCTCATTTTATGTTTAGAATCAGGGGTCTGGAAAAAATTCCACATTCTGAGCCTACATTGGTTTTACACCCATCTGTGAAGATGCGGATGGCACCTTCTTCCAATGGGTCTTGTGTGTTATTTTTGAAGATTACCTTGTAGGGCCTGTGAAAGGCATATCGCGGTGGAATCGAGCCCGTATTGGCCTGCAACAATGCAATGCGACCTCTCTCGTCTCAGTTTACCGGATCCTACATCAGGTTGTATACCGATAGACGTGTCATGGTCATCAAAACATCCTCCTTGATGTATATGTCAAGGGGAGTGTGACCAAGGATTACCTCCATAGCTTTTGTTGGTGTGGTTTCCATGCCCCCTATTGTTGTTGAAGATAAGATAAGACAACGCACAGAAAATAGTTACACCCAGTACAAGCTTTATCCACTCTATTAATTGTTTCAGTTAAACCTGTAACGAGGTACTTAATTTTAAATTCCTTCTGAAATAACGTGAAATCCTTTTTTGTATTTACAACAACTGAATATTTAGATAGTAACAAAAATACAAGAAAATTGTAAAATATACAAAATATAGAGTGTGGTACGTTTTAAAATTGACACCCCGTATGTAAATGCCATTAAATAAATATGCAGATAACTATAAAAGATGAAGATAAGTAAATTTGAAGTTTTGTTTAATGTTTTACAAGTAGCATAAATATTTATACGAATTCTGAATCGCTTTACAAACCGCGGTATCTTTTTGTGTCGGATATTATAGTCTGTTAATCAAGGACGTCTTGTTTACTTTCCTTTAATAGGATTTTTATGATTATCCTTAAAACCAAAGCGACATTATTAGCAAACATTTCATGTATTGCTTGATGTTGTTCCATTCTAAACAGCAAGACACAGAGTGAACTGCCACTTTTATTCTTGAATTTTTTCATTAAATAAGTTGTTCGAAACAGGAGAGTAAACAATACAGTGATTGGTCCTCTAAGAACCTGAAGAATTGGAATAATAGAGGACATACTTATATACAGTAAATATATGAGTTTTTATGTGGGAAACTTAATTTTTTTATTGAAATCACTAATCGAATTAGTAATTCAAATTTTAATAAGAAATAAACGGTTTTAAAGATTAAAACTAACTTTTCCGCAACTATGAGATGCCCTGATTAACATTCTATCATAAAATTGTCACTTGTATACACTTCGGGGGGTGTATCGTGTTAACAAACCGAAATTTCTCCAAAAGTAACCAAAAATGCAGTATACCTGGATTTATAGAACCCGCTGTACTCGCTATAGTCAGCTGAAAATCAATAGGGTACATCTGTGAGACAACTTGAATAATATTCAATCATCAAATTGATCAATCGTATTGTTACGAAACAGCACACTGCTATAGTCCCTAAAACCGACCCTATCTAAGCCAGGTATAATAGTTAAAATTATGGCGGATACGCAGTTATAAAAAACTGTTTACGATTGAGACTATCTTATCTAGAACTGGTTTTTGTGACCAGAGTTATCTAGAAAAGGCCAGAAAAATTATTTCTGTGTATAAACCGCAGCCCGGAAATCTCTAGTACAAAAGGCACTAGTATATAAGGGGACTGATCAGGAAGAGTCAGTTAGTTGATAATTTGACATCGTGAGTTCAACAAATAAATAAATGAATTAGTGAACTGTTCATATAAATTAGTTTAAGTGAATATACTGTATACATAAATTAAGTATTAGTGATTAGTTTAGTGTTTAAATAAATTAGTAAGTAGCCATACCGAGTGTTTGAAATTTATCCCACCCGTAATAAAAACGTTTAATAAATAAGAAAAACATTACAGTATACTCTCTGGAGGCTGTATCGTGCTAACAAACTGAAAATTCTCCTGAAATGACAATAATTTGGTACTTCAAGTACCATAGCACCCGTTGTACTGGCTTTAGTGAGCTGAATCTCAATGGGGTTCATCTTTGAGACGCCCTTAATAATATCCAATCATAAAATTGGTCACTTGTATATACTCCGGAAGCTGTATCGTGCTAACAAACTGAGACTTCCCCAAAAATGACAAAAATATCGTACTTAAAGTACTGTAGTACCTGTTTTATTGGCTCTGGTGAGCTGAAAATAAATAGGGTTCACCTGTGCGATGTCCTGAATAATATTCAATAATAAAATTTGTAACTTATCGAACTCCGGAGGCTGTATCGTGCTAACAAACTGAAATTTTTAAAAAAATGACAAAATGTCGTACTTCAAGTACCATAGCACCCGTTGTACTGGCTCTGGTGAGCTGAAAATCAATAGGGTTAATTTGTGACATGTCCTTAACAATATTCAATTATAAAATTGCTGACTTATTGCACTCCGGAGGCTGTATCGTGCTAACAAGACATGTAACGAAAAGTGACCGACGACGACGACATACACAGGATTTTTTTCTAAAAACCGTTTTTTCGTGTTGTTGTTGATGGATAACGTAGAAATAACTCAAAAAAAAATTTCAAATTTCCAACTTTTTTGTGGTTAAACAAATATTTTTCTCGCATATTAGATACCCAGCAAACACAAATGTATATGTTACATAAAAGTATATAACAGGGGAGGAATGATTTTTATATAAAAAGTTTATATATTTTTTATGTAATATTTGTGTAACAAAATCTATATAAATTTTGTTATATATTCTCAATATTTATATTATAAAATGTTTTGTATATATTGGATATATTTAATTTTATATGTATTCAAGATGTAATTTCTGCTACATAAATATGAACATTATTTATATATATTTATTACGTAAATTTTGTTACATACAAAAATTTTTATATATTTCATATGTATTTCTTACGAACCTCGTCTAGTGTCTTTCTAAAGAAAAAGAAGAAACCTCTTCAATATTATAACCTTTAAATTGTCACGAGTCGATCTACCCACATACCTGCAAGCATAATAACGTTTTAAAAGGTTTTTCTTTAGTTTCGTCTGTGTGTTTGTTTTTAGTTTTGTTTGTAGAGGAATAGAGAACACATCATGTTATATTATGTTATTATTATTATTATTATTATTATTTTCAACAGGCAAGGGGCATCGCCAATGAAGCCGTTCATTCAACTATCGTTTACAAAAGATTATTTAACAAACGTATTAAAAAGGTTAACTATATTAAAATATACAATGAAATAAACAATTACAAATCACATTATACCTATCTTACTATAGTTACTTATTATACAAGGGAAAAAAGTATTAGATTTTAGCTCGAGGTTATGTTGTCTCCCGACGCGAAGCGGAGGGAGACAACAAACCGAGAGCTAAAATCTAATATTTTTCCCGTGTATAATACACTATTTTATTCTGTGACAGGAAAAACGACGATTCAATAGTAAAAGAACATATTATTACAATATATTAAAGTCAGAATGTTATCGATATGAAATTGGAATTTTTAAACTAATAAGCTGTTGTAGTTATAGCGACAATTAGACCTGCGTTGCTAAGGAAAACTTTAAAGTAATCAAATATATGTCAATTTAATTCTGTGATTTGATTCAAAAATGGCGAACTCAGTGACTGTTTAGTAAATATTTTGGAAAATATAAAGTTAAAAATGTCTGATTCCGAGTTTTCTCTGACTCTTGATATAAAGGAAATGTAACTTATGTTCAATAAAATATTCTAAAACCAAATATGACTTCCTTTATCTATATGTATATATATCCGGAAAAAAAGTACTCACTTTTTTCCCGTAGGAAAAAAAGTAATTTCGTGAAAAGTTGTATTTTGTTACCTGTCAACAGAGATAAAATGTCAATTTTTTTTCCTGTCACAGAAAAAAAGTAATTTTCAAGATAATATTTTCGTTTTAACTTACAACTTAAACATGATTTAACAATAATTCCCTATGTAAGGAGACGTTATTCCGAAACAAATACCGCAGCCCAGGTATGCACTTAGGGCTCAAGTAGATTTTGTAATAATATCAAATAAAATACACATCTTTAATCCTCTGACCACAGGTAGTAAGTCAAGACAAAATATCTTGAAATGGATTAATTAATATATAACACTTATCTGTTGAAAGTTATTTATATTCGAATACTTAGATTAATATAAATTATGAATTTTAGGCAAAATAACTGTTTAAAACGAAAAAAATTGAAAGACTTCTGTGATATATCAATAGGACAGAAAAACGATACGTAGTACAACCTTACAATGGTGTCAGTGAACCAGAAATACATAATATAGAGGCATCTCACTCATGGTTAGGACATAGAGATAACTACAAAATAAGGAACTTAAAATCAATTAAGTTATTTCAAGGTATTGTTACTATATCATTTTCTAATATAATATAATTAATATATACCTACATTTTTAGAAACGTTGCTGACACAGTTTAATATGACATTCACTGATTTTGATCAATTCACCTTGGTGTGGATAAGGCTAAGTAAAGAGACTCCAGAGGGAAAAGAAGGGCGAAACTGTAATCCTTCAAAACAATGGATAATATCCCTTAATATTGCCCACTCGCTTACAAGTGGACCTCGAAAAGTCTTCTAAGAGAATATTTTCCATGGTTAATCATTGTTTTGTTTTTGAATATTCATTTGTTTTGCATTATTATTTTATAGTTTATCATTTAGTTTTTGAATATTTTTAGTTTTGCAATATTTTTTTTCATTATGTGTTTTGTTTTTAGTTTCTCTTTATTATGTTAATAAAATAAATTTACTTATATGCATCAATTTGCTGTTTTTTTAGTAACTAGGTACCAGCTACTAAACTCCAAAGATAGATAAATACCATTTACAATATGCAAATATTAAATTGTATTAAGTTGCTTTAAGTTTGAAATATTCATAAGGTAGGTATTGAATAATATAGTAACAATAGTTCCTTAATCTTTTGGCCATCAACACTACTAAAAATATTGTATTTTATTTCGTCTATGAAAAATAATGTTTTAATAGATTTTTCTGAATTTATTATAAATTAAGAATTTCGCTGAATTTTTTCATAGATCCAATGAAATAAAATATTTTAGGTAAGGGGTGAGGAAAAAGTAAAATTAGGTAACTTTTGTTACATCTATATTATGTAATATTTAATATATAAATATTCTCTAGATATTATCTCATTTTTACATATATATTACATAGGAATTTGAAAATATTTGAGATATAATTTATAATATGTATTTCTTATATCATTATTGTTCTCTTGCTGTGCCGGCCTTTGTCAGTATTCAATACATAAATATTATCTAGTTGTGACTTCAGTTTTATATAACTGTGACTTTTATATTTCAAGAAATATGTAACATATATGTATTCAATATATTTTTGTGTTTGCTGGATAGGTTGGCGGAAAAGTAAAAAAGGTAAAACACTCTCAAACAATTTGATTAAATTTTCAGCAGGCGTCAAAGGTTTAGCACGTGAACATCCTCCTACAACTCCTCTAGAAAGTTGGTGATTACTTTTTGATGACTCAATGATAAAAAGTATTGTGCAATTCACGAATCAACGTATTGACATAGTCGCTGCTAAATACAGTCGATGCAAAAGAAAGAAAAATGCGCGCCGATCATTTTTTCCAACATTTATCAAAAATACAGATTAATCGGAAATTGAAGCGTTTATTGGTCTCCTTTACCTTCAAGGATTGTTCAAGTCAGGCCATGAGGACTTAAAAAGTCTATGGGCTACGGATGGTACAGGAAGGGATCTATTTAGAGCCACTATGCCTCTAGCCAGATTTTCATTTCTTTTATGCTGCATTCGTTTCGATGACGAAACTACTCGAGCGGATAGAAGAAAAGAAAATAAACTAGCACCAATTTCTGAAATGTTTGATAAATTTGTCACTAATTCAAAGCAAAACTATACACCTGGTGTACGCATAGCTCGATGGGCATTAAGGCTTCAACAGTACGACTTTGAGATAGTACATCGTAAAGGAAAAGATAATGTAGTTCCGGATGTTTTGTCTCGGAGTGCTCCGGAGGTGGAATATAATTCCCCAATAGACATAGCTTCTGACGCCGATCCATGGTATAACAAAATGTTGGATCTAGTTGAGAAGAAACCATTTCAGTACCGGCTATGGAGAAATGAGAGTGGGAAACTTTATAAAAGATCAAATCTGGGACATCCTGAACTAGTGACGGATCCCAGTCGACAATGGCTGTTAGTAGTGCCCAAGAATAAAAGAACTGAGGTTATTCGTTTGAATCATGATCCACCGGTCTGTGGGCATGCAGGAATTTATAAGACTCTTGGCCGTATATCAACTTATTATTATTGGCCGACGATGAAAAAGGATGTAGCTAATTACATATCTAGATGTAAAGTATGTTTAGCCACCAAACCTGTACAGAAAAAGCCAGCTGGATTTATGCTTAGTAAGTCTTCGTCTGTTTCTAACTCATTCGATCTCCTCTATGTTGACCTAGTTGGCCCTTTACCGACAAGCTCTTCAGGATTCAAGATTATTTTATCTGTAAGTGATGCTTTTAGCAAATTCTGCGTTTTCTTCCCTCTTCGAAATTCCACGACAAATCTTGTTGTTAAACCATTAGAGGAACAAGTTATTCTTATATTTGGTGTTCCTAAACGACTACTCACCGATAATGGACCTCAATTCAAAAGCGATGGATTTAAGAGGTTGATGAAACAATATGGGATTCAACATATATTTACCGCTAATTATCACCCACAATCAAACCCAGTCGAAAGGGTTCATAGAGTCCTTAAAACCATGTTGGCCGCGTATGTTAGAGATAACCATCGTGCATGGGATAAGTATCTACCGCATAATGGATGGGCTATTCGATCTGCGCAACATGAGGTAACAGGTACTACGCCCAATACGATAATATTTGGACGAGAGATCACTATCGACGGTAGTTCGAATATTATTAAAGACCAACATATTGACTTTGACAGAAATAGAGATACATCGAATAAAAATGACTGTTTGCAAAATTTATTTCAAGAAATTAGGGAACGCTTGGGGAATGCTTACGAAAAAAGTAAACGGATTCACGATCTCAGACGACGTAAGGAAAAATTTCATCTAGGACAAAAAGTATGGAAGAGGTCACATCATCTATCTGATGCTAGCAAGAATTTTTCGGCGAAACTATCACCAAAGTTTGAAGGGATTTTTAAGATCATATCTGTTGTATCTCCTTGGACGTACGAGCTCCAAGATGTCGACGGACGTAGCATAGGTATTTGGCATGCCAAAGACCTGAAGGCACACCCACCTGATCTTGATGATACAAATTAATTAGTTTTAAATTTCGTATGGGTATCTCATTTTTTTTGTAGATTAGATAGGAACTGTTTAATGGTTTATGTATTAAGTATATAGATTTTGTCCGATGACGAACGGCTTTATTAAAAGTTTTTTTTTTGGGAAAAAAAAATTTCTTTGAGGAAAGAGGGGTGTGTTACGGGTTTAAATAGTTTACACTGATTTCATAGGTATAAACAATGCAGTCTTTTCAAAGGATAAACTCCAAATAATTTCAAAATTTACCTTTAAACAAAATTAATTAATAAAATAAATAAATACATAGATTATTCTAAATAAATTCTTTTAATATTCTTCAAGTGTTGTTTATTAGTATAGGTTATAGTAATTGACATTAAAATTTCCATGGAACTCATAATTATATGTTAATTAATTCTGGTTCTATGTCATATATAAATCTGCATTTCTATGACTGGGCAGGTTCAAGGTTAAGCAGGTGATATATTTAAAATTGCTTAGCATGAAACTTTAACTTCAATCATGTCAACTCTTTTTTGTTGGTGATCTTTTTGATACCTTTTCTTTTTTTTTGGTCTTCGATTTTTAAGCATGAGCTTAGTTTTCTAGAATCTCTAGGATTTTTACGAAAAAAAAGAAAAGAAACGCTATTAGTTGCTTTCAAATTGTATTTAGTTTTTGAAAACAATCTCTAAGAAGAGGATTTACAAATTTGAGTAATTAATATAATCCATCTAGGCCACACAAAATCATCGGTGAGTGCACAGATTGTAATTGATTAACTGATTCACAGTATGTGACATAGAATTTTATTGTTTCAGGCCTTTTTCCCTTTTTCTTTTTCTTATACTTCTTTACATCACTATTTACCTATCAACTTTCTCATTATCTCTACAATATTATAGTTAAATATAAATTTGTAAGACCTCAACTGTATGGTGATCCAGGCATCGCATTCACTGTTACCCCCTGGATGGTGGTTGTAGTTCACCACTATTGCAGTAAGATTGCCCGATACAAATACTGGCAGCGTGGAATATAACTTTGATTGGAGGGACTTATAATTCTTTTTGGAAAACAACTGGTACCATTTGGGTTATTAATTTTATTTAATCACAACTTCCAGTGTAAACAGTAATATTAAATTAGATTTATATTATAAAGTAAAATCCACTTTATATTTACCCACCCCTACTCTACCGAATTAAAATAATATCTCAATGAGCTAGCCTACGGGGGGTAATAATAGCATGACTGTAGATGAAATGTTAGTACCTTTTAGAGGCCGTTGTGGATTTCGAATGTTCATACCCAACAAACCCGCAAATTACGCCATAAAGGTACAAATTCTTGCAGATTCTCAAACAAATTATATGCTAAATGCTGAAATTTACGCTGGAAAAGATCCTACAGAGAAAAAAACAAACAACTTTTCTAATCCAACCCAAGTAGTTCTTCGTTTGGTGGAACCAATAAAAAATACTTCTCGAAACATAACAGCCGATAACTCCTCAGTTGAACTAATGAGAGAATTAGAGAAATTAAAGTTGACATTTGTTGGGACAGTGAAAAAAAACAAAACATTTATTCCTTTGAAATGTATGCCATCTCCCAAGAGAAAAGCAGAGTCATCCATTTTTGGGTTTACTGCTCAGGAGACAATAGTATCATACGTACCCAAAAAAAAATAAATCTGTTATTCTTATTTCAAGTACCCACCATGATGATAAAGTGGACGTACAAACCAAAGAACCAGATATAATACTATTTTACAATAGTACTAAAGCGGGAGTGGATGCGCTTAATCAAAAATGTGCACAACTTCACGTAGAAGTCGAAGATGGCCATGCTCTTTTGAATATTGGAAGGGTAAATAGTAGAGTAATTTATCAATTTGCCTCAGGTGGTGAAGAAATTTCAAGGTACAATTTTTTAAAACAACTTGGACGTAATTTATGTATACCGTATATGCAAAAAAGGTATCAAAATTCGTTGCCACGCGGTTTGAAAACTTTAATTTTTAATTTGATTGGAGATACACTTCCACCACCCCCAGCACCTCAACAAAGAGTGGGAGCCTCTAAAAGAAAAAGATATGCAATTTGTCCCGTCAAAAAAGACAGGAAAACCAGAACCTACTGTCAAATGTGTAATATTCCAGTGTGTATAGAATGTGCAAAAACTTTGTGCCCAAACTGCGCCTAAATTTTTTTATTAATAGCTATTGTTTATAAATAAATGTCAAAATATTATTTTTTATGAGTAAAAAATACTGGGTCTCTGTGACCCACTCTTAGTATTTACGAAATAATTTTAGGGTGGTAGTAGTTAAGGGTTAAATTCCTTATCCTATATTTATTGCCTAACGCGTATTTGCATTTCAAAACCGTGTTTTTAGTGTGAACAGGAATGGATAGATCATAGGTAAACTGACAAGATATTTTGATTCGAAGAATAATTAGCGTCCGCAGATGGGTTGGTCTATTGAAATTGAAAAATTTTAGTGGTATATATTTGACGCGTCGGTTGTTAACAGTAGCTGACGAAAGTGAAGGGGATCTTGCTCATGCAAATGTTAGAAAGTAAATATTATAGTACGAGGAATATTGTTCGAGTAAATATTTATTTATACAATTAACGTATTTTCAATATAGGAAGTTATGGAGAGAATAATCGAGAAATAATTAAAAGTACATCAATGTTTGTTATCGATAATCTTTATTATAAAAGATCGCGTCTGGGGAAAACGTCTTTACGCATAAGAAACTTGTCACTTACTCAACTATTTTTGAACTCTATTTTACATTTCACAGCATATGTGTTAAAATGGTTACTTATCTAAACAATCCACAAAAGAATTTATCTAACCCATGGTTGGAAAAACAGGTACTAATAAGATAAAATATTTCTCCTAAAATAGAATTTATAATAAGTAATAAAAGTTCCAACTGACATTCATTTTACTGTTACGAAACAGCATACTGGTATAGTCCCTAAAACCGACCCTGTCTAAGACAGGTATAATATTAGTGTTTTTAAATGAAACTCAAGGTCTCTAGTTAATTCCACAATATAATACAAGTTATTGAAAATTCTAAAAAATTGACAATTCTTTCGATAAATCAATATCATCGTCAGAATGACAGAAGTTACATTTCATTTTATGCCTACCTGATGTTTAGTAGTTATATTTGGCTAGACCAAGAAGTAACCTAACTTGTGATTGGCTTAATATATGTTTATAGAAAAAAGAAGAAGATGTGATATTACAAATATTGAAGCTTAGATATTATTAGCCCTATGGTGATATCCTGGATATCATTTTTCCAATTAAGATCAGTATAACTGTGCAATGATATGGAAAACCAGGAAAACTATATCTGCTGATCTTTACAATTATCACTTAAGAAGACAGTTTATTAGTGGAGAATTCCCTAGATTTAACTGTTCATTGACAACTTCATATTGTGGGTTTCTTAAATGTCTTCTAATTTCCAGTTCTTCAAGGAAATCCAGTTCTTGTTTCTTTTCACAAATATGCAGTACTTCTAGTTTTGTGTTAGGTGTCAATGAATGATTGGTGTCAAGTAGATGTTTTGCGTAGTGGGATTTATCTGGTTGTTTTAATCTGTATGCTCGTAAGTGCTCACTGTATCGTATTTCAAAATTCCTAAGGGTCTGACCCAAATAGACAGCATTACATTCTGGACATTTGAGTTTATATATACCTGACTTCTTTAATAGTGGTATTTTTGTTTTTACATTTGACAATTTTGTACTAACGTTACTTTCTGTTTTAAAAGAAATTGTTGTATTCGTTGCTGAAGATATTATCTTTGAAATATTATTAGAAATATTTCCTGCATATGTGATGGTTTTATAAGTTTTAATTTCATCAGCTTGTTTAGGATATATTAGTTGTAATGCCACTTTTTCCTCTTTTTTACTAATTAGCTTATTTATCATATCTAATGGATAACCGTTAGATGCTGCTATTTCTCTAATTGTATTAATCTCTCTATTAAAATTACACTTGTTCATAGGAACTGAAAAAGCTCTATGTATCATTGAATTATATGCTGCTAGTCTGTGTGACACAGGGTGGTTAGAATTGAATGGAATTGTTACATCAGTTTGTGTTGGTTTTCGGTAAATTGAATAATCAAGTACATTATTAACTCTTTGAATTTTTAAATCAAGAAAATTGATTGAGCCATTTTCTTCAATTTCTAATGTAAATTTAATTTTCGGGTGTAAATTATTGATGTGGTTGAAAAATACCTCTAATTGTCGTTCACTACCCATAAAACAAGCTAATATGTCATCTACATATCTATACCAAAATAAAATATTTTTCGAAATATTACTTTCAAAGATCTTTCTTTCTAAATTGTCCATAAAAATGTTTGCTAAAATAGGTGATATAGGGCTTCCCATTGGTAAACCTTCATTTTGAATATATATCTTATTGTCAAAAGTGAAATAATTCTGATTAATGCATACATCAAATAAATTAAGTATATCTGATATTATTCCTGGATTAATATTTTTATCTTCTAGTAATTTTCTTACAAGTATTAGACATTCTTTAGGAGGAATTTTAGTAAACATGTTAGTTACATCGAACGATATGAGTTTATAGTTATCTTGTAAGTGGATTGCTTTCAACTTTTTGATTAGTTCTATTGAATTTCTAATTAAATTTACATTAGAAATTGAAGAAAATAGCTTAATCAATTTTCTTGATTTGAAAATTCAAAGAGTTAATAATGTACTTGATTATTCAATTTACCGAAAACCAACACAAACTGATGTAACAATTCCATTCAATTCTAACCACCCTGTGTCACACAGACTAGCAGCATATAATTCAATGATACATAGAGCTTTTTCAGTTCCTATGAACAAGTGTAATTTTGATAGAGAGATTAATACAATTAGAGAAATAGCAGCATCTAACGGTTATCCATTAGATATGATAAATGAGCTAATTAGTAAAAAAGAGGAAAAAGTGGCATTACAACTAATATATCCTAAACAAGCTGATGAAATTAAAACTTATAAAATCATCACATATGCAGGAAATATTTCTAATAATATTTCAAAGATAATATCTTCAGCAACGAATACAACAATTTCTTTTAAAACAGAAAGTAACGTTAGTACAAAATTGTTAAATGTAAAAACAAAAATACCACTATTAAAGAAGTCAGGTATATATAAACTCAAATGTCCAGAATGTAATGCTGTCTATTTGGGTCAGACCCTTAGTAATTTTGAAATACGATACAGTGAGCACTTACGAGCATACAGATTAAAACAACCAGATAAATCCCACTACGCAAAACATCTACTTGACACCAATCATTCATTGACACCTAACACAAAACTAGAAGTACTGCATCTTTGTGAAAAGAAACAAGAACTGGATTTCCTTGAAGAACTGGAAATTAGAAGACATTTAAGAAACCCACAATATGAAGTTGTCAATGAACAGTTAAATCTAGGGAATTCTCCACTAATAAACTGTCTTCTTAAGTGATAATTGTAAAGATCAGCAGATATAGTTTTCCTGGTTTTCTATATCATTGCACAGTTATACTGATCTTAATTGGAAAAATGATATCCAGGATATCACCATAGGGCTAATAATATCTAAGCTTCAATATTTGTAATATCACATCTTCTTCTTTTTTCTATAAACATGTATTAAGCCAATCACAAGTTAGGTTACTTCTTGGTCTAGCCAAATATAACTACTAAACATCAGGTAGGCATAAAATGAAATGTAACTTCTGTCATTCTGACGATGATATTGATTTATCGAAACAATTGTCAATTTTTTAGAATTTTCAATAACTTGTATTATATTGTGGAATTAACTAGAGACCTTGAGTTTCATTTAAAAACACTAATATGAGCATATTCCACGAAGTAAGGGTCGAGACAGTCAATTTCCAGGTATAATAGTTAAAATTATGGCGGATACGCAGTTATAAAAAACTGTTTACGATTGAGACTATCTTATCTAGAAGTGGTTTTTGTGACCAGAGTTATCTAGAAAAGGCCAGAAAAATTATTTGTGTGTATAAGCCGCAGCTCGGAATTCTCTAGTACAAAAGGCACTAGTATATAAGGGGACTGATCAGGAAGAGTTAGTTAGTTGATAATTTGACATCGTGAGATAAACAAATAAATTAGTGAATATAAATTAGTGAACTGTTTATATAAATTAGTCTAAGTGAATATACTGTATATATAAATTAAGTGTTAGTGATTAGTGAGTTAGTGTTTAAATAAATTAGTAAGTAGCCATACCGAGTGTTTGAAATTTATCCCACCCGTTTATTGTTTAAATAAATAAGAAAAACATTACATTGGTGTCAGAAGTGGGATAATATAAATAAATTGCTACGTAAAAATGGCCAAGAGACTATGTGAACTCAAAGTGGCGGAGCTACGAGCAGAATTGGAAGATCGTGAGTTGGAAACGTCCGGTAAGAAAGTGAATTAGTAGAAAGACTTAAAGTGGCACTGGAAAATGACGGCTTTGATCCAGAAACAGTTTTATTTAATGACGAGGCTTCCACCTTAACTTCGTCAATTTCTGCTAATATTTCTGCTAGGATGAACGAGAAGATTTCTACTATGAAGAATGATTTTTCTGCAATGAAGAACGATATTTCCGCTATGGAAGAGAATATTTCAACTAATGTGAAAAACGATATTTCTGCAATAAAGAACGATTTTTCTGATATGAAGAATGATATTCCTGCAGATATCTTATCATTGAAAAATGGCATCGCTGCTGAAGTCGAGAATAAAATTTCGTCTCTGAAATCGGATATTGAGAATAAGATGACAACGATAAACGAGAAAATAAAATCAGACATGGAGAATAAGATTACAACGATGGGAAATCAGATGGACGAGAAAATCAAGGAGTTAGAGACAAAGATTGCAGATTTAAGAACACAAGACACTTCAGCAGAAGAAAAGAAGATCGAGATCTGCAAGCCAGAAACACAACCTAAGACAGATGATACTGGCAGTTTTACCAGAGTCAAGGCCCCAACGTTCGATGGAAAGATGTCGTGGACCAATTACGTAAAACAGTTTGAAGCAGCCGCTAGAGTGAATAATTGGTCCGATAAGGAGAAAGCAGTAAACTTAACTATCGCGCTTCGGGGAGATGCCTTAGATGTACTACAGACGATACCACTTGAAGAAACGGATGACTTCGAGCAGCTGAAGAAGAGGTTGGACATGCGATATGGCCACGAACATCTTGAGCAGTTGTACCAATCTCAGCTGAAGAACCGAAGGCAGAAACGTGATGAAGCCCTTCAAGAGTATGAAGTGGACATTGCCCGATTAGTTCGATTCGCTTATCCACCAGCACCAGAGAACATGATGGAATGTCTGGGCATACAGGCGTTTATTGATGGCTTACGTGACCCCGATATGCAGAGGACGCTTCGCTTCGCCCATCCCAAAACATTAGTTGACGCAGTGACAGCTGCTCTTGAATATGAAGCAGCAACGAAGGCTTCAGGATATAACAAAATTAGGACCATCCAAGAAGAAGGTGAAAATTTATCAAAGAACATAATAAAACTTTTCAAAAATGAAACTAATATAAAGATAACACAGAAAAATATAAAAACGATTGGAAATTTAAATAGTAAATTGAAAGATTCTACACCTGACTTAAAAAAATCAAATGTAGTCTATGAAATAAAATGCAATAACTGTGATCTTAACTACATCGGTACCAGCTCTAGAAATTTGACTAATCGCATCACATCTCATAAAAGTGATATAAAACTTAACAAAAAATCATGTGCATTAATACAGCATTCCATCGAAACAGGCCATAAAATGTTATTTAATGAAGCTAAAGTTCTACATACTGAACAAAATATGTCTAAAAGATATTTTCTTGAAATGGTTGAAATCAACAAGGCAAATAATAGTATGAATAAGAAAAGTGACATTGAAAATCTTAGTAATATTTATAGCTACCTTTTGAATATTGAACAAAATAGATAATTTTTCATTATTTATATGATTATTCATAAAAATTAAATTCACTTCTATTAAGGTCAAAATATAAGAAATTATTTGTCAAAGTCATTTTCACAGGTTATAATCTAACCTTATTTCCTTTTCTATTAACGTCAAAAACAAATTATCTGTCAAAGTCATTTTATAAGGTTATAATCTAACCTCAAATTCAAACTTCATTGAATAATTATAAAGTAACCTAAAAAAATTAAAATAACTAAGTAACGAACAAACAAATTATGTATCGATTTGTCTTATGTGAAATATGACATCAAGTATATTATAATTATATTTATTTACATTTACAAATTTTTTAATGATTATTTATATTGAATTTACTTAAAATATTTTACATGTAAGTACTTATATTTATTTCTCTATTTTTAAATCATATTTATATTTGTATATGTATTATAGTGCCCTGAAGAAGTGTCAAAAGGACACGAAAGCTTGGCGGCATTTTGTAAATAAAAGATCTTGGCGTTGATTCTTTGGACTGAAATCCCCGTTATCCCCACCTATATATATATATATATATATATATATATATATATATATATATATATATATATATATATATATGAGTCGAGTCACTTCTTGGTCTGGATAAAAATAATTATTAAATAACAGGTAGGCATGACATGACATGTAACTTCTGTCAATCTGACGCTGATAGAAATATCGAAATAATTTTTTAGAGGTTCTACCATTTTTTCAATATATTTTGGAATCATCTAGAAACAGTTAGTTTCATTTAAAAAAGTAATATGAGTAGATTCCAGAGAGTAAATAGAAACAGTAAATTTCAGTAAAAAATGCTTTATGGCTTCTTTATTTATCTATTTATTTATTGAAAAAGAACAATGTCGCGTTAGAATTCTGTTTCTTCAGCTTTTTTCTTTTTAGCAGCCTCGTTAGAATTCTATTTCTTCAACTACCCCTTTTCTTTTTAACAGCCTCTTTGCTCTTTTTGTTAGTTCTATTAGCTTTCATCGTCATTTTCAAACTACTTTGGAATATATGACTCTTCAGATTAATTTTTTGATGATTGCCTAATTTTACTACTTTACTAATATATGAAGTTTTGTTCTTTATGGCTTCTTTATTTATCAATTTATTTATTGAAGAAAAACAATATCTCGTTAGAATTCTGTTTCTGCAGTATTTGCCAATTTGTTACTTTTTGTTAGTTCTTCTAGTTTTCTTCGTCATATACAAAATACTTTTGAGCATATGACATTTAAGCTTAATGATATGTTGGTTGCCTAATTTTAATTCTTTACTCGTAAATGATAATATTGAAGTTTTGTGCTTTATGGCTTCTTTATTTAACTATTTATTTATTGAAAAAGAACTATGTCAAGTTAGAATTCTGTTTATTCAACTTTTCTTTTTAGCATCTTCTTTGGTAATATGTTACTCTTTCAGTTAGTTAATTTAGCTTCCTTCGTTATTTTCAAACCACTTTTGAACATTTGACATTTAAGCTTAATGCTTTGGTGGTTGTCTAATTTTACCACTTTACTAATAAATGATATTATTGAAGTATTGAGCTCTATGACTTATTTATTTACTGAATAACAGGTCTTAATAAATTAGTAAATTGAAGATTTTGAGGTTGAAGGGATCGAGTCTAGTGTCTAGACCTAATCTGATAATTAGAAGCGTACAAAATTAATTTTATTTAACTAAATAATATATCCGTTATTTTTTATCTTTTATCGCTGTATTTTGGTGGAATAGAAACTGTGTCTATTCATGCCCGATACTGATAAACCTGCCAAAACCAAAAAAAATTGGGAACTCTCTTTAGTTATTTGATTTAAAAATAACTTAAAACAAAATTTATAAAAAGTTTATTGTTTTCAGATTTAAATAATTTTTTTATAACAAATACAGACAAACAGAAAACGACGATTTCAGATAATAATTGAAATATGTGAAAAATAGTAGAAAAGTGTCTAGAAAGCGGAAATTATGTTTGGCAACTTTCCGCACACTTTTCTAGACAATTATATATCAATTTTTCAATCATTACACAACCATCAAAAGCTTGCTTCTTTAACACATTTTTTCCTTAAAACTACTCTTAATACTTATAAGACTGAGAACCAATGCATGATTTCTTCATGTATTGTCTTTCAAAGTCAGTTTTTTCATTTAATTAAAGTTGCCAGCAGAAATTTATCGAAATTAAATATTTTAGAAGCAGCAAAACTTCCCAAAGAATTTGACATTAAAATAATGAATACAGAGGACGTATTGATTTTGTTCAATCTGGGCCTTCATTTGGACAATAAAAGATGTCGAGCACGTCAGAATTGGTGATAGAGCCTCTTACAACACACCTACATTTGAATTTTCGAAGAAATAATACTTCCTAAAGAAATTGACATTAAAATATTGGATATAGACGACACTCAATTCAG
This sequence comes from Galeruca laticollis, assembly GCA_963921935.1. Taxonomy (NCBI): domain Eukaryota; kingdom Metazoa; phylum Arthropoda; class Insecta; order Coleoptera; family Chrysomelidae; genus Galeruca; species Galeruca laticollis. The sequence goes on from OY998178.1 coordinate 6,235,150, forward strand.
TTTTGTTCAGTGTGGGCCTTTATTTGAACAATAAAAGATGGCGAGCATGTCAGAATCGCTGATAAAACTTGTAACAGCATGAGTCACATTTCAATTTGGGAAGCACCATTACTTCCCTAAAAAAGGTTTACAGTCCAAAAATGAGCACAGACAATATTAAATTCATTTTTGTTCAACGTAAGCCTTTATTTCGACAAGAAATGATGACGAGATTGTAAGAATTCATAATAGAGCCCTGCGACATTTCAATTTTCGATGGTCTAATACAACCCAAAAAGTTTTTGCCACAAACAATGGATAATGAAGACAAGGAATTCATTTTTGTTCAACTTTTTGTGCAGGAAAATGAATAAATACGACATTGAAATAATTTTTGTTCAACGTAAGCCTTTATTTGGACAAGAAAACATCACGAGCATGTCAGAATCGGTGTTATAACCTCATACAATACAACAATATTTGAATTTGTTAAGCACCAACTGTTACCAGATAATTTGACATTAAAATGAATATAGACAATATTGAATCGGTTTTTATTCAGTTTGGGCCTTCATTTGAACAACAAAAAATGGCGAGCACGTCAGAATCATTTATAGAAACTCTTACAACACAGTCACGTCATAATTTTCGAAGGAATACTACTTCCCAGAGAATTTTTGTCACAGAAAAACGGATAATGACGACATTGAATTCATTTTTGTTATAAGTAAGCCTTTGTTTGGACAAGAAATCATCCCTAGCATTTCAGAATTGATAATAAAACTCAGCCACATTTGAATTTTCGATTCCAATATTTCCCAAATAATGTTTGCCGTAGAAAAATGGATAAACATGACATTGAATTCATTCTTGTTCAACGTAAACCTTTATTTAGACAAGAAATGATGACAATCATGTCAGAATTCATAATAAAACTCAGCCAATACTTCTCAAAGAATTTTTGTGCAGAAAAATGAGTTAATACGACCTTGAATTAATGTTTGATCAATGTAAGCCTTTGATGGACAAGAAAACATCCCCAGCATGTCAGAATTCATGATAAAACCCAGCCACATTTGAATTTTCGAGTCCAATATTTCCCAAAAGAGTGTTGTCATAGAAAATGGATAAACATGACATTGAATTCATTCTTGTTCAACGTAAACCTTTATTTAGACAAGAAATTATGACAATCATGTCAGAATTCATAATAAAATTCAGCCAATACTTCCCAAAGAATTTTTTGCAGAAAAATGAATAAAGACGACACTGAATGCCTTTTTGTTCAACGTAAGTCATTATTTGGACAAAAAAATATCACGAGCACGTCAGAATTGATAATAAAGTCCAGCCACATTTGAATTTTCGAAGGTGGAATACCCCCCAAAGAATTTTTGTCATAGAAAAATGGATAACGACGACATTGAATTCATTTTTGTTCAACGTACGCCTTTATTTGGACAATAAAACATCACAAGTATGCTAGATTTCATAATAAAAAATAACCACATACGAATTTGGAAGTTCCAATAGTTCCTAAAGTGTTTTTGCCTCAGATAAATGGATAAGGACGACAATGAATTCATTTTTCTTCAACGCCTTTATTTGGACAAGAAAAGATGACCAGCATGTCAGAATTCATAATAAAACCGAGCCACATTTGAATTCTCTAAGGACTAATTCTTCCTAAATAATTTTTGTAGAAAAAAATGGATAAAAACGACATTGAATTAATTTTTGTTCAACGTACGCCTTTATTTGAACAAAAAAACATAACGGGCACGTCATGATTGATAATAAAACACAGCCACATTTGAATTTTTTAAGGTGCAGTACCTCCCAAAGATTTTTGTCATAGAAAAATGGATAAAGACGACATGGAATTCATTTTTGTTCAACATAAGCCTTTATTTGGACAAGAAAAGATGACGTGTATGTCAGAATTTATAATAAAATCTAGCCACATTGCAATTCTCTAAGGATCAATACTTCCCAAACAATTTTTGTCACAGAAAAATGGATAAAAACAATTCGTGTTTTTAAATGAAACTCAAGGTCTCTAGTTAATTCCACAATATAATACAAGTTATTGAAAATTCTAAAAAATTGACAATTGTCAATTTCAATAACTTGTATTATATTGTGGAATTAACTAGAGACTAGAGACCTTGAGTTTCATTTAAAAACACGAATATGAGCATATTCCACGAAGTAAGGGTCGAGACAGTCAATTTCGGATAAAAACAACATTGAATTCATTTTTGTTCAACGTAAGCGTTTATTTGGACAAGAAAACAAGCATGTTAGAATCTGTGATATAACTTGATACAACTCAGCTAAATTTTAATTTTGGAAGTTACTATAGGAAACATTGAAATCTGCTCTATTTTAATAAAGAAAAATTCATATACCTAAATTTCATTGGTTACTGATTAGTTCTAGAAATGGTTTCACGAGCAAACTATATAACTAGTCAAAAAAAGACTGGGGTAACTTAAATTGTCGCTTTTTGAATGTTGGAATCTTTCCAGTCTATGTGAAGATTATTTATAACTCCAACATTGTCTCACATACTTCAGATGCGACTTGTAACATGCTCGAGAATGCCACTCTTCACAATATTTTCTTAATTAACTGTTCTTTCCAAAACTAAGAAGTATAACATAAAGCAGATAAAAAGTCTGTTTCCATAAACAATAAACATACGTTACGTTAACTTTGGTTATATGAAAAAATCATCTGTCAGTTCTCATTCTATTTACTAAAAAACAGTTTTTTAACTTCTACCGCCAAATCTTCGTCCAGGTTTGGAGGGTGCACCTTCCTCAGCTCCATTTTCTGGAGTCTTTTCTTTTGAGCTAAACCTATTTCTACGTCCAGATGATGCAGCGGTACTCTTTTTTGGAGATTCTTGTTCTACAGCTGCTACTGCAGGTGCACTTTGGTCTTCTGATTGGACTGGTTTATGTATTTTATCTATAAAAAACAAAATTTCAGTATCGAATCAAGTTAAACAGAATAACTCTTCTTACTATTTGCTGCTTGTTCTCTTCTCTTCTTTAAAGATGCCAGAAGTTCATCGTTGCTTCTGAATGGTCTGACTACTCCTGTTTTTAGGAAATTCTTTTTGGGAGCTTCTGTTGTCGAACTTACTTCTTGTTCCGCTGGTGGTTCTTCGTCGTAGTCACCTTCATCCACTACCTCTTCCTCCTTGAAAAAGAAACATCGAAAATTTAAAGAAACCAACAGAAACACAGAATAAAATGATAATTTGGAATATAGTAAAATTAACTGTCTCGACCCTTACTTCGTGGAATCTGCTCATATTAGTGTTTTAAATGAAACTCACGGTTTCTAGTTAATTCCACAATATTATAAAAGTTATTAAAACACTAATTTGAATATAGTAGGTAAAACAGCATCAGTGAGCAAAAAAAATTACTCACTTCCGGTGCAGCGGTGGTTGTAGTAGTACTAGACGCAGGTTTTGCATTACTTCTCGAATTTAACGGATTTCTTCTGCTCGTAAGAGGCCTCGAAGGTTTCTTTGGAGGTGGTGCTGGTTCTTCGTCATAGTCTGCGTCATTTTCAGCTGGTCGTGCGGAACATATGGTAGCAAATGTGACTAATATAATACATAATCTGAAAATAATAGAGAGATATATTAAAATTAATAGTCGACGATAATAATACACAAGTGTGATATTTTTAAAGTCAAATTCTTTTATTAAATCAGTGTTAGGGAGAAAGGGCGAGATTTAGAAAATCTCGTCTTGGTCTCACTAAACTAAGTTTTGTAGTATTTGAACAATTAACAGATATATTACATTTAATTAATAATATTATTTTTAATCCGATCCCTTAAATCACAAGAAGGCTAAGAATTTAAATATAACAACGCTTGTATTGCATCATCCGTCAATGATGTACGTGTTTGGCTTTAGTTTTGGTTTCCTAAAATTTTTATTTCCTCTTGCCTTGAAAATATTATAAAAAGACAAAAACTTAAAATAAAATATGGTTACCAGATTATATATTTTGTAAAATACAGAGAAAAAATTAAATGTTTATGGTAGTGCTAACAATTTTATTTACCTGATAAGAGTACTATGAAAAAAAGTTTAACGTGACCTAAAACGAGACTCTCGGATCTCAAAAAGACGAAACGAGAAAAGGCTCGCACTCATGTATAATCCGGTCAAATTAGACTAAAAAATAATAGTAAAGGTACATAAATTTACAACAAGCTGCAAATGCGTGTAACTGTTCAAAACATAATTAAAAATAACATGTTAAAATTCCGAATCATTGCGATGCCTGGAAAAAAATTTATTCCAGGTCAAAGGTCAAAAATCTTGAAAAAAATCGGTTTTTCGCGATTTTCAGCAAAACGGTAAGTTTTATCATATAATCACCTCAGATAAATATTGTTAATCATAAAATTCTCTACAAAAAATGTATCAATACTTTTTTTTCTGAGAGCCACCGTTTTTGAGATACAACGAATCAAAGAGTTGTAAAAGTTGTAATCGTCAAAATGTGCATAAGTACGCCACGTATATACATCTCTGAAGCTGCAATTTAAGTAAAAACATTTTTCAATTGGTGTACATAAGTATAAATATGAGAATATCAGGTATAATGAAATCCAGTCCCTTAATTTGTATGCTAGTGTAACCTTGAGACAACATCTGTCTGAATGGCTCCCTACCCTTTATCGTTGTTTGGTGACATTGGGATGCGTAAAACACAGAAGTCTACCATTTACGATTGTTTTCAACAGGTCAATATTGAAATTAACAATACTAATACGACATACATCATTGACGGAGGATACTTACTACACCGTGTTGTGTGGGATAGTGAAGAAACATTTAGCATTATTTTAGATAAATACGTTCAGTATGTACGTAGACATTTTGGTGCCAGAATTACTATCGTATTTGATGGCTATGATGATTGCACGAGGAATATTAAAGCTGCAGAACAACGTCGTCGAACTTTAGCAACGTCTTCATCTTCAGATATTCTATTTGATGAACTTATGACAGTTCCTACCAGTCAACAGAAATTTCTTGCAAATACTCACAACAAATCTCGGTTCATTTCAATATTGAAAGATAAGTTTATTGCCGAAAATATATTGGTTAAACAGGCTAATAACGATGCCGACGAACTATTTTCTTTTTAAGCCCAGAAAAAGCTCAAAATCAAACGGAAATATATTCATCAAAAAGTTTATCTACTTTTCCAAAGAGTCAAAATCATGTACTATTTTTACACGCAATAACTGGCTGTGATACGACGTCTGCATTTTACAGGAGAGGTAAAGCAACAGTCTTTAAAATGTTTGAAAAACAAGATTTAGTTCCATGTGCTGAAGTCTTCAAAAAAAGTAATTCAACTCAACAAGAAATTATCACGAACGGGATTCAGTTTATTCTTTCTATGTACAAAGCTCCGAAAAAAACCACCTGCCTAGATAAGTATCGATATGCATGTTTCGTTAAAAACACTAAAAATAAGAAACAGGTGCAATTAGCTTGTCTTCCTCCAACCTCAGTTGCTGCTCATCAACATCTTTTCCGGGTGTATTACCAAGTTCAAGTGTGGCTTGGTTATCAGCTAGACCCAAAAGACTGGGGTTGGAAGTTGGTCGACAATACATTAGAACCTATTCAGACTTTACTCCCACCTGCGCCGGAAAAACTGCTGAACACTATTTTTTGCAACTGTAAAAAGGGATGCAGCGCTAAATGTGGTTGTAAAAAAGTTGGACTGTTGTGTTCTCTGGCATGTACACATTGTCAAGGCCAGTCATGTTCTAATGCTGAATCACAAATAGTAGAGGATTCGTTTGATACCAACGAAGAAACATGCGATACATCGCTATTGATGGAATTTACTTGCACCCAGGATGAAGAAAACGAACAAGACAAAGATCAAGAAGAAGAAGAAGAAGAAGAAGAAGAAGAAGAAGAAGAAGAAGAAGAAGAAGAAGAAGAAGAAGAAGAAGAAGAAGAAGAAGTAGAAGAAGAAGAAGAAGAAGATCAAGAAGAAGTATTTGAAGGTTATGAATCAGATGAATAAATTTCTGAATTTTTTTAGTTTCAATCGCTTTTATCATTTCCAACTGTATCTAATATATTTTATTATGCAAGTTTCCAATTAGACAGAATCACAACAGACATGTGGAATAGGCCTACTGGGGAAACCACGTTAAAAAAAACGCGCTAAGTACACTACCTCACAGGTGGCGTGGAAACGTGTGCATATAATGACGATTACAACTTTTTAACTCGTTATATCTCAAAAACGGTGGCTCTCAGGAAAAAAAGTATTGATACATTTTTTGTAGAGAATTTTATGATTAACAATATTTATCTGAGGTGATTATATGATAAAACTTACCGTTTTGCTGGAAATCGCGAAAAACCGATTTTTTTTTTTCAAGATTTTTGACCTTTGACCTCGAATAAATTTTTTTCCAGGCATCGCAATGATTCGGAATTTTAACATGTTATTTTTAATTATGTTTTGAACAGTTACACGCATTTGCAGCTTGTTGTAAATTTATGTACCTTCCAATGTCTAGATTGACCGGACTATGTAAAGCCCTAATCACTATTTAGATAGCATTTTATTCACGCAAGTCAAAGAACGCTTACGAAAAAGTATTTGCCGAGCGCAATTATTGAAAAGAAAAAAATGGTGTATAAGGAGCAATAAACGAAGAGCATATTTCTATAACGTTGATTATAGACAAAATATTCCTATATTGAAGATGTCATTAAAAGTGCACAGAAAGGTAGATATCTCTTAATACAGCAAGTAGCTCGTCTCTTAAATAAGCATCAAAAGTAATGGGGGATGGAAGTCGTAAACATCTACTGTTCATTCGTTCGTAGTCTTCATTCTTTTAATAAGAATTTTTGTGATAATTGAATGAAAATAATGGGAATTGTAAGGTTAGATAAAACAATATTTTACTTTTACGTTGTATAAAGTTTTTATATGAATTCGTTCTCTTTTTGGTCTGATATATTTTGTGAGCTGGATTAAAATTTTGGCGAAGGCGCAGTGAATTCTTCGAACTGTGACTATTCTTATCTAGACATTTCCAGTGAAGTCCATTGTTTTTGTGACCACTCTTATCTAGACACTTGCAGGGAGGCGATTGTTTTTGTGAGCCGCAAATCTAGAAGGTTCTGGAAAAGGGCACTTATATATAAAGACTACCGACCAGCGAGAGAAGTTAGTTTATAATTTCACCTCGTGAGATAAACAAGTAAATATAAACTAAGTCTAAGTAAATAAACAGTAGTGAAGTGTTTATATAAATTAGTGTAAGTGAATGTATTTAATATAAATTAGTGAATAGTTTAATGAATAAATAAATTAAGTGAGTAGACCCACCGTGTGCATGAATTTATCCTACCCGTTGCAATAAAAACTTTTAAATAAATAAGAAAAACATTACATTGGTGTCAGAAGTAGAATAATATAAATAAATGTCTACGTAAAAATGGCCAAGAGACTAAGTGACCTGGAAGTGACTGAACTAAGAGCAGAATTGGAAAATCGCGAGTTGGAAACGTCTGGTAAGAAAAGTGAATTAGTAGAAAGACTTAAAGTGGCACTGGAAACTCTTTGATACAGAAACATTTTTATTCAAAGACGAGGTTGTCACCTTTATCTCGTAAATTTCTGCTATGAACGAAACAATGTCAACTATGAAAAACGATATTTCTACTAGTATGGACGACAAGATTTCATCTATTAAGAACGATATTTCTGCTAACATGGACAATGTTTCTACTAATATTCACGAGAGGATTTCAACCATGAAGAATAATATTTCTGCTAACATGCTTTATGCCGATATTTTATTAATGAAAAATGACATTGTTGCTGACGTCGAGAATAAAATTTCGTCTCTAAAATCGGATATAGAGAATAAGATGACAACGATGGACGAGAAAATCGAGAATAAAATAACAGCGATAGACGAGAAAATCAAGGAGTTAGAGGGAAGGCTTGCCAATTCATGAACAGAGGCATGCCAGCAGAAGAAAAGAAGACCGAGCCAACGAAACCTTGCAAGCCAGAAACACACCCTAAGTTAGAAGACCTTGGCAGTTTTGCCCGAGTCAAGGCTCCAACGTCCTATGGAAAGACATCGTGGACCAATTATGTGAAACAATTTGAAGCAGCCGCTACAGTTAATAATTGGTCCGTCAGGGAGAAGGCAGTAAATTTAACCATCGCGCTTCGGGGAGATGTCTTAGATGTACCTCTGGAAGAAACCAATGACTTCGAGCAGCTGAAGAAGAGGTTGAACTGGATATTGCCCTAGTTCGATTTGCTTGTCCATCAACACCAGAAAACATGATGCAATGTTTGGGCATCCAGGCTTTTATTAACGGCGTATGTGACCACGATATGGAAAAGACGCTTCGATTAGCCCCTCCGCGAACCATGGTAGATGCACTGACCGCTGCTCTTGAATACGAAGCAGCCACGATGGCTTCGAGATATAACAAAGGTATGACCATGCAGAAAGAAGTTTACGATGACAGGCTTAACCAGATCGTCAACTTGTTTAAATATATGGTCGACAAGAAGCCGAAGAAGATCAGGTGCTGTAATTATGGCGAGGTAGGAAACGTACGCAGTTCGTGTAAGCGTCCTACGACTCCTGCAAATCAAGAACCTCTTAAATGCAAAGCAGCCACGAAGGATTCGCGGTACAACAAAGGTGGGACCGTGCAGGAAGAAGGTAACGATGACAGACTTGACCAGATCGTCAACTTGTTGAAAGGTATGGCAGACAAGAAGCCGAAGAAGATCAAATGCCGGAAGTGTGGCGAGCTAGAGCACGTACGCAACTCGTCTAAGCGTCCCAAGACTCCTGCAACCCAAGAACCCCAGTCACAGGGGAAATCAGACAGTGGTGAACATGTAGATTATGTGAACCACCTAATAGCTGACTTTCTGCCTTTCTTACCTTTATCAATATTTCGAATTTTTGTAGAAAAATATATGAAATATATAACTTTTTGACTTCAAAACCTTTTCGGTTTTTTGTTTTGCCGCCAAATTTCAACCAGATGTCTGTCAGTTACCTGTAAAGTGTCAAATCTACGAAACAAAATGTACTCTTCTTCTTCTCTTTTTGGCTCCTCGAGTCTAATTCTACTCCGATTTTTTTCTCAAATCTACTACTATCTTTTTGTTAGTTGAAGCAACGCTGGCCAGAAGTAGGACATAAAATAACGTGTTCATGGGGCGCTTTGGTATTAATTTACGAAGTTGGTACTGGGAGTTTATTATAATTATTGTTTTCAAGATATCGGCAAATGATGGGGTTGCAACTTCAAGGTAAGTTTTACCTATAATTTTATAGTAATTATTTTTCATGATGTTCTTCTCTTGGTTTTGTTACTTGATACCTGTTTCTAAGCAAAGTTGTCGTCTTTAAAAGTGCGGTGTTACCAAGTTTACTGATTATCCAAAGTTTCAATGGTGTTTTTCTTTAGTTGTAGTGGTCTCCGTAAACGCTAAAGAAATATTTATAGCCGAAAACCGATGACCCAGGCTGAATTCAAATAAACGGTTTTAAAGATTAAAACTAACTTTTCCGCATCTATGGCCCTGAACAATATTCTATCATAAAATTGTTACTTGTTTACACTTCGGGGGATGTATCGTGCTAACAAACCGAAATTTCTCCAAAAATAACCAAAAATTTAGTATATCTAGTTTTATAGGACCCGCTGTACTCGCTCTAGTCAACTGAAAATCAATAGGGTACATCTGTGAGACACCTTGAACAATACTTATTCATAAAGTTGATCAATCGTATACTCTCTGGAGGCTGTATCGTGCTAACAAGCTTAAAATTCTCCAAAAATGACGAAAGTTTGGTACTTCAAGTACCATATCACCCGTTGTACGGGCTTTACTGAGTTGAATATCAATAGGGTTCATCTTTGAGACGCTCTGAATAATATCCAATCATAAAATTGGTCACTTGTATATACTTCGGAGGCTGTATCATGTTAACAAACTGAAACTTCTCCAAAAATGACAAAAATATCGTACTTAAGTACTGTAGCATTTGTTGTATTGGCTCCGGTGAGCTGAAAATCAAGAGGGTTCATCAGTGAGATGCCCTGAATAATATTCAATCATAAAATTGGTGACTTGTTGAACTCCGGAGGCTGTATCGTACTAACAAACTGAAATTTCTCGAAAAACGACAAAATGTCGTACTTCAAGTACCATAGCACCCGTTGTACTGGCTCTGGTGAGCTGAAAATCAATAGGGTTCATCTGTGAAATGTCCTTAACAATATTCCATCATAAAATTGGTGGCTTATTGCACTCCGGAGGCTGTATCGTGCTAACAAGACTTGCAAGGAAAAGTGGCCGACGACAACGACGACATACACACAGGATTTTTTTTCTAAAAACCATTTTTTCGTGTTGTTGTTGATGGATAACATAAAAATAACAAAAAAAAATTCAAATTTCCAACTTTTTTGTGGGTAAACCAATACTTTTCTCGCATATTAGATGGGTTGGCGGAAAAGTAATATTATCTGTATTATCTGTATCATCTGTATTATCTATACTATCTGTATTATCTGTATTATGTGTATTATCTGTATTATCGATATTATCTGTATTATATGTATTATCTGTATTATCTGTATTATCTGTATGATCTATATTATCTGTATTATCTGTATTATCTATATTATCTGTATTATCTGTATTATTTGTATTATCTGTATTATCTGTATTATCTGTATTATCTGTATTATCTGTATTATCTGTATTATCTGCATTATCTGTATAAATGTAAGAAAGTGACTTTGATTTTTCAACTGACGAGGATATAAAAAATCGTTCACTTTATCCGCATAAGGAAAGAAGATACTGACGTTACCGTCCAAGTTGACAATTTTTCACTTAGCGATTCACCTCATGATGGCGACCAGACTGCTGGAACAGCAACAGATCTCAATAACCAAGAATGGATTGACACTGGAGAAGAGCCACTGACGTAAACGAAATCAATGTGTTCATCCTACCGCCTAATCCGTGTCAGAGATATTACTTTATGCCTTTCTTTGACAAAGATATTTTCGAAAAAATTACGAATTACGAGTATTTGTCTCCAAAAATACAAGGTCTAATGAAGACAGAAATTGGCAAGATATTTCAATCGACGAGATGCGAAAATTCATCGGTTTGTGTTGTTTATCTGATACGGTTAAATTTTCTCTATTAGCCAAGGAGTGGAGTCGTAATGATTTGTACTTTTATCTTTTATTTGGAGAAACGATGCCTAGAAATAGGTTTCAAATAATTCTAAAAAATCTAAGGGTTCTTGATTAATTGATTATACTATGATAGACGAAAATGTCAAGATGTTCAAGATCCAGCCGATTCTGGAAAAAGTGTTGCAGAATATTAAAAAAGTTGCACACAACATGTTAATGTTATTTGTTGCTTCAAATCTAGAATTATATGACTTAAGCTGTCTGTGATTTAAGTCTATTTTTCATGCGTTTGTTTACACTACAGCAAAATAGAAAGAATGACTATAAATTTATGCTTGGGCATCTAGAAATTGAACACTTTTAACTACAATAAGAATATACATTCAAAATGATAGTTTAGCGAGAACTGTGATAATAATTTGCAAAATTACATAAAAGATCTAAGTGGCACGATGACATTTTAGAAAACAATCTCCCAGCTACTACAATAAACAAATATAATGGAATCGTGGAAGGTGAGGCTTATGAAGACACCTGAAAGGTGAAGGTGATTTCGCCTGTACACGATTGTAATATATCTTATAATTTTTTATACAAAGTGATATTGCATTATACAAGGTGCTTCTAAATTTAGACGAAAAAATTCAGGAGGTGATTCAATATCTCCTAAATGTCTTAAGGCCACAGCGTTATATAAAAATTGTTTGGTGACGTCACGCATTGAGGACCATGCTATGTAAAGATTTGTTTTGCGGTGTTGCCGCGACCGTTCAATAGTATTAAATATCGGACATCCTCAATGAATAAAAAATAAATTCGTTGAATCTTAGTTGAATAATACTGGAGTAAACTAGGCAATAAATAGTTCTAAATTATTAGTTATCAATATTAGGTCAGTCAAATTGCACATTAAAATCGCAAGTGAACGGCTAGTTCTGATTTTTTGGTATGTTGTTTGGGACTATTAGGGAAATTTAAATCCAATTTTTTAGGAATGAAAACCTTGTGCTTCTTTGGTAGTACTCCAAAAACCTCGAAATTTTTGCCGTAATTCTGGTTTTCTCGCTATAACTTTGAAACGATGCGGTTGTCGTGAATGATTATTCAATAATTATTTAAAGTAGATAAAATGTTCTACAAAATGAGACCAAGTGTAGCTCTGTAGGTCTAATAGTTTCTGAGATACAGCCTTTCAAAAATTGCTATTTTTTCCAAAAAGGGAAATTTTAACTTTTCGTCAACTTTGGACCTAAAAATCAGGGAAAATACGTATTCTACGAAGGAAGTTATAAGGATAGTAGTTATAGAAAATTCAATTAACTTTTCATTCAAGCTCAACCGTACGTCTTCAAGGCCTTATGGTTCATTCACAATCCTCAAATAACCAAAAATGTAAAAATCGTTTTTTTCGTAAATTGACCTTATGAGTTCTAATGATGGTAATGGGTAATTTACACACAAAAAATTCTAGATACTCTTAAGAAACGACTGTAATTTAATTCTGAGAGGTATATTATACATATAAACAACAGAACAGTTAATAAAAAAGTTATTTTTGCTTATAAAGTACAAGTTATTTACAAAGTACGAGCTATGTACCATTTCCTTCTTGGTTTATCATTTCGACCGCTTCTGAGGAGGCTCATGTTCTAGGATACCCAATGGTTGAGGGTCGTCGACGTCGTCATCTGCGTCTTCTTCTCCATAGAGGACGATGCTGAAGTTTTAGCAGGACAATCCCAAGCAGAATTTACAAAGTGCGGAGCACTTTAGCCCTGCTTTTTGGCAGGAACAGCCGCCTCCGGTGCACCCTTTCTTGCATCCACATTATATAAATTTCAGAAGTGAAGGGGATGCCACTTCGGATGTCATCGTAATGGGGATGAGCCCACCTTCGGAGACACTCCATCCACATTCAGTGGCCGGCTTCTCGGCCCCCATCCACTCTTGAACATGATGGTAGGCTCTATAAGAATGCAGAGCAGCTGCATCCTCAGTGGCGGGCAAACGTGCGAGATCTACCTTCGCCGACGCTGCTGTCCTGACGAAAATGATATATCTTAAGATGTGGAGGGTGTCCTTGTTGATGTCTACTCCATAAAGTGCCACCAGGCACTTAGTGCCAGTATCAGCTATTACCCGGTCGGGCTGTAGGGAGACTTCTGCCATGGTGATGAGTTGAGGGTGTTTTTGAAGGGCGCTCCACAGTTTGTTCTTCCCATACCAGAAAAGGGCAGAGGTGATGTCACACCCTGTGAAGGCGTGAAGAAAAAGTACGAAACTAGGGGCTATTGCAGGCTCTCCACTTCTGAAAGATTTTGCTGAATATTGCAAGGGGCCAGTATCACCTCTGCCACTTTTCTGGAAGAAAATGTTTCCTGCATCCGATCCCAAAGCATTCAGCAGGACGAGGAGATCTACATCCTTTCCAACGATGATGACTGATTGAGAGGAGGTACTCTTTTTAAGGACCAATTTAACTATTTCACCGTCAGAATCCTCGGGTGCCTGTCTTGTCTCAATTCCTTGGGTGTGGAAGGCAGAGCGAATGAAACCAACGAGCCTGCGTTTGTTGCTATCACTGGCCAACAGCTTCTCCTGAGACATTGATATGGTGGTCGACTCTTCAAACATGACCTCGCTATATTGAAGGGAATTGTAGCGTCTCACACGCTCTGCAGTTTTGGTGCTCTTCTCTGCCCCATCTTGTGGGTAACCATCAAAAATTACAGCAACGTTCCGCCCATAATGGTTCAGGTTATAGCTGACATACCTTGCAACAATAGCCATGATTGAGTCATTCCGATGTCCGATGTTCTGGGGCAGCGGTGTGAAAGCCGAGAAAAACTTAGATTTCATCCCTTTCCGCATTCCTTCTTCCCTGAAAAGAGACATGGGATACGGAACCAACTCATATGTGAAATGTTCTTTCAGTCCTTTGTCAGACTGCTTCACTATAAACATTCGCTGGAAGATAGTGAGTGAATGAGTGAGCTGACTCACAAATAATGTATTGAGTTATATTTTATCCCCTATTTTAGGGATTCATTCATTGTACAATGGGTTGTGTGTGCTTTTTATTATTATTTTAATTAAATAGTGACTGTGTTTCAAGCACTATATTTTAATTCATTTTATGTATCTTCTAATTTGTGAGGATTTGGAGTACACCCTGACCATGGGGCACTGATGATGGTTTATCATTGAACCGAAAGCGCTCTGCTAATAATAAATTCTTGTACCAAAATACAAAATTTGGTTTCTTTTCGATAATTCTTTTCGATAAGATAGTGAGGGGCTCAACATCCACTCGCTTATCCCCCACTTTTATGGAGATGGTCATTGACGCCAATATTTTCACCTTTTCGCTTCATTTGAAGGTGGCCTTCCCATACTAGTTGCCTACGATTCTTTTTGCACCTTCCATTCCCTTTACTCGCGCCTCGTAACAATCAATATCAGATGCCCCAACGATGCCGCTGCTGAGTGACAATAATTTGTTAGTTCGTGGAAATGGAGGGTGGATCTCAAGGTATTGTTGCAGTTTTTCCACATCACTGGAGTCCCTCTTAATCTGAGCCGGTCTCATGTCAACGTGTTGTTCGCTTGTGGCAGATATTTAATATAAATACCATTCCTCCAGAACATCGTGCAAGAACACTGCTCGAAATGCCACGACCATGGGTCAATCCTCCTTGGGCTTTCATACATCTCATCAGGACTTACTCAATTATTAAATCAGACCACAGCCCCGACCAAAATTTGTCTGAGCGCTGTATTGTAAAGGCATCAGTTGTGAAAACTTTCCATTCCTCCGGTTCCATCCTTTCTTCCAAACCTTCCATATCCTGCAAGTAGAGCCTTTCAGAATTAAATTACAGTCAGAGTACCTAGTATTTTTCGTTTGTAAAGTACCCATTACCATCATTAGAACTCAAAAGGTCAAATTTACGAAAAAAACAATTTTTCCATTTTTGGTTATTTGAGTATTGTGAGAGAACCATAAGACCTAAAGACGTACGGTTGAGTTTAAATGAAAGGTAATTGAATTTGCTATAACTTCTTTCATAGAATACGTATTTTCCCTGATTTTTAGGTCCAAAGTTGACCAAAAGTTAAAATTTCACTTTTCTGGAAAAAATTTGCAATTTTTGAAAGGCTGTATCTCAGAAACTATTAGACCTGCAGAGTTACACTTGGTGCAGTTTTGTAGCAAATTTTATCTACTTTGAATAAGTATGGAAAAGCCATTCACGACAAACGCATAGTTTCAAAGTTATAGCGAGAAAACCAGCATAACGGCAAAAATTTCGAGGTTTTTGGAGTACTACAAAAGAAGCACAAGGTTTTCATTCCTGAAAAATTGGATTTAGACTTCCCTAATAGTCTCAAACAACATACCAAAAAATCAGAACTAGCCGTTCACTGGCGATTTTATGCCTTTTTTGTGTACGATTTGACTGGCCTATATAGCACAGTACCTTGTTCATATGTACGTTGCATTTAATAAATGTATTCGACTGTCATTCTTGTCAATTCAGTGAGATATTTTACCAATCTAGTATAAACAAATACTTTTGTTGTTTATTGTTATACAGTTGAATTACCCGTGCGTCATTAAAATCTAATAACATAACCGACAAATATCAAATTATTTTGTTTTGTTCTTCACTATTAATAGTTATGTCGGTTATGTTATCAGATATTAATGACGCACGGGTAAAGATCTAATAATTCATCTGTATTTGATTTTAGGCCTACATCAATGATGTCATGCAGCCAGCGCTGAGGCCTTTTGTATATAGGAGGCGTTGGGTGATTACCCGTATGCTTGCGCTTGTCATTTGATGAGAAGGACTATACTAAATACATAAATAACAACCTTCGTATTTCGGTTTTACTTTTGAAATTTACACTTTTTTCATGTGTTGTGTATATAAAAACCTGCACCCAAAACGTAATCAGAAACATGCATCTACGTGGGTTGATGTGGTATGTGTATACTGTCGTAACTTTCTAGTGTTAAGTCAATTCGCATCAACCTGGCGCCATTTGGACACGCGACTTCTTTCGATTTTTATAATGCTGCGTCTTGCAAGACGGGGGAAAGTCATTCATGTTAATTTATTTAAATTTTTACGACAGGACCGTCGTAAAATTAAAACATATTACTTTTACGTTTCAACACAATGCAATTGATCGAAATTCAGGATTCAGGGGCCGAATTAATGTTGTTCTTAATGATTTTTTTTGTAATAATTAACTAATTTATTGTTATTATATAAAAATTCTTACAGCAAAATCAATCTTTATAGTTATAGAACTGATTCATACCAACTTTACTACGAGATGAACGATATAGAAGCTAAAATGTCTAGAAACGACGAGACAAATAACTTTGAATACGGTTCTGTCAAAATGTTTAATATACAAAATGAGTAATGTACTTTTTAGAACGAAATGCGGTGGCTCTTATGAAATAAAACAAAAAATTGGATTATTTATGTAACGCTGTTTGTCGATCTGAATATATATAAATAAAGTAAAAGTAACAAAATGCCAAGATATACGGAATATATACAAGGTCACGGTGTCACCGAATTCAAGATCAGGTATTTCACAAGCTTCTTACAACGGATAAATGCGATAAATAGGTGTAACACACTTACTAGTCCAATGAAAAAATGTTTTAAACCATGATTTTGGAAACGAAGGTGCAAAGTATAAAAACCAATACTTGAACACGCCAGTATTAAGATTTGATAGCAAATTTGATCATAGGGATAGGGGATTTCGAGAAAAAAAATAACTAAGGGTTGAAAAATGTGTTTTTCACAAATATCTTGAGAACGGTGATTAATAGAAGAAAAAAGATCGAAATAAAAGTTGTAGATAATAAAATTCTACATAAAAAATATTTTTTTTTTATATAACGACTGAAAAATGCTATATATTGTATACATTTTTTTTATCTTCAAAGTTTAGCGGTAAAAAAAGAAAATAAGTTTTAAAATTTTTAAACCCGTTCAAGCGCCTATTTTCTTACTACGGCACTGACGCACACTCCACAGCAGCAAATACGTCATCGCATACAAGCGTGTTTTCACGTGTAAATTGTACAGCTGGTCAGCTTGCGATGTGGTACATTATTGCTAGTGTTTATAATCAGTAATTTCTGTGTTTTCGGCATTATAATAGTGATATTATTTATTATTATTTATATTATATATTTTTTTATATCTTATGAAAACCCGGTTTGATTTGCTTATTCTGTTTTAAAAACCGGTAAAGGTGCACTTTAGGTTGCCCAAAAATGACAAAATAGTTTATGGTTAAGTTTTGTATTGTTGTGATACGCGACGTTGTCACATACTTTTTTTTAATCGATTTTTTAAATAAAGATTAACAAATAAGTGATTTATCGAAACTGTGGAATTATTTATCAGATCCTTTGAAATTTTGAAATCCGATACAGTGAACACTTACGAGCATACAGATTAAAACAACCAGATAAATCCCACTACGCCAGACATCTACTTGACACCAATCATTTATTGACACCTAACACAGAACTAGAAGTACTATATATTTGTGATAAGAAACAATTACTGGATTTCCTTGAAGAATTAGAAATCAGAAGACACTTGAGGAACTCACAATATGAACTCGTCAATGAACAGATAAATCTAGGGAGTTCTCCACTTTTAAATTGTCTTCTTAAAAGTGTTCCACACCATCAATATTGAAAATCCTGTCAGGTTCATCAGCGAACACATTCCTGTTATAGACGGTGGATGGTTATTGCACCAGGTATCATGGCCGCATGGTTATGCATACATACAAATAATTGATATATATTTGCGATACGTAAAAAATCAATTTGGTTCACATGTGTACATTATTTTTGATGGACATAGCATAGAAAATATTGGAATAAAATCATACGAACGATATCGTCGAAAAGAGAAAAATATGGCTGCTGATTTTACACCTGAAATGCTGAATACATTAACGAAACCAAAATTTTTATCAAACATCGCAAACAAACAAAAATTCGTCGACCATTTAACAGCAAACTTGAATGAAAATAATATAAACGTACAAATAGCTCGTAAAGATGCTGATGTTTTAATTGTTAAAACAGCTATTACAATAGCAGAAACAAGTAACATTCCAGTATTTGTTTTTGGTAATGACACAGATTTATTTGTTTTAATGATTGCTCTCACTTCGAATCTTTCCAATTTCAACTTTTGTGAAATAACAGCTGGCAGAAAACCATACACATTTTACTCGACAGCTTCACACACCAAATTTCAACCATTTATTCTCTTCGCACATGCATTCGGTGGTTGTGATTCCACGAGTGCTTTATTCCGAAGAGGAAAAAAATTAATAATAAATATTTTGCAAAAAAACAAAGATTTACAAAATTCATATGAATGTTTTTATAATCCTGAAAGTTCTAGTGAAACAATTAGTGCAGCAGCTGAAAAATTGATTTTCAATATATATAAATTAGATAAAACTTCAGTGGATACAACAATTGATCAATTAAGATACAACTTATTCACGTCATCAGTAGCAAAAACTGAAAATCTAAAAAAAGAACTATCATTTGCAGCACTTCCACCAACTGCATCGGCATTGCGCCAACACTCATATCGTGTTTTTTATCAAGTCCAACAATGGTTGGGGAACGACTTAAATCCTGAAGAATGGGGATGGAAAAAAACCAACACGATGATGCAAACACTGATGATCCAGCTCCCAAAGATTTATTAAAACTGGTAATTATTCATTTTTTAAGTGGATTGATACCTGTATTTATACAATTATCAGTATAATAATACACCTTACAATTATTTTATTTACAGATCAGCTGTGGGTGTACAGCCAACTGAGCAACTGCTAAATGCACATGCAAAAAATCTGGCTTGTTGTGCACTGAATTGTGTAAAAATTGTAACGACTCAAGTTGTCCCAATATTTATGGAGAAGTGATACAGGAAAATTATATTGATGATGATGACGATGATAATAGTTTCAGCGAGGATGATAATGAGGCAACATTCCACGGTGAATCGGATACCACTAGTGCCGACGAAATGGTTCAATTAATCGAATATGAAGAATTTAATTTTGTAGATTTTTAGATTAAATTGATTTAATTTAACTTTTAAAAATGTTTAACTATAATGTAAGAGAAAAAACTGATATATTATGAAAATCTTTTTTACAATAATTAAAAAATAATATATTTTTTTGTAAATCTAAAAAAATGTCAAAATTATTGTTTCATCAAAAAAAAGATAACCGACTGATCCTCCAAACAAGGCCAAAAATCCTCTACTGAAATTGCTATTAACTATTTCATTTTATCGATTTGTTGCGTAGACTTATAACACTTGTTACAAATTATGATAAAACGCGGAAAAATATTTGTGTTATTCATTATAACCGGAAAAATATTTTGTTTAATACGAAAATTTCATATCAAGATTATACAGGGTGTCCCGGGACTAATGGGAAAAAAGTCGGGAGTATATAATATGAGCTAAAATAATGTTAGTACTTCATATAAACTTTTTCTATGAAGGCCCTCGTTTTCGAGTTATAGGCCTCCAAAGTTTTAATTTTGAATTCGGTTTTTATTTTTAATTTTTGTACTAGTTATTTGATCTTTATAAAATTTACGGCAAAGATATAATGTATGTGTATGTTTATTTTGGTAAGGTAAACAGATTTACAGTAGTGCATTGAAGCCAGGGACGAACTACTTGCAATGGTTAGTGATCCAAAAATTTTGCAGGGATGGCACACCCTGTATGAAATTATCGAAATTCACTTCCCCACACATTAAGCTAACGAAAAGATACTCTTGTTGGAATTCGATAAAATAAGCCGTTTGGCTAATATTTACAGTTTTATTCATGCACTACGTACCAATTTACGCATTCGCCATTTTAATAAGTACACAACGAGGTAAACGTAACTTATTAATAGATGTCCAAGATTTACCTACAGTACTACAAAAAAATAATAGCAGAAGATGAAAAACATTAACGACTTATTAATTCGAAAGTTGGTAAAAACTTTTTATAAGTGTTTTTACCGTTTATCAAGTTACCATAGGATTAGTTGTCAAACGTTGTGTAGAATAGTTCGTAGTCAGTACTTGTCAATAATTCATAAGTCCTTAATTTAACAGTTACAATGGCAAAATTCGCTTTTATCGAGTACGCAGATATGCATCTAATGTATGGACTGGCTTCTCGAAACTGTTTAGAGGCCAGAAGGCTTTATGAAGAACATTTTGCAAACAGAGCGTTGCCAGACAGACGAATGTTTGAGTGTATTGATCTCAGGTTACGAGAAACAGGTATGAATAAGTAAATGTAATTTTCTATGTATACAAAACAAAACTTTTAATTTTAGGAATATTTTTTCCAAAAAAAAGTGGAGAAGGTCCAGTACGAAGCATACGTACTGTGGCAGTTGAACAAGACTTGTTAAATGCAGTTGATAATGAACCATCAACGAGTTTTCTAAAAGTAACAAGAGAACGTAACGTCTCGAAATTCGTTGTTCATCGCGTCCTAAAAGAACAGCTGTTATATCCTTTTCACATGAAAAAAGTACACAGTATGACAGTGGCTGATTATCCTGCACGACTTGAGTATAGCCAGTGGTTTCTGCGACAACAACAAGCAGACAATACATTTATTAGTAACGTTCTCTTTACGAACTAATCCGGTTTCACCAGAGATGGAATCATAAATTCTCATAATATGCATTTATGGGATGATGTGAATCCACATGGCATTATCCAAACTAGGAGCCAGCATCGATTCATGGTTAATATTTGGGCAGGAATAGTTGGCAATCATTTGATAGAGCCATATACTTTATTGACGGTACTTTGACTGGTCAGAGATATTTGGAGTTTTTGCAAAATTAGTTATGGAACCTGTTTGATGATGTGCTACTGCAAACTCGTAGGAATTTATGGTTCATGCATGATGGGGCCCCTCCTCATTTCAGTTTAGATGTACGACAGCATTTACACACAAGGTTTCCTAATAGATGGATTGGTCGTGGAGGCCCTTTTCAATGGCCACCGCGATCAGGAGACGTTAATCCTATGGATTTCTTTCTCTAGGGTTATCTCAAAAGTAAGGTATACGCAACACCTGTGCAAACAAGACAAGATTTAATAGACAGAATTGTGTTACACTGCAATGTTATTAGAAATAATGTGGGATTGCTCATTCAAGTGCAAAGAAACAACCTTCGTAGACTTAGAATGTGCGTGGAAGTGGGAGGAGCTCATATTGAACATTTATTAGAATAACGTTAGTTTTTGTTGTTGTTTAGGAATTAGTATCAGTCTAATGTTTTATAACTTGTGTATTTTGAGGTTTTCTTAATGGTTTAATAATGTTATGTTCGTAATTTTGATTGAAAGGAAGTAAATCGTGGACATCGTATTAATAAGTTAGTCAGGTAGATTTGTACGTAGTGCATTAATAAAACTGTAAATATTATCCAAACGGCTTATTTTATCGAATTCTAACAAGAGTACCTTTTCGTTAGCTTAATGTGTGGAGAAGTCAATTTCGATGATTTCATACAGGGTGTGCCATCCCTGCAAATTTTTTGGATCACTAACCATTGCGAGTAGTCCGTCCCTGGCTTCAAGGCAGTACTGTAAATCTGTTTACCTTTCCAAAATTAACATACACGTACATTATAGCTTTGCCGTAAATTTAATAAAGATCAAATAACTAGTACAAAAAATAAAAATAAAAACCAAATTCAAAATTAATACTTTGGAGGCCTATAACTCGAAAACGAGGGCGTCCATAGAAAAAGTTTATATGAAGTAAGAACATTATTTTGGCTCAGATTATACGCTCCTGACTTTTTTCCCATTAGTCCCGGGACACCCTGTTTACCGTTTTCTTCAATAATGAAAAGAATATCGTAATTTTTTATTTTAAAATTAATTCAAAATTTGCCTTAAAACTCTATTTAATCGTTTTCCTATTTTTTGGATTTATTTCAGTAGATTTTGATGTAAAAAATCAATTTCAAAGTTGAAAATGTATTTCAAATTTATATTTGGCACCCCTCACTTAAAGAGAAGAAAAAGAACATTATACTGCCTGTAGAGGGAAATGTATCGATAGCCGTTTGTTAAACGTAGACAGTGATAGACAATTTAAGTATGTCTTGATTTCTGAAATTTTTAGAAGAAGCGCCAGACGAGTAGATAGATATCTACTCGTCAAAGTAAGTCATAATTTTAAAGATTATATTTAGTTATTCAATCTATTATTATTTAGTAACCAATGTACTTCATAATATCGAAAAATCGAATTAGAAACTTAAAATAAAATAAAGCAGCGGAAAGACCTAAATACAGTATTTCATAATTGTTGCCGCGATAGCTTAGTGGAAAACACATCAGCATTGGAACGAAGAGGCCCGGGTTCTAATCCTGTCGACTTTTTTATATATTTGCAATTCATTTAATCTTTTTACTTTAATTTTGGAACTAAATTAAAATTTTAATTCCAATCACAAATGTCGAAGCGAAGAACTATGGAAATTAACTATTGATAACGTAAAAGATTTACAAGAAGCCTTATTGGTTACTGTTCCAATAACTAAGACAAAAATACCACTTACATTTACTGTACGATTTATACAAAAAATATGCACGTCTGCGTTCACAAAATACAAATGAGAAGAGGTTATTTCTTAATTACCAACACGGAAAATGCACGCGGCAAGTAGTGGGCATAAATAAATTCGGAAATATGCCTAAACAAATTGCAGAATATTTAAAATTACCTAACTCTAAATTGTACACGGGTCATTGTTTTAGACGATCTTCAGCTACAATTTTAGCAAATTCAGGCGGAGACTTATTAATATTGAAACGACTTGGTGGATGGCGCTCAAATACAGTGGCGGAAGGATATATTGACGACTCGATATCAAACAAAATTGATATTGCCAACAAAATTGAAAAATCTATTATACCTGGGGCTTCGACTTCATATAATATTATTCCTAATGAAAAACAAGCATCAACATCTTCGTTGACAAACATTAACGATAACTTATCATCAAAAATAGATAATATACCAGACATAACAATTCGAAATTGTTCCAATTTTACTATCAATTTTTAACTAATTTTTCTATATTATGTGTTCATTTCTTAAATTCGTTCTGTTTAAGTTAAATAAAATACATATATAAGTTATTTTTTTCTTTAATTAATAAACGTAGTTGTAGAAAAAATATTGTGTACAACTCATACGCAAAGCACTTTTCCCACTCGCTGGATTTGCGCTCGTGGGAAAAGTAACGCTTTGCGCACTTGTTGTACAAACTACTATTTTATGTTGTTTACATTTCATTCTTACATAACCTAAAAAAAACAATTCAATTTTCAATGTAAACGGTCAGTCATTTAGCTGTCGAAAATTTCCAATTATAATTCAAATTGGACGTGAATGTAAACGTATCTTTGCCCTTATGCCCCTCTCCCAGTGTAAAAATGTTTATAAAAATTTTTATAAAAGGTTTTATAAACACCATTTTGATAGTGTGACAACATAAATTTTTATAAAAATGACATCTCGTAGAAATATTTTTATGGTGCTTCTATTTGTATGACGTCACGTAAAATGTTTTTATAAAAATCATAGATAAAAACCATTTTTTTAATGGGACAGAACACATTTTTATAAGAATAATTTCCGGTAAAAATATTTTTATGGTGCTTCATACGTAGAATCATAGATAAACTAATCACTATATAAAGGTTATCTATGGATAACCTTTTTACAAAATGTTTTTATGAAACAGAACAGTTTCTATAATGTTTACGGAGCTAGTATAGTGATTGGATGTTTATGCCCCACCAGCATCGAGGAAGTTTGATTTTAAAGACGCGCGCACAGTTTCACGATTTGAAACGCGAAAGCGAAACTTTATGGCCAATGTCTATAGAGAAAAGTTAAATTATGTTTTTGTAGATTGTCTTTGGAAAAAATGTCAAAAATAAAAATTTCTAAAAATATGACAAAGATTATAAACACGAAAATATGGTGTAAATAAAGAGTGAGTAGGATTAGTTTCGTTTTTAATTTGTTTAGGATTTTAGTTTTAATCATGTAGATAAAAGTAAGTGAACCTTTAACCCCGGGTAGAATTCGTCATAGTTGTATTGTAAAAAATTGTAATAGTAAATATTTTTGACCACTTCGCAATTTGGAGTTTAAGGTCAAAATATTGTTTAAATTTTATAATTGATTTACAAGTATATTACGCAAAAGACTTCTTAATTTTTTTCAAATTTACAGCCATGATATTATACACCTCTAAAAGTATAGTTGCATAGTAAAAACACCCATATATTGCCCAAGCTTATGAAAATACAGTATTGCCTGTAAAAATAGAACTTATTTTTTGCAACAATAATGATACTTTAGAGAAAACTCAATTTGAACATTTACCTAAAAAACAACGTTTGGAATCTGGGATTAGTAAAGGAGCTAGGCGGGTTCTAGACCATTCCTTATGTAAATTAACATGGGAAATCGCCAAGGTCCATCGTGGTAATTTCTGACTCAATTTCGATCTGCGCACGCGTCAAGGCGGCCGTTAGCATTCTTGTTCCGCGTGCGCATCCACCTTGTGCTGACGTTAGATAATTATAGAGGATGTACAAAGATGCCATAAGGGCCCTAGCACATATCTCTGATTGGTCGGATTGAAGTGTAATAAACGACATTATGAAGAAGAGAGGGTATGGACAAGAGGTAAACATGTAAAGCCATAAGGGCACTAGCATATATCTCTGTTATTATTGGTCGGATTGAAGTGTAATAAACGACATTATGAAGAAGAAGAGAGGATATGGACAATACGTAAACATGTAAAGCCATAAGGGCACTAGCATATATCTTTGTTATTATTGGTCGGATTGAAGTGTAATAAACGACATTATGAAGAATAAGAGAGGATATGGACAAGAGGTAAACATGTAAAGCCATAAGAGCACTAGCATATATCTCTGTTATTATTGGTCGGATTGAAGTCGAACAAACGCCATTGTGATAGGTAGAGCATTTTTACAGAATGTACAATGATGCCATAAGGGCACTAACACATATCTCTGTTATTATTGGTTGGATTGAAGTGGAATAAACGACATTATGAAGAAGAGAGGACAAGAGGTATACATGTGAAGCCATAAGGGCATAAGTGTACCATGCTGATGACGTCACCAATGCTCAGTCAGTCGATAATGGGGTATCAAAATAAAGAACAATTGAATTAACATTTTATTGTACAATATAAAATTGTAAAATATAATAAATGAAAATAATAACAATACTTTTTATATAAATTTTTAAGGAATAATGGCATCGACATCCATATATACATCAATCGAATAGTGCCCCCAGGGTAAGGTTTCATCGGAACCATGAATAATAAATCGTTTGTCATCCTCCGGACTGAGTGCTACTTTATTTTGGATAATTGAATGGACCAGATGTTTCTCGGCACGAATTAGATTTTGGGAAACTGTTTTCTGTGTGAAGGAATCAACGCATTCTTCATAATCTTCAAATGTGATTACGGTCTTCACAACTGACGACTTTACCCCTCTAGCTTTTTTAGTTACTCCAACATTTCGAATAAGACAGTCTATTTCTTCTCCGTCATAACCATCATCCGCAAGACGTATTCGTTTTTCCGCTAGACCATCTTCATATAGGTAAGAAAACCACATTACTTTGCTTTCGGCGAAGCAGTTTCGGCGACTCCCACCCCTCCTGTTTTAGGTTACCCCAAATGCGCGCGCACTTGGGGTAACCTAAAACAGGAGGGGTGGGAGTCGCCGAAACTGCTTCGCCGAAAATAAAGTAATGTGGTTTTCTTACCTATATGGCGCACCACCTCCCTTAACCCATATCTTTAGGAAATAGGAATAATACAACACTGGTAGGGATAAACAAAACAATAACAGAACGCAATTTCTTAATCGTTACTATTTACAATAATAGCATGTTGAGTATAATACAAACAATTATTACTCACAAAATACAACTCTTTCCTTATTTCTATTAGGCGTATGTTTAATTTCATCTATTTTTATCTTAATTCTATAACTTAGGTCCATTTCTGCAAATTCTCTTTCGAACCAGTAGTTCGAGCAATAGAAAATTTCCAAATTCTCAAACTTTAATATGTAACGAAGTCTCTCTTTGTGCTTAACTTCCTTTATAGCGGTAATTACCATTTCTGTTCCTTCGGCAATTTCTTCTAAGCGCTGGCAAAGCTTTAATTTAATACGATCTTCTGCATGGTAATATTTTTAATTTGGGCCATATCTTCTTGGCTAAAAGGAATATCCTTCCATACCTCTGTAGAAAACTTTAAATTTTCTATCTTAGCGAATGTGTTGCCTTGGTAACACGT
The DNA here is from genome assembly GCA_963921935.1 of Galeruca laticollis. Classification (NCBI taxonomy): domain Eukaryota; kingdom Metazoa; phylum Arthropoda; class Insecta; order Coleoptera; family Chrysomelidae; genus Galeruca; species Galeruca laticollis. The sequence goes on from OY998178.1 coordinate 6,261,927, forward strand.
AATACCATTTGTAGTAAATGTTACAAACGTTTCTTCTGTAGGCAAACATATTATCTCCATACCATTATTATAAAGTATTGTAATATAACCATCTGCAATAAGAGCTGCTCTATTGTTGTAAACACTTAGAAATATATTTTTGTAGTAACCCTTTAAGAAGTAGTCATTTTTTATGTATATTTGTTTTTATTGTTTATGATAAACGCCGACACCTTATACACACCTGCTGGGTCTAGGTTTATCGAATGGCTATAAAAATAGTTTTCTAATCTCTCCCTCAATTGTGTTATCTTCTCTTCTTTCTCCAGTAGATTTCTATATTCTTCCTTTATTGCAGATGTATTTTCGATAAAATCCAGCTTTCGCCTCTTGGTATCTAGCTCATCCATTTTCTGTTTTCGTTTCCTTGTCGATGTAATGTAAGCTTGCGACAGAGGGTCGATTTCTTTAATCGTATAAGGATAAAGTTTGTTTGTTTTATTAGTTCTCTTCCTTAAAATACGTGCAACCAAATTATCTGTAGAGATTAGTCCAGCGTCCTGTATGTCAATATCCTCTGGTATAGTAGAACATAGGGTGCTGGACCTAGAAAAGTAAGTCTCTCCAGCTTTAATGTAATACTTTTGTATAATTCGAACATTGTATATGTTCTCCTTTTCTTCTACAATTTCTATATGGTTAACAGGGAGGCAATTAAAGCTGCATGCGGGGAGAATGTAATTTATAACCTCCTTCCTTGCGTCGGATTCTCTTGGAAAATTTATTTGTAATCCCGTCAATTTTCTTGTATTGCTGTTACCCCAATAAACATATTGCAGCATATTGTTAAACACAAGACAACAGCTGTTCTGTAGACTCTCGGTCAACTTTGTCCACATTTTCGCAATCGAAACAGAGTATAACGGAGAATTTTGGAAGTACAACTTACTATCTTGTAGCAGAGTTATGCAATCTTCTAAAGGACTGTAGCCTTCTCCATGGCAATTTCCAATTGGGTAGTCATATATCGTAGCTTCTAATCTGGTAATACCATGCTTCTCGGCTAATGCAGAAAAGAAAGTTTCCTCTAATCTTGCATCTGGGCAGTTGATGAAATCTATAATATGGTTTCCAATGCTCTTGTTAACTCCAGGACTGGTTATTTGACAGATAAATTTGTTGTATATTTTAACCCTTGCGTTAGATGTGAGCCAAGTAAAACAATCAATGCCAACTGTTTTATCATTGTTTACAATAACGTTGCACCTTTCCTTGTACTCTCCTTGGATGCAAAAGTTAAAGTTGTTTGTTAAATAATTAATCATTTCCTCTTTGTTAAAAACTCCTGCGTCATGTCTAAGTCCATTAGGTAGTAATCTTCCTTGCGGAGTTGCTCCAATAAATTTGGTATTTCTTTAAGTAGCTTGTCGAGTTTAACGTCCGCCAATTCTACTTTGTATGGAATGCAAACAGGTTCTTTATGCTTCCTTCTAATAATTTCCAAATCTTCTCCAATTACTTCTATTGTTCCAATGGCAAGTGGGTTGTTACTTAATAAGAGAAAAGGCAGCTTAGCTTTAACACCATGTTTTGCAGAAACCAATTCGCCAAATTTTCCACGTATATAACTATTAAAAGAACCACATATTTCTTTTTTAACAAGTTTAGAATTTCCATCGCAGTCCTCTAAGCCGCATACCTTTACAAGCATTATGTTGTCACAAAATGGTTCTGTAATTGGCATAAGTCCTTCTTCCAGCGGGTGTTCACCTTCCGTGTATTTAATATTTCCAATATCTGTAACCTTCCAAATTTTCCAACAGAAGCCATAATCCAAATCTCTCATCGGTCGGCTTAACTTTCTTGCCGTAAAGCTGGGAAACACTAAACATTTTGGAGCTTGCCATCTTAACAGTTCCAACGATTGTCGAATACTAAAGCCTTAAAATTTGACCTCCTATATTCATACCATCGTAGAAAGGTGTGGGGAGAAGGGGTGGGGGTCGTGGAAACTGCTTCGTTGAAAGTAAAGTAATGTGGTTTTCTTACCTATATGAAGATGGTCTAGCGGAAAAATGAATACGTCTTGCGGATGATGGTTATGACGAAGAAGAAATAGACTGCCTTATTCGAAATGTTGGAGTAACTAAAAAAGCTAAAGGGGTAAAGTCGTCAGTTGTGAAGACCGTAATCACATTTGAAGATTATGAAGAATGCCTTGATACCTTCACACAGAAAACAGTTTCCCAAAATCTAATTCGTGCCGAGAAACATCTGGTCCATTCAATTATCCAAAATAAAGTAGCACTCAGTCCGGAGGATGACAAACGATTTATTATTCATGGTTCCGATGAAACCTTACCCTGGGGGCACTATTCGATTGATGTATATTTTGATACCCCATTATCGACTGACTGAGCGTGGGTGACGTCATCAGCATGGTACACTTATGCCCTTATGGCTTCACATGTTTACCTCTTGTCCTCTCTTCTTCATAATGTCGTTTATTCCACTTCAATCCAACCAATAATAACAGAGATGTGTTAGTGCCCTTATGGCATCTTTGTACATTCTGTAAAAATGCTCTACCTATCACAATGGCGTTTGTTCGACTTCGATCCGACCAATAATAACAGAGATAGATGCTAGTGCCCTTATGGCTTTACATGTTTACCTCTTGTCCATATCCTCTCTTCTTCTTCATAATGTCGTTTATTACACTTCAATCCGACCAATAATAACAAAGATATATGCTAGTGCCCTTATGGCTTTACATGTTTACGTCTTGTCCATATCCTCTCTTCTTCTTCATAATGTCGTTTATTATACTTCAATCCGACCAATAATAACAGAGATATATGCTAGTGCCCTTATGGCTTTACATGTTTACCTCTTGTCCATACCCTCTCTTCTTCATAATGTCGTTTATTACACTTCAATTCGACCAATCAGAGATATGTGCTAGGGCCCTTATGGCATCTTTGTACATCCTGTATAATTATCTAACGTCAGCACAAGGTGGATGGGCACGCGGAACAAGATTGCTAACGGCCGCCTTGACGCATGCGCAGATCGAAATTGAGTCAAAAATGACCAGGATGAACCTTGGCGATTTCCCATGTTAATTTACATAAGGAATGGTCTAGAACCCGCCTAGCTCCTTTACTGGGATCAAGTAAAATAAATGAAACTAGAGTCAGTAATTTATCTCCCAAGAAGAAGAAAATGCATTTTACTAAAAGATCAGAGAAATAGAAGTTTGAAATTAACAAAAGGCATTTATCAAGTAGTAATCACAATAATAAATGACAATTAAATTGTCTAAATCAGTTATAATTCAATATATTAATTAAAAATTAGATCCAGCGCACGCATGGATTTTTTAAAAGCATTATTGCAACTGTAACAAACCTTCATGTCGTCAATAACAGACCGTTTTTAGTTATGAACCAAAACCATTGACTTCTATTACTAGTAATGAATTGAAAAATTTGGAATTCCAGTTTTTAGATACAGAATTAAATGATTCAAATTTTGACAATTTTTAATTGCGAAGGTAAGGCTAAAATTTGCAGACAAATATTCTGGACGTTCACTATAGTTTTACTGACTTGATGATAAAACTTCCGATTTATGTACAAAAAGAAGTCGTAGTAATTATAACTAATAAATAATTTTAAGACAAATTGTAAAATTTACCTACCCATAATCGAAACTAACAAATTTGAATATCCCGCCTGTAAAAATTAGTTTTTGTACCCATAACTAGTGGCACTCCGATCAACGTGATGCCAACGGATAATACAGGAACTCTTATTATACTTTTCTCTATGGCTCACTTTGTGAAACATATGCAGGTTATCTTTATCTATGAACACAAGCCAGACTCACTTTAGCTAATGTATGATTGATTTTGCATATTTTCATTTTTAATGACTTTCTTCTTCTTCTTCAAGTGCCAAGCAGATTTAGAGCAGCATTTTGGAGAGACATAAAGTCGTTTATTCCTGTCCATGGTCGAATGTTCCTGAGCCATGAAAGTTTTTTTCTTCCTATTTTCCTTCTTCCTTCGATTTTTCCTTGGAGGATAAAACGTCGGAATTCGTAACGAGGACCACGCAGGATGTGACCCAGATAGGAAGTCTTTCTCTTCTTAATGGCGTCGAATAGTTCACGGCTGGTTAGAAAGTTGATCGGGCTTGTTCAATTCTGCTTCTGATCTCGACTTGTGGATCCCATTTGTTGGTAACGAGGTAGCCCAGTTATTTAAATTTAGTGACTTCCTCTATTAGAATGCCGTTTATGTATAAAGGGGTGGCGGGGATGTTATTTTTGCTAACCACCATAAACTTGGTTTTCTTTATGTTAATTTTTAGGCCCAGGTACTCACTTTTCTCTTGAACCATATGCAGAAGTGCTTGAAGGTCGTTTGCGTTGTCCGCTAAGATTACTGTGTCTTCCGCTCATCTAATATTATTAATTGGGATGCCATTTACTTTTATACCAATTGTACACATTGACATTAGCTCGGCAAACGCTCTTTCTACGTACAGGTTAAATAGCATAGGTGAGAGAATACATCCTTGCCTTACCCCTTTCTTTATTACAATGTCTTCGGTGGTTCTAAAATTTTGAAACCTTACTTCGGCAGATTGGTGCCAGTACAAGCTATAGCTATTATTCTGATTATTAATGACTTTAAAGTTAGTATTTTGGTATATTTTATAATCTGTATCGACATTAAAGGCAATATTATAGTTGTGTCAGCTGACCATTTTTATGAAAATATTTATGGAAATTTTTACAGTGGGACAAGGGCATTAGAAATTAGACAGGAAATTTTTGAAATTAACAATTTTTTGTCTAAATTCTCACTTAGTATTCAGTTAAATCCTATGCTTAAAACACTATATATTTATTTTTGAAGTAATTTTAGATTGGGTGTTCTAATATTGAATTTCCCATTAACTATACGTATAATTATAAAATAAGCTAATATTAGTTTATATCTCCAGTTTGCTTTTACGATAACCTTGAGAACAAAAAAGTGTTGTAATGGCGTTTATATGAAAATTTTAAACCTTGGAAGTAACATAGAGGCGTATTTAATATTTATACAGGGAATCTTTGAAAATATAAAAAAATGTGGTACAAGGTTTCCAGATGCACAATTGGTCTAAAATATTTAGAACCTCATAGTATTTCCGGATATATCAAACGTTTACTGAAACTTTAGAGTGGGAGGTCTCAAAGAGAATGATTTTTCAACTTGAGTTCAGCCTATGATTACTGTCTCTTTCCGTAGAATCTGTTTTCAATATTTTTCATCATAAATTTATATTTATCAATGTATTTTCAAACATATGGTGTTTTCATAACGAAAGCAAAAAAAGGGAATGACGAATGCGCGAGATCAATCACGTTATAAAATGGCGGGTGCTCCAATGGTGTACAATTTAGCTGTCGCCATTTTTTGTTGTTTGTTTTTAGATATCGATAGTAACAATTTCGTTATTAAAAAGAAAGTGCTCCAGACACAATATTAGGTAGAGTCACTTTGTTCAATAGATAATTTGATTTTGTAAGTGACTTTAAAATCGTTCCATAAGAAAAATATGTTAAATGCAGGACGCAAGAAACAGGAGAGACCACATGGACAGAATGCCAATTGACCGGTTAGGGAAAATTGCTAAAGAGAAACCTCGATCACCTATAAGATGATATGAAATCTAGTCTTAACCCTTTAATGCCCGACGGTACTTCTGAGTACCACCAATTTTTACACGTCGTAAGACTGCATTCGTAGCAATCAGAGGCTCTGCGGCCTGACGGTATATTGGAGTACCATCTTATGAACCAAAAATTTTATTGTCAGCTGTATGTTGATGTCGCAAGTAGACGGTAGCGATTTTGGTTCATCTTTTCATTTTCGTTATTGTAATTGTTTTATTCAATTGTACTGTGGTTTTTTGCATACAGAGGTGCTGGCATCCATACTAGGTACGTTTATACTATGATAATGTATATTCAATAATTTTTCATACCAGATAATTCTCATTTTCTCGTAGAACTGAGAAGTACCGTCAGGAAATATGGAAGAAAAAATTCGATGGTTGCATACAAAACCACTATCTGCAAAGGAGTTAGAGGACATTGCAGATCAAATCCTAACTGAAGATTTTCCCCTTGATAATAATTTGATGACTGATGAAGATGAAAGTGACTCTGAGGATGTGAATACCGATTTGGATAATGATTTTGCAGATACCATTCATATAACAGCAGGAATTGGTTGTTCAACTGATAATGCTATCAAAGATCCTCAACCATCATGTTCTCATATTTCTCATCATCAGCCGTCTCCTCAAGTTGATGAATCTGTAAGTCATGAGCAGTTACCGAGCGCATCATCAGATAAAAATAGTCTACAGGAAAAAAACAAAAAATACTACGTCCAAAGAATAATTCAGAAGATATAGAAGTAGACGACGAATATGGAAAAGACAAGAGGCAAGCAACAACGACCAACAGAAAATGGAAGAAGGCGACTGTCGAAGAACTAATGCCTGAATTCAATTTCCCGGAAGGTCTTCTTGAGACAGAGTTATCTGCGTTTGCTGGGGGAATCTGTTGACGACATTGTATTTCAGAGCAACCTATATGCGACGCAACGGTATCATATATTGAATTTGAACAGAGAAGAACTTCTTGCTCTCATAGACATCAATTTGTTGACGGCTTATCATCGATTACCTACTTGGAAGCAATATTGGAATGGTAATGAAGACTTGGGCCTTTCTATTGTCGCCAAATGTATGACGAGGAATCGCTTCGAGACAATTCTGAAATTTCTTCATTGTAACGATAATAACCTAATGCCAAAGGATAATAAAGACAAAATTCGACCATTATCAGATACACTGAATAGGAGATTCAAAGACTGCTATAAAACAACAAGACGGGTGAGTATAGATGAAAGTATGATACTTTTCAAAGGCAGAAGTACACTCAAACAGTATAATCCAATGAAACCCATAAAGAGGGGTTATAAACTGCGGTGTCTTGCCGATCAAAATGCCTATGTTGCAGCTTTCGATGTGTATCAAGGAAAAAATGAAGATCAAAAGCAAGAATTCAAAGAGTTCGGCCTTGGAGAGAGGGTTGTTCTTTCGCTAACTAAACCAGAGTGGAACAAATGGAAGATTATATATGCAGATAATTATTTTATATCTATCAGTCTATTAGAAACCTTATATTTGAAGATAACTTGGTAAACCATGGTACCGAAGAAGTACACATGAAACAAACTCAGAAGTATGGAACACGCATGGACGTGAAATGTCCATCTGTAGTCGCTGACTACCCCAACTAACAATTTAAGTCATAAATACTCTAGTCTAAAGAACTATTACGTATCCTTGGTAATAGAGTAAATTTATAAAGTCAATAATACGAAAAAATTTTGCATTTTCCTTATGAAACTTGTACATGTTGTGAAAAATGACATTTTTATGATGGGTTGATACTAAAAATAAAAATGTAAAGGTCAGTTTTTGAAATATGATGTGGGTCATTTTCGACCCACTTGGGCAAATTAATGTACTTTTTTGTTTGTTTGATAATTAACATTTAGAGTGCATTTTCTGGATGTTGAGTTATGGTAATATATGAAAATAAAAGCTAACTGTTATTGAACTCTATATTTTACAACAGAAACTTGAAAATTTCATTATTTATGGTAATCTAGAAAACATTTATCATGAAGGGCAACTTTACATTGATTGCAGGCCTTGGTTGTTTTATTTTTACAAAAAGCACATCTTCGCCGTGTTTGGCTGATCACAACCAGATGCTGACCCTGTCGACGTGCCGCTGGACTTACAGAATGGAATGTTGGACCTGTGGCCAAAGGAGGTTTTCCATATTTTTGTAATATAGCGATTACAGCTCTTCTGCGAAATTCCAAATTGTCCAACTTCAAACCAAATTTGCGTGACGAAACCCAGGAATTACTCATACATATGTCGAACATCCAAAATAAAATAGGAATATACCATTTTTTTCCTCGCAGACCTATACGATAATTTGCAATATTATTATCCATCTGATCTACCCCTCCCATATATCTATTATAATATTGCACGACGTATGGTTGCTGTATATCTACTTTTTTTTATTTGTTGATGAATATCTTATTGCTTTTTGGATTGGGCATAAACCACATTCATTTGACAACAAAGTAACAACACTGTTGTCTTTCCATCTTACACAAACAATGTTTTCATCTTTGTCAACTGCACTATCGTAGACCCCTCGATATTTCTTTTTCATTACAGCCGAATTTTCAAGAGGACATTTATCTGTTCGATTTTCTCGAACGGTACCAGTTGCACCAAAACCCATTTTCCCGAGTTTACTTACAAGTGAAGCACTTGTAAAAAAATTGTCAAAGTACAGAGAAAATTTATTATCGGGAAATTGATTTTGGAGCAAGTTGGCAAACGTTGTAACCACAGACACTCCAAGGCCCATCTTCTTCTGTGTTCATTCTCCTCCCTTGGTATATATCAAAATTCACACAGTACCCAGACGATAGAGCAAGAACCCATGCTTTGTAGCCAAAACGAATTGGCTTTCCTCTTATGAATTGCTTACACCCGTTTCGGCCAAAGTACGGGATCATAGACTCGTCGATTGACAATTCCGAGTTGCAAGGTACATATTTTACAAAATTTTCATTCATTTTTTCTATCAGAGGACGTAACTTAGCCATTTTATCATTTTCTGCCAAGTTATTGTTGTTTGCTGTATGTAGGAATCTGAATATTTCCTCAAATCTATTTCTACGCATGGAGTTATACACCAGAAAATTTCGAGTGTCGTCTCGCCCTTCCCAAAACATTCTTCGACGTGGAAGTGGAACATAACCGCTCAAGTATAATATTGCTATGAAAACGAGTAGTTCATCGTTGCCTAGTTCTAATCGACAGTTTTTGCTATTTGCATACAAAACAGTATATTTTACAAGATCTTCGAGTACATCTGCATTTAGAAATAGTTCTAAAAATTCTGAAGGTTCACTTTTATCGCTTAGCGTAAGTACAGGTAATATATCAACCATAGGAAATTTTGCAGTAGATGATTGAGACGTTGTCTTATCCAAATCACCCTTTGACCAGTTACGCTTTTTTGGAAACTTATTTTTCCTAGATGGGCCACTTTTCTCTTGTATTTGAGTTTCCTCCTCATTGTCGTTATTGTCTTCTTCTAGCCTGTTGCTTTCTGCTTCTGCTTGAAGCTGCCTGGGATTTAGCCTGTTCGGATCATTGCAGTCCTCGTCCCCAGAATCCTCACCACTATCAAAATCGTTGTCATCCGGCGGAGTAATATATATATAGCATCAGGAATATTAGGATCGTCTTCGTCAAGTCTTTCTATTTCATCTAACAGCTCGGCTGTTGTTAGTGGTGTTTTCCTGAATATAAAAAAAAATATATCACATATCTGCCCAACGGGTCGTTAGCGACCCAACCAAATTATACTTCAATTTTAGTCGAAGTGTCCAAGCCTGCCCTCATAAATGGGAACGTACCATGAACTTTGAAGAATAAACAACAATATATCATCAATTGATTATATTCTTTAAAAAACTGAAATACTTACCAGTAATAACTTTCAGCCATGTCACCCAAAGAAATATTACACTGAAAGAAATTTCCATTAACCGTTAGCAAGAATTGAATAACAGTTATTAGAAACTTGCATGAAATAGGCATCAAGTAAGTTCATGATTATGGTTATTAAAGTCACTTTGTTGGACACCACTGAATAACTGTTAATAGATATAATTTTTAAGAATGTCGTATAACCGTTATCGAGTGCGCTTAATAAGTATTATAAGATTTTCTAATAGCAGTCATACTGTCCTATAGTAAACGTTACTAGATGTTCAAATAAAAAACAGAATTTCGTCCAACTGTTATCGAGTGCACTTAATAGATATTAGAGGATTTTCTAATAGCAACCATATTGTCATATAGTGAAGGTTACTAGATTTTCAAATAAAAAACATAATTTCATATAATTGTTATTGAGTGCACTGAATAAATATTATGGGCTTTTCTAGTAGCAATTGTACTGTCATATAGTAAAGGTTATTAGATTTTCAAATAACAAACGGAATTTTGTACAATCGGAATCGAGGGCACTTAATTTAGATTATGGGATTTTCTAGTAACAATTATACTGGTAAAAAGTAAACGTTATTAGATTTTTTTAAGAATGTGATATATCATATAACCGATATCGAGTGCACTTTTATAAGTATTATAAACTTTTCTAATGGCGGTTAGACTATAATACAATAAAGATTACTATATTTTCGAATAATTATCTGATATTTTTAAATAAAACTAAATTTGCTATAAAACATTTATATTAACAAAATATTTAAATTAATGGAACTAACTATAGATAACTACAAAAATACAACATGATAGGTATAAAATCAAATAAACATATTTTCCAGTTAAGTTTAGATATCAAAGCTCCCAAAAATTCTTAGATTGAAGAAGCTTATAACAAAAATACAACAATTCAAATAAAAAAGTTTTCCACAAAATAAACTTAAAGAAGGACGAGAGATGTAATTTTTAAATACTTATAAATGTTTTAGTATTTCGATTGATTGGTGTCTAAGAATCGTGAACATAGTCAGATATATAGTCACTTAATCGCCACTGTATTAATAGGTTTTTGACCGCCATTTATATACTCAACCCAATTTAACACTGTCGGCGTATTCAACCTAACCTCACAGTTAATTGCAAAAACTGCAAATACACCGCACACAAACTTTCAACACTCAACACTCTCAAACCAAATGTGGAAGTAAAATTCACGGCGGGTGTTCCAAGGTTCCAACCACAAACACCGAATACTACTTCTATTCGGTGAACCACAAATAACCAATAAGACGAGATCGACAATCACATCGGTAATGTTCGGAACAGAAAAAACTGCATTTCGATGCTAAACAGCCGTTTCTTTTTAAAAAATTATTGGATATCTTAATAACCGTTATACGAGGACTGCATGTAAGTAGGTAATCTATTTTGTTGGTACTGACTAGTGTTAAGTGGGTACCTAATTAGGACTAGTAGGTGCTGAATTGAAACAATTCAATGAGGTCTATAACGAAATGACCATAATAACAGTAATTAGATTTCCAGTTAACTACATCATTTTATCGAATAACTGTTATAAAAATGTTTCAACAAAGTCAACATACTTGTGATAATTATGCACATGCTAGTAATCACTTGAATTGTTTTAACCACTATTTGATTTTTGTACCAGTTATTAAGGGCATCTTAAGAAAGAAATCTAATTAGGGCATTTTGCTCAGTGTACACTTTGATTTGTTACAAATACGAACAACTCACTGTCGAACGTGCTTTTTCACTGACACTACAACAGAATATGCAGTTTTAACATGCGAATAGCACTATAGGCAACACACTCAACACAGCGATATGAACAGGTGCATATATAAAAGGCAGTGGGTCGTTTTCGACCCGTTAGGCATAAATGGGTTAATACAACTTTAGTGTTGCCAAAGTCTCGGTAAGGTCGTTATTTTGATGGACGCCATAATGATTATTAGTTTCAATTTTGTGTATTTCAAAATTAATATCGTAATTATACTTAGTCTTACTTTTGAGCCCAAAACATTGTTAATATATCATTTTTATGACAAAACTGAATGTACGAATACCCTATAATAATGTTTATGGATATGGTATTAATTTCTTGACTGCAATATAAGTTTAACATTATCTGTTTTTCCTTAGAAAAACTGATTATTTTGGAGGCGACTAATAAATTAAGAGCTAAAAATATCCATATTATCAGTAAAGTTTGCCCGGTTTATATTTTTGAAGTTAGAGAACTCCGAATTGAGCATGTTTTACTTTGTATTATTTACCAATATTATATTATTGTGATTATGTAGAGCATGTCACCATAGTTTAGAAGTTTAGTTCTAAACTATAAAAGATAAAGAGATAAAATTTTGATTCACGTATCGCCGAGGAGGACAGGAAATATATTGTCAAAATAACTACATTATTACGTTATAATTACATCGTTGAAACGGTATTATCACGTATTTGTGTCCGTAACTGATGCAACGTTTTCACGACGTCGTGTTTACCACAAATGCGTTCCCCATTTTGGTAGTAGATACGTTTTAATGACGTATTTAGAACGTAACAACGACTAGTAGAAATTACTTGAAGGTTGACTAGATAGTCAGTTTTACGTTTTTACGACTTAAAATGTTAGTTGGGACAACAAATATATGGGCGGAGTCGATCGCGCGGATCAGTTACGAAGTACGTACGGTGTACTTCGCAGGTCACGCAAGTGGTGGCATAGACTATTCTGGGGATTTCTGGACATTGCATTCGTAAATGTTTATATAATATATAACATGCAATTTGAAAAAATTTCTACATTCGAATTCATCAGGAGGTCAATTTGCTTGGGTTTCATGGCAATGAACTGTAACAAAGTCAGCAGGAAGAAAGCTGGACCCATAGTAAAAAGAAGCAAGTATAATTATAGTGTACCTGATGACGTTAGGCTTGGAAATCGTGGAGCCCATTGGGTTGTTTTAGAAAATAACCGGGGAAGATGTGAAATGTGCAGTTCACGTGCAATACAATCACGACCCCAAAGCAAATGTTCAACATGTGGTATATTTTTGTGTTGCAATCACAATAAGAATTGCTTCCTGGAATATCACGAAATAAATTAGATAATAGAGGTGTCATTTATTCGCCCAGTGTTTCATAAACGCATTTTTAGTATTAATATTGTTGAAAATGTTCAATAAACAATTAAAAAACTATATATTTGAGTTGTTATTTATCTCGCACTGTATATTATCGGCAATAATCGGAGTCCATTTTTTTATTTTTTCAAAATTGAAAATAAAATTCTGAAAAAATTCAGTCAGCTCTTTCAAGTCATCATCAAACGTGAATTCTAAAAAAACGCGAATTTCAAGTTGTTTCAATATCCGGACACTAAAGGATTAATCATCCCAACTGTTCCTAGGCCACCCTTGAAGAAAACTCAGGAACTACATAATTATCTATGAATAACTAGAAAATATTCATTCAGTTTATGATATTTGATACACACATAATAATATAGTTGTCTTATATCTAGGTGTCAACTATGTGAGCTATCCATTCGAAATTACAAGTTTTTCTTATTTAGGTATAGATCTTGGAAAATATATAATACTTTCCCTAAAAGTATTATTGAATCGAGTTTGACTCGATATTTTAGTTGGCGGTTGCAAATATAGTTGTGAAAAATTAATTTTGTTAGATAAAATAATGAGAATTGTCAGTTTTAGTTAGTTGTTTTAATACGTTTTTTCTCCTATGTAAATATGATGGGCCCAGTCTACTAAGAAATTGAGAATTATGAAAATTAAGATGGCAGGTAATGCAACGCATGATTATAAACTGAATTATTAAATTCCAATAACTACCACGCACGGAAATACAAAATTTTTATATTGCTCGAAGAAAAAGAAAAGACGTTATATAATGTATTAGAGTCGATTATATTAAAGAAACATTCAAAGACGAGGAAAGACGCAAAAAAGAAAGATAATAAATGTAAGTTGTTACAAAATTACAAAAATTGATTGCACAAGTCCATCTACTTATTATCCAAGAAGTTAATATCACATCTTTTCTAGGTATTTTTTTGTAGCACTACATTCTGATATTTTTTGTTGAACTGTATTAATAAATGCTCTCTCTAACTAATAAAAAAGTGGTTACTCCTCATAATTCATTAATAATTTCTTCTACAGTTTATTTAATCGTACAAGTTTACCTTGTAATTAATTTTGTACCATTTTGGCGATCTCATACAGACCTACAGAATAAATTTCTTTATATAAAAACAAAACTTATTATTCTGAATCGTTTATAAATAGCATATATAAATTGTAAAGATTTGCTAGATATGGTATAAGGTTGGTGTAATCTATAAACAGCCAGACTTGCTTTTCAAGGACGTTCTTTCTTTGGACAAACTTCATTTATTCCAAGTTCAATACTTTTGACAAAAAAATAATCGTTAAAATTCTATTTAAGACTGATCCCATTTCACTAATTTTAGTATGTTTCTTTCATAACGCATTGTTTAAAGAGAAAAGAGAAACAATTAATTACAGCTATTTTTATAAAATAAAAGTCATTATGATTCACGTCAGGTTCATATGGAAGATATACATCAATTTGTCGTATATCAAACGTCCAATCTCCCGATGAATAATGTAGTGTAGGTATACCATGAAACTCATCATTCATTACATTATCGTAAGTGAATTGTTTCATGAATTTTTAAAATACTTTTCAATTATTGGTAAATGTGAAAAAACGGGAATAAAAAAAGATACAAATAATGGAAAAGTAAGCTTCAGGGGTGGCGTGAAACGGTTCAGAATTGATGAATATGGCTCATATTTATACAGTTGTATGACAAAATAGCACAATTCAAGATGGGTATTCCAAAAAAAGGGGTCATGTGAATCCAGGAGCAAGTAAAATTTGTTAAACCGGAACATCGTCATTATTATGAGTCCATTCTTAGAGTAGAATAATAGATTTGTTTTGTGTTAATTTTTCTAATTTCATAAGGAACTTATTTCATTCAAACTCAATTCTCTCAATGAATTTAATATTGTCTTTTGGGGAAGGAGTTATGTTAACTTTTTCTGAAAATTGAGTATGTACTAAAAATTTATATATTTTTTTATTTCTCTCTTATTATGAAAAAATATATAATATATTAAACGATCTAGGCAGGTTCTAGAGCGTACCTAATGTAAATTACCGTGAGAAATTCCTAAGGTCCACTCTGGTCATTTTTGGCTCAATTCGATCTGCGCGTGTGTCGATTTATCATATATCATAAGGCAGCCGCTAGCCATCTTGTGTCGCGTGCGCATGTCATCCACTTTGTGCCATGTATGCCGGTGACGTCACCCCTGCTCAGTCAGTTGATAACGTCATGTGTATTAAGAAAAATAGGGTAGAGTAAATCTTGTCAAAATAAAACACAATTCAATAAACAAAGATCAACGTGATGATGATGCAGATTGCGTAGAATGTTTGGAAAACTACTATGAGACAAAAGAGCCTGTGGACTGGATTCGATTCGTTGTATCGACTGCCAAAAATGGTTGCACGAAACCTGTACCATGTATGGCAACAATTGCAATAACTGTAGTCGATTGAAGAAAAGACAGAATAAAATGAAAAATGTTAAAAAAACCATCGATTTATAATAGATTTATACTCCGTTTTTAAAAGGCATGTAGTAATAAATCACTCATTTTGGCCGGAACCATAAGCGTACCACATTTAGTCATTTAAAAAAAGTTAAGGCTTCTAAAATTATCTCATTTCCGAAAATAACCGTTTTGTAATATTATTTAAAATGAAATTTCAAATTATCAATAATATAATAAACTGTGGATTATATCACTGACATCAATTTTCCAGAAAATTTATTATTATGTATAAAAGGGCGTAGACGAGTCCCTCCACTAAGCTCCAGGTAGTTATAATCCTACATACAATAAATAATAAAATAAATGTTAATAACAATTTGATAGAAATACATATATATATATATATATACAGGGTGTCCCGGGACTAATGGGAAAAAAGTCAGGAGCGTATAATCTGAGCCAAAATAATGTTAGTACTTCATATAAACTTTTTCTATTCAGGCCCTCGTTTTCGAGTTATAGGCCTCCAAAGTTTTAATTTTGAATTTGGTTTTTATTTTTATTTTTGGTACTAGTTATTTGATCTTTATAAAATTTACGGACAACCTATAATGTACGTGTATGTTTATTTTGGAAAGGTAAACAGATTTACAGTAGTGCCTTGAAGCCAGGGACGGATCACTCGCAATGGTTAGTGATCCAAAAATTTTGGAGGGATGGCACATCCTGTATGAAATTATCGAAATTGACTTCCCACATTAATCTAACGAAAAGGTACTTTTGCTGGAATTCGATAAAATAAGCCGTTTGGCTAATATTTACAGTTTTATTAATGCACTACGTACAAATTTACCTAACTAACTTATTAATACGATGTACTACAAGAAAATAATTTGATGATAGCAGATGATAAAAACATTAAGAAATTATTTAATGGGAATTAAATAGGTACGCAAACAACGTAATTAGTTGATTTTAATCAAAATTACGAACACAACATTATTAAACCATTAAGAAAACCTCAAAAAACACAAGTTATAAAACAATGGACTGAACTCCTAAACAACAACAAAAACTAACGTTCTTCTAATAAATGTTCAATATGAGCTCCTCCCACTTCCACGCACATTCTAAGTCTACGAAGGTTGTTTCTTTGCACTTGAAAAAGCAATCCCACATTATTTCTAATAACATTGCAGTGTAACACAATTCTGTTTATTAAATCTTGCCCTGTTTGCACAGGTGTTGCGTATACCTTACTTTTGAGATAACCCTAGAGGGAGGAATCCATAGGATTAACGTCTCCTGATCGCGGTGGTCATTGAAAAGGGCCTCCATGACCAATCCATCTATTAGGAAACCTTGTGTGTAAATGCTGTCGTACATCTAAACTGAAATGAGGAGGGGCCCCATCATGCATGAACCATGAATTCCTACGAGTTTGTAGTAGCACATAATCAAACAGGCTCCATAACTCATTTTGCAAAAACTCCAAATATCTTTGACCGGTCAAAGTATCGTCAATAAAGTATGGCCTTATCAAATGATTGCCAACTATTCCTGACCAAACATTAACCATGAATCTATGCTGGCTCCTAGTTTGGAAAAGGCCATGTGGATTCACATCATCCCATAAATGCATATTATGAGAATTTATGACTCCATCTCTGGTGAAACCTGTTTCGTTCGTAAAGAAAACGTTACTAATAAATGTATTGTCTGCTTGTTGTTGTCGCAGAAACCACTGGCTATACTCAAGTCGTGAAGGATAATCAGCCACTGTCATACTTTGTACTTTTGTCATGTGAAAAGGATATAACAGCTGTTATTTTAGAGCGCGATGAACAACTAATTTCGAGACGTTATGTTCTCTTGATAATTTTCGTAAACTCGTTGATGGTTCATTATCAACTGCATTTAACAAGTCTTGTTCAACTGCCACAGTACGTACGCTTCGTACTGGACCTTCTTCACCTTTTTTTTGGCAAAAAACTTCCTAAAATTTGAAACTTTGTTTTGTATACATGGAAAATTACATTTACTTATTCATACCTGTTTCTTGTAACCTGAGATCAATACGCTCAAACATTCGTCTGTCTGGCAATGCTCTGTTTGCAAAATGTTCTGCATAAAGCCTTCTGGCCTCTAAACAGTTTCGAGAAACCAGTCCATACATTAAATTCATATCTGCGTACTCAATAAAAGTGAATTCTGCCATTGTAACTGTTAAATTAAGGACTTATCAATTATTGACAAGTACTGACTACGAACTATTCTACACAATGTTTGACAACTAATCCTATGGTTACTTGCTAAACGGTAAAAACACTTTTAAAAAGTTTTTAGCAACTTTCCAATTAATAACTCGTTAATGTTTTTTATCTTCTGCTATCGTTAAATAATTTTTTTGTAGTACTGAAGGTAAATCTTGGACATCGTATTAATAAGTTAGTTTTACCTCGTTGTGTACTTATAAAAATGGTGAATGCGTAAATTGGTACGTAGTGCATTAGTAAAACTGTAAATATTAGCCAAACGGCTTATTTTATCGAGTTCCAACAAGAGTACCTTTTCGTTAGCTTAATGTGTGGGGAAGTGAATTTCGATAATTTCATACAGGGTGTGCCATCCCTGCAAATTTTTTGGATCACTAACCATTGCGAGTAGTCCGTCCCTGGATTCAAGGCACTACTGTAAATCTGTTTACCTTACCAAAATAAACATACACGTACATTATAGCTTTGCCGTGAATTTTATAAAGATCAAATAACTAGTATATATATATATATATATATATATATATATATATTGTTGTAAATAGAACATATACAGAACCCATATAGAATCCTGATAAAGGATATAAAATTAAAATTTTGTCCAATAAAAATAATTTTTAAAAATGATGTATCAAAATAATAAAATACCTCGTATAACAATATAACTAAGTACGACCAATGGTTATAATCAAAAAGATAGTAAATAAATATAAAAAGAAATCATAAACAAACATCAGAAAAACAGTTGTAAAAATTAATTCTTCAACTTAATAAAAACAACCTTAGACAGAACCTCACAAGTAAACGCAGATCAAGAAATAATATAACGCTGCATGGAATCTTAGACACCCAGAGCATCTGTTTATATTTGAAAAATAAATAGAAACTTCTAACAAATGTAACTAAAACTAATGATTAAACAATAAAAAGACATTTAGAAGTAATAAAATATATAGAATAAGATATTTAGTTAATAATTAATCATAAAAGTAGGTATAGGAAATAGTATAATAAGTAGGAATCTGTAATATGGGCAAGGTCAAATTTATACCAAAATAAAACAGTTGAGACAAATTATACCAACATAAATTATTTTAAATGTGAAAAACAATAATGAAATAAATGATTACCGACATAGTTTATGTATATAGGTGTAATAATATCAAACATAATGAGAAATGAATTGTATATATGTATAATAAGTAAATATGTAGATTGTAGAAAACGTAGAATTAATGAAATTGCATTGACCAATCAAAACAGCGCAAATAAACAGTGATATGGAAAAAGACAATAATAATAAGGTGTGAGTGAATAAGTCAACGACAATAAGTATATTAAGTATAAAAAAACTATAGTTTGCAATAAGTTTAAGTCAGAAAAACAATAAAAACAACAATAAACAAAGTGACAGGTGAAATTTTCAATCGAACTTTCGAGAACAAAAACCAGTTCCGGTGACAGACGATAAAAAGGGTTATGTTCGATGTAAAATGCGGGAAATTGGTAGTTGAGAGTCAGTGGTCAGATAGGTAACACTAATAAAGTTATCCTAGTTTTATTTAATGTAACAAATTTTATAATTAGTCAAAGGAAAAGTATAAAAAATCAATATAAATCTAATCAATTTTAAAATAAATCAAGTGTAACAAACGTTTGTGAGACTACAAGTAGCAGAGGAAGAAAATTATCACCCAGATAATGAAAAGCAAAGGCATTCAACATCAAAGGCGGGAAAATCTATTGGGAGCGTCTCCTCCGATGTAGCATCATTTCAAGAAAAAGGAACAAAAGGTCGGTTGTGTGTTTATTAAATATATTTGGTACCAAATAAATGAAACTTTCAAATAAGAACGTATAAATAATAATTTTAAAATAATAATTTCAAGTGATATAAAAATTTTAAGAGCTCATATACCTGGTTTAAAGTTCTGTTATCTTTACATGAATATAATATACCAGAGAAAAGTAATATTAAAACTTACCATTATAAAGTGTAGATAAATGTATAATTTCTTTCATGTCGAACTTCACCAAAAATATATATAAAAATTTCCACTAGTAACAGACCACAACTAATTCCAGTTTATATCAATACACAATTATTACCATACAGTAAAATAATATTTAAAAACGTAAATTTTGAATCGATAAAATATCAAATATGTTTCCAAGTTCACGTCCCGAAGAAAACTAAAATTTAACATTTTAAAATCATTTCATAAATCCTCTTAGTTAAAAAAAGGAAACACTTTAAAAAGTTTTTTGTTTAACATAGAAGCAAAGTTAGAAAGAGCAGGTGTTTGCAAATTTCTAAGAATTTCAACGCTCACAAGATTTCTACCAAGTTATGCAAATGAGCCAGAAAAAGTCGTGGTTAAAAAGAAAGGTATAATTTTTTTGGAATATAAAGAAAGTCATATTCAAAGTGGAAATTTAGATATATATAAAATAACTCATTATTTATGTATAACGTAAGAATTGGTAGAACAAAAAGGTTAATCATTTATTTTATTAATAAATAGTTTCATCAGTCTAACTGTATAATAAGCTGTAACAAATAGTTTGTATATGAATCATTTTTTTTATGTGTTTTCAAAAGTTTTATTTCACAAAATTTTTATCAGTCACATAAATATATCACATTAATAAGCAAGGTTGATTTTATTATCATAATATGCCCAGAACCCTACTGATTTTAAGAGTCGTAAACGAATAAGAGCAGCCGAGGTAAGAAAACATAAGAATTAAATAAACTACATGTTCATAAATAGCATAATAAATAAAAGGAAGCATTGAATAAAAAATATGTAATTTGGCGAACCCAACAATAGTATAAAAAGTTTAAATTTTGCAATAAATATAATATCATTTCATATTCACATATCCATATATATTCAAATCATACATTGATATATATTAATACTTAAAGTCCAATCATATTCAACTAGTATAAACTATTAATAATAAAATAAAGTCATCATCATTATTAATATATATATATATATATATATATATATATATATATATATATATATATATATATATATATACAGTGTGTACATAAAGTAACGTAACTTGCTAATATTTCGATTTCCGTTAGGTATACAAAAAAAAATGTCGAATAAAAGTTTTTTCAAATAATCCAGACCATCTGCATAAGTCAATTAGAAGTATACAGGGTGCACCGTTGCTCCAAAATAACTTATTAACATATTTTTTTAAATAGTACACCATGTATAAATTTTCAGTTTTTGATAATCTATTAAATTACAAATGCAACCGTCAAGACCGCATAATTCTAACCTCATTTGTTCTACAGTTATTGAGAAAAATAATTTACGGGAACGTTTTTACTACCAAAATAATTAACAAGAACAAATACAATCTTATTTAATGAGATGTTCAAATTGTCTTCCTTCTTCTATTTGAGTCGATTATAAAAAGCTGATATGGTATTACGCAATTGCTGATTTGTTATTTGATGGGCTGTTAACAGTATTCTATTCCTCAGTTCATCCAGATTATCAGTTATTCTTTCCTGTTCGGTAAACATACTTAAATTTTAAAAACAACTAATTACAATAAATATCTTTCACTAATGACACTGAGAAATAATTCATGACGTTTAAAAACAATTCATGACAGAAAAACCTACTACTTTTTTGACATAAACAATTTTTTTATAATTTTAGATTCAAACCAATGTAACTTTGGAATTATTAAAGGTAGAATTGTGCGGTTTTGACGGTTGTATTTTTAATTTAATGTATTATGAAAAACTGAAAATATATACATGGTGAACTATTTAAAAAAATATGTTAAAAAGTTATTTTGGAGCAACGGTGCACCCTGTATACTTCTAATCGACTTATGCAGATGGTCTGGATTATTTGAAAAACCTTTTATACAACATTTTTTTTGTATTCCTAACGGAAATCGAATTATTAGCAAGTTACGTTACTTTATGTACACACTGTATATATATATATATATATATATATCCAAACCAACCCCATTTGCCGATTATTTCACCCAATTAGCAGGTAGCTCAAAAATGGTTTTATTATTGTGAAATATAGTCTTTTTAGTTCTAAGAAAATGCCCCCATAATACAATGTACTTACTAGAACTTTTCAACTATAAAAGTAGCGGAAAGGTTGAATATTTTCAATGTACAGTTCATCTGTTCTGGAGAAACTGCTGTGTTGATTGATTTCCCCATTATTACTGTTATTTGTTATTATTTTTTACCGTTATTGTTAACTGGTGTTTATTTTTGTTCATCTATACAAGTTCTCTTCTCATAACACGAGACAAACACCTAACTACACCTTCCAACTATATAGTGTTCCAACCAAATTCGACCAGATATGGAGGATTTATCACCATCTAAGCGACCAAAAGTTGGCCCATTGTCGCTGAATGAAAAAAATCTGATATTAAATTGCTATTCCTCGTTGAAGAACGAAGAAATTAGAAGAAAAATCATGAATTTGACAGGAAGTGTTGATGAAACTGTGGAGATTACTGCAACAATAATGGGTGTTTCTAAAACAACAATTTATAATTTAATGAAGGAGAAAAAAATGGAAACATCACAGCCCCAGCAAAGTCCCCAGGCCGACCCAATCTTGAAATGGATGACGACTTGAAGAATGGAATAAGGCGTAAGGAGCATGCTTTTTTCTTTAGAAAAGAGATCCCAACTCTCTCCAAAATTATGACTTCGGTTCAAGAAGATTCAGATTTTCCGAAAATGTCTCGAAGTACATTAAGGAAAATTTTGAAGGAACTTGGATTAGAATATGAAAAAAAATATCGGAACGCAATGTTGATTGATAGAGACGACATTGTCATTTGGAGTAGGAGTTATTTGCGCAATATTCGGAAAGCAAAACTAGATCAAAAACGAATTTATTATTTCGATGAGACTTGGTTAAATGAAGGTCATACTGTTTCAATGTTTTGGCAAGACACGAATGTCAAAAGTCGGAGGCAGGCAGCTCTTGAAGGGTGGTCAACAGGCCTCAATCCACCAGCAGGAAAAGGACGTCGACTCGTCATTACTCATATCGCAAGTGCCGAAGGTTTTGTTAAAGGTGGATTGTTGTGCTTTGAGTCGAAGCAAACCGGAGATTATCATGAAGATATGGATGCAGACGTTTTCGAAGAATATTTCTCACATATGTTAGATCTAATTCCAACGGGCTCAGTCATTGTTATGGATAACGCAAGTTATCACTCCAGGTTAGTGGAGAAATTAGCTTCAACTGCACGGCGTAAACAAGATATCCACGATTGGCTAACCTCGAAAAATATTGAATGCCCAGATAACCCGCTGAAAAATGAGCTCTTGCAACTGGCCAATTCACATAAACACAAATATAGTAGATACGTTGTAGATCAAATGG
This sequence comes from Galeruca laticollis, assembly GCA_963921935.1. Classification (NCBI taxonomy): domain Eukaryota; kingdom Metazoa; phylum Arthropoda; class Insecta; order Coleoptera; family Chrysomelidae; genus Galeruca; species Galeruca laticollis. The sequence goes on from OY998178.1 coordinate 6,284,921, forward strand.
CATCAGCGCGTGGTATAACGGTGCTGAGGCTTCCTCCTTATCACTGTCAACTCAATCCCATAGAATTAATATGGGCCCAAGTGAAAGGGGAAGTTTCAAGAAAGAATACGACATTCAAAATGAGTGACGTAAAAGTTTTATTCGAAGACGCGTTAGGTAACGTAACCAAAGAAAACTGGAAGAAATGTGTTGAACACGTGATACAAGAAGAACTAAATATGTGGGAAATGGATCATATAAGTGAACACATGATTGAACCATTTATAATCAATGTTAATAATGGAAGCTCAACAGAATCGTCTGATTCTGATATATAGACTAGTTTTTGTGTTAGTTATTACTATTATTTGTTAGACTTTTTTTTATAAATATTACATTAATTCGTACTTTATTCCTGCATTTTTCTTTTTTCCTCTCCTATTGTAAACAGTATATTAGTAGTAAAGTTGATACCTACTGCAAAAAAATTTGTTATTTATTATATAATATTTTATGTTTGTTTGTTTTGTCCTGATTGCACGCCTCTGAGGATTAAATTATTTATTTGTTCATTCAAATACAATAGAGCGACCCTTTCAATACAATAAGCGACCCAACCGAATACAGAGTTACGGGGTGTCTACCTGAAATTCGTAACAAATGAGAAATTTTAGTACAAAATTAGATAAACTTCGGAGATATTTTATTATACACCCTGTATCGGTTTTGCATACCTAATGAGCTTTTATTACTCCATGCTTTTTAAAAACGGACTATAGTGCTATTCGAAATGTTCAATAATAAATGTTGATTTCTTGACCCTCGATTTTTTATCAACAGTTGATTTAGTATCTATCATTGAAGGAAAAAAATTGTATCCTCTAACTGAACTGTGTCTAGGGCATATATCCCTATGAGGGGCATTAATCCTCAACTCATGCAGCTCTGGATTTATAAATAGGCGGTATAGGCCGTGGCCTAGGGGCGGCAAATTTCAGAGGAGGGTCACTTGAGTTCAGAGGATCAAAGTCAAACACGTTCCCTGGTTATCTCATGGTTTTTTATACCTTAAAAAAATCCCTATATAAACTCATTCCTATCGAAACTTATATTATCGCGTGAGTGATAGATGTGAGCAGCAAGGCGGGCGGACGGCAGTGGCAGCGAAACCCTTGCTTCCCGCCCGCACTCTCCTTTTTGGTGATCCTTGATAGACTGAGAGCTGAAATACAGAGAAGGCATAATGCTTACTTAAACTTTGAGGAAAATTTTTAATTTTTATCAAAAATGACTGAACTTTCAACACAAAGAGTTACAGAAAAAGCCGAGTCTCTCGTGAAATATTATACCAATGATTTAGAGGACGATTTGATTCAAGAGTGCGTGCATTTTCAGAGTCACATTTGCTCTGATAAAACTGCACTACTCAGTGTCTCAACGTTTTTGAGGAAGCAATATCTGTCTAATGTTTACTCTAACTTGGATATAGCTCTCCGCATTGCACTTTCCACTCCGGCTACAAATTGTTCTGGGGAAAGGAGTTTTTCCTGTATAAAACGCGTGAAAAATTATCAAAGGTATTCATTGTCTCAAGAAAAAATGAATTCTCTAGCTCTAAAAAATTGTATATCTTGTTTCTTTTTTACGCCAAAGGATCAATAATTATAACTGAACAATCATCTTCAACACTATTATTGGGATCGATCGCTACAAGAGAGCTGCAACCCTCTTGCTTACTACAACCAGGACCAAGTTGAGCTGTTTTATTACTTTCATTACCTTGTGAAGCTAAATCCATCATTTGTCTCGTTCTTGAGGATACTTTATTTGGTATCATGTTGAAATACTCAAATTGTCAAATACTAAACGACTAAAATGTTCACCCGGTCACATCACTTTACATTTGTTGCAAAACAAAACATAACATAAACAAAACATAAAGAGTAAATGGCGTATGTACAGCCACAGTGGTAACATTGTTAAGCAAAACTGCCGTATGTGCTAGAGCTAAGCAAAAGTGCAGTATGAGCATTGGAGTTACTGCATTTATGTTTAGTGTCTTGGACTTACAACACTTTTGCTTAGCAATGGAGGGATTTTAATGTATTTACGGCAAACTACATCTGGATATCTAGAAAACGGTTGGAAATACGTCATTTTTTACTAGTTTATTGGATTCCTCGTGGTCTAAAACATGTATATCAATTTATAACTCAAAATCTATAATTTGGCACTTACGACAGTTTTTCTTAGTTGGGCAGAACAGCAGCTCTAGCCATTGTATCCTGCATACACAAGAACATGCGATGAAGCAAATGCCGTCAAATTTAAAATTAGTTATGGATGAAGCGGTAAAAATAATTAACTTTATCAAATCACGATCACTACAATCCCGATTGTTCTCATTTTAACAAGGCTATTTGAGCTTAGTCGAGTTACAAACGTTTCTTTCAGATACTTCTTTTAATTTGAAATATCGTTTGTATGATAAAACTTGGTTGTTCCGACTGTCTTTTTATGGCGAATAACTTTCAAAAACTGAACGAATTAAAGTTATCATTGCAAGGTAAACAGACAACAGTGTTCCAGGTCTGTAACAAAATAACTGCCTTCAAAAGAAAATGAGATTTTTGGGTTATTTACGTTGGTAAGAGAAAAACAGAAAGTTTTACGTTACTCAGTGAGTTTATTAGCTATATCGACTCAGAAATGTTTAAAGATGATGTATTTGAAGAATTGGTCCCATATCTCACTTCGATGCGCGCATCTTTTGAGAAATATTTTCCCAGAGAACAGAAAACAAAAAGGAAGCTGAATTCATGGATTCATAATCCTTTTTTACCCAACTTGCAAAAGCTCGAAAGTATGTCAAACGAGATATATGAATCTCTTTTAGACATGTTGTCAGATACATGGATGGAGTCACTGTTCAAACGATTTTTGGTGCAGAATTCGTGATGAATATCCAATGCTCTGAATATTCTTCTCCCGCTCCCAACAACATATTTGTGCGAAACAGGATTCTCAACCTATGCAGCCACAAAAACAAAATGCATGTTTTTTATGTTTTTGATAAAACTTGCTTCATTTTCTACTCGTTTCTTCTCTCTTTAATATTAATTTCAGCATTACTTAATCAATTATTGATTATTTTCAAATCAAAATACCTATTCAAAGGTGGATGACATGCGGACACGACACAAGACGACGTATGCGCTGATTGAATTGAGCAAAAAATTACCAGAATGAACCTTAGCAATTTTCCATGTTATTTTACATTAGGGATGGACTAGAACCAGCTAGGTACTTTACTTGTTTACGCCGCTTGATACTCTTTTTAGATAAATGCCAGTGTTATGAAATATCTTAAAATGTTTAAGCGAAACTGGGCTAAATTTTATCGAAATTTAAATTTTCTTCATCTATTCATGACTTAAATTATGTATTGTACTTTGATTGACTATATGTATCAGGAAAATAAAATATATAAAGCAGAATGGGGCTCATTTTTGTAGCTTCGCTCTTCGCTCATATAACATTCTTAGTTTTTTCCGTGTATTACCAGTAACGAGAAGAAACAATTTTTGTTTATGTTAATATCATTTATAAGAGATTATTATGTATATTAAACGTTCTAAGAAGAACATCGAAGTAATAACGTTATTCTTATTTACGACATACACACAAACTTGTAGATACTAGGAAATCACTTGACAAATTAGAAGAAAGCAAGGTGAACTTGTCGATATATATCCAAGATTTATTAATTAGTTAGCTGGGGATTTTGCGAATCACAATAGTAGTGAATTAATTAAGCGGTTTTAATTAATCAAACACGTAATATAAGTAAATGATCAGTAGTTCCTTTTCGAGACACTTGACCTGAATTTAATAGATATAAACACTTTCAAATTTGGTAAATTATTGGGGAAGCATAAAAAGAAAGTAATATGAAGGGTACGGAAAAATAATGTTAACGACAGGAAATGTTGAAGAATGTCATCATCAGTTTCGAAAGAAATGACAAAAATATCACTGGCCACTTGCTATAGTGGTAGTTTACACAGAAGGAAGTTCGTCTCTAATAAACAAACAGAAACTTAAGAAAAAGAAGTATGATAAATCGTATTCAAATATAGTGTAACTATAGTTAGTTGAAATAAGGAATCTAAACAGAATGACAGTGGCCGCAGTGGCGACTACCCATCCGACATTAACAAGCAAATTGTAATTTGTTTATTTTTGACTAAGAGCCTTGTTTATACAGTGCTATTCAAAAGTCCCCTCCCCCCTCGTACCTTTTGAACGGCTACACTTACGTTAATAAAATTTGGAGTGTGAAAATAAAGTGTTGTAAACTTCTCTACGAGTGGTAACAGGTGACGTAAAAGTAATAGATGACGTCACAGTGCCACTCTGGCCAATAATTTTAAATAGGACCTTATGGCAAGTGATATCTCGTTTGAAAGGCATTGACATTGGCTACATAGCCATATTAATTTTGTTTGGGTTTAAATTAATTTTGACGGATAAATTAGATAAATACCAAAATTATTATTTCACATTTAAATATTGAAGATTTTTCAGTGCGCCTCTAGTTAGTTGTCAAAAAAATTGACGTTTTCAATTTAATAGTATTTGTTGCTTTGCAAAGTTTTTCTAAATAGCTTAAATATTTGATTTTATTATAGTTTAACGAGACGTTTAAGAGTTTACATAGGCAAAATGGTACGTATTCAAGCCGACAAAGTAGCAGCTATCTTAATAATTGGTGGATCTATAAAGAATGTCCATGAAGCGGAACGTTTATTTAATGAGAGATACCCAGATCGCCATATCTCGAGAACTTATTTGAGGGAGCTTCTTCACAAGTTTGAATCAACAGGTAGTGTTCAAGATGCCAAACGATCTGGTCGACCAACATTTAATGATGATAAAAAAATTGATATAGTTGCTGAAATGGTAGTAAACCCTACTTCCTCTTCAACTAAAGTTGCGTCTATCTGTGAAGTAAGTAAAAGTACAGTACAGAGAGTGTTGGCTAAAAATAAATTTCATCCATATATATATATATATATATATATATATATATATATATATATATATATCAGCACTACAGGCCTATCTGGCCCTCGGCTTCGAGATCTTTCACTCTCTCTCTCCATTTTTTTCTATTCCTCGCCTCGTTCTGCCAGTCCCTTACTCCCACTGATCTCAGGTCTCTCCTAACCTCCTCCAACCATTTCTTCTTTGGTCTTCCTCTTCTCTTTTTACCACCTTCTCCCCCTTTCAGCACTCGTTTTACCCATCTATCTTCTGCCATTCTACCTATATGTCCTAACCATCTCGCTCTCTGTGCTCTAATTATATGGGTTATACTTGGGTGATTATACAAATCTGATAATTCTCTGTTTGTTCTTCTTCTGTATATTCCATTTTCTCTTATTCCACCGTAAATCTTTCTGAGCATTTTACGTTCCCATATCTCTAGTTTATTCTGTTCTTTTTTGTTCATTGTCCAGGTTTCACAAGCGTAGGTAACTGACGGTCTTATTATTGTTTGGTACATTCTTATTTTAGCTGTTCGTGATATGTCTTTTGAGTTAAACATCTGTGATACCATTCCTGCTGCTTTACTGCCTTTTGTTAACCTTTTTTCTATTTCCCTTTCTTCGTCTCCTTTATTTGTGATAGTGACTCCTAAATATTCGATTTGTTCCACTTTTTCTATTTTGTAGCTTTTATTTCCATAACAATTTATAATAATATCGGTTTTTTCATTATCCTTCATTACCATGTATTTTGTTTTTTTCTCGTTGATCACTAGACCATATTCTCTTGCCTTCTCCTCTAGTAGCTTAAATACGCTTATCAGTTCTTTCCTGGATCTTGCCATAAGTACTATGTCGTCCGCATATGCCAGACACTGATGTTTATTCCCATAAATTAAGCCTCGGGTTTTTATACCACTTTCTCTTAGTATAATTTCCTGAACTAGGTTAAAGAGGGTTGTGGATAATGGGTCTCCTTGTCTCGGACCTTTCTCTATCTTGAATTCGTTAGAAGTACTGCCCTCCAAAATTACTTTGCTCTCGGTTTTTCGTATGGTCATTTCCACTAGTCTTCTCAATTTACCTGGTATTTTTAACTTTCTCATTGCCTCATACATTTTTTTTTTCTTTTAATAGTATCATAGGCCTGTCTGTAATCGATGAATAGCATATGGAGACTTAGATTTTGTTCGTAATCATTCTCCTGAAGTTGTTTCATAATGAAAATTTGGTCTATTGTCGATCTACCTGCTTTAAAACCTCCTTGGTATTCTCCTACATTTTCATTGTGGTATTTGTCTAATCGATTTTTAAGTATTTTTGCCAGAACTTTGTATGTTACATCTAAAAGTGCTATTCCGCGGTAGTTATCGCATTCTTCCTTGGGACCTTTTTTGTGGATTGGAATTATTAATGCCTCGTTCCAATTTTTAGGGATTTTTTCTTCTCGCCATACTTGTTTCAAATCCATCCATACAAGTTAAAAATGGTGCCCCACCTTTCGGATGACGACCCCGGCAAATAAAATTAGTCAAAAACCACATTACACAAAAACAATTCGTTTTAGTGACGAAAGTACTTTTTGCCTCAATTTCCAGAAAAAGTCAATGTTTGGGCAGGTATTTTGGGAAACCACATAGTTGGTCCTGTTTTTCTAAATTCAAATTTAAGCGTTGAAGTGTATCTGGAGATGTTACAAAATGCAATTGAGCCGTTAATTCTTGAAATTCTGGAAGATAATCAAGATGAATTCGGCCATCTGGAAATAACATTTTAACAAGATGGTGCTCCTGCACATTATTATGGTGCAGTGAGACGTTACCTGGATGAAGAATATCGAGGTAGATGGATCGGCCGGCGAGGTCCTATAGAATGGCCACCTCGGTCACCAGGTCTGACACCATTAGATTTTTTCTATGGGGGTACTTGAAATTCAAGGTTTATACTACGGCACCAGATAGCATTGGCGTTTTGAAAGAAATAATTACTGAAGAATGCAATGCTATTTCAGCTGACACATTCGAACGAGTACAACAAGAGTTTACTAATAGGATGTATTACTGTCAGGAAGTATCCGGAGCACATTTCGAACACTTGCTATAAGAATCCATTGTTTATATTTGATTAATTAAATTTAAACAAATAATTTCAATAATTTTGGTATTTATTTAATTTATCTGTCAAAATTAATTTAAACCCAAACAAAATTAACTATCTATTACTATTACGTCACCTGTTACCATTCGTAGAGAAGTTTACAACACTTTATTTTCACCCTCCAAATTTTATTAATGTAAGTGTAGCCGTTCAAAAAGATACGCGGGGGGGAGGGGATTTTTGAATAGCGCTGTATATACGCGAGCGTAGCGTCTCTATGAAAAGTGTTTGCCACTTTTAAAATACATTTGAATATGTAATTTTAAAGAAATTCAAAATATTGATGGGAAAAGTGGACTGTTAACCACTTTAAACTACAAAATCTAAAGGTCTATTATTTACCACATCGCAGGAAACTGTAAAATAATATTTACTAGGAGGTGTATAGAGATGGCAGGTGCATTTCAGCCGGTATGAAAATAACGATTTTTCAAACCAGATTTTGAAAAACGATTTGTGAAAATGAATGCTTTTGATAAAACTTGCTTCATTTTCTACGTGTTTCTTCTCTCTTTAATATTACTTTCAGCATTACTTCATCAATTTTTGATTATTATCAAATTAATATATATATTCCAAAAACAGTACACAATATCGAGTTAGTTGCCGTACCTATAACTAGCGCCCTCGATGAGATTCGGATATAAAAATCAATTCATTATAATATGCGAGCTTCCAAAACTTATTCATTAGAACGTTGAGTGAAAAATATTTTTCACTCAACGATTAGAATCATTTAATCTTGCCAGTAGTTTTGACATAATCGTGAACATCCATTATCTTGAATTGGGATACCATCATCTACGTATCCTAGCAATGGGGTTGATCTGGGTGACAGCTATCAGCAGAATGAATATGTAATGTTTTTACAATGAAATAATTAATTAGTTATTATTATATAACACCTAAAAGCTTGAGATTTAAATTTCAAAAGATGTATATTTATTTTAGTGTGGTATATATAAGAATTATCCGTTTTCTCAGTATTACAAATTTATCTTCAACGTTGATATAGTATTTAATAAATTGCTATAGGATTGGTGTATATGAATTTCGATTTCACATAACAATTACGCAACTAAAAGAATTTATTTAGCCAGAGGCAAAAACTGTAATTGTCGAGATGTGTAATCTCCATCTCACAATCACTTCTTTTTGTTATTGAAGATGCAAATTTGATTTTATATATTTAAACTATGTATTAAAACACCCAGTTTATAAATCATAGATCAGAATTACATCAACGGACTTTACGTTAGGGCAAAGTTGAAGGTTAGCTAATCTTTGTTTAATTGTACCTCAACTAAGATGTCTTTCACCATTAAAGTGAAACCGATAAAAATTAATATATTGAGATATTAGCGTCTAATCCCAGATACAAAAATGATTTTTAGAATCAACAATGATATGAATAATTAAGCAATTATTATCACAGACAACCTACAATTATTATTTTTATGTCATTTTAGTCATGCCATCTCCACTTTCAATTACAAACCCTAAAAGTCAATATCGCAGAAAACTGTAAAATTATATTTGCTAGAGATGGGGTCTGCCACTTTGAAAATAACGATTTTCAAACCAGATTTTCAAAAACTATTTGTTAAAAAGATGTTTTTGGAAAAATTGTTTCAATTTTCTTATTTTTATTCTCTGTTTAGTTAATAATTTTAGCATTACATTATACAAATATCAGTTATCAGTGGATAACTTTCAAATCAAAATACCTATTCCAAAATATATCCAGTTATTGTATAAATAAAAGCTCTATATAATTAACAGCAACAATTTTCAAAATACTGTATCAAAATAAAGTTAGATATCTCTATAACTTGCATCAATTTTTCAAAATGTTTAATTAAATCCATTAAAACTCTACCACTCTCGGAATTGAAACACAATGTCAATTGGCGTCAGTGACCTTCACCAATTGAATTAATATTGCGGAGATATAAGAAATGTCTGGAATGCGTTTTCATAATATTAAAGGACAATGAAATAAAAAGTATAATAACCATTAATTGATATACATAAATTTCAATATCAATTTTATATAACCTCATTTTTATCTAATAATCATGAAATAAATAATTACAAACCATTTACTAATAAGAGGTTATGTTACTATGTATGTTAATATCTTTTAATAATGCCATTAATACAATTACAACATGCGATTCGTCCAAAAACCATCGAAAGAACAAAAAGTTATGCAACACATTATACACCATAGAAGACCAAAAATGACGTTGCTTTATTTTGTAAACAATAACACAGTGTAAAACTGTTTTTAATACCTCAATTGAATTTTTGTAAAAAAGTTTAAATCAAAAATAGAATATCCTTTGTAATACTAAATAAAGCAATTTTAATGTTCTCCTGAAAAGTTCACTATTTTGATTCACGCGGTGTTCAAATGAAACACAAGAGTGAAGTTGGTACATATGTTCTCTAAACGTTCGTTTGCTGATTCAATCAATTGTCCACCAATCAGTTCGGTTATTTTAAAATAAATAATATATTAAATTATTGAATATTCATTTTCGTTTTAATTTGTAATATGAATATCCTTATAAAGCACGTTATTTAAATAATATATTTAGAAATGCTCCATTATAATGTTAATTTTAATTCACTCACTGAATGATGGGAATTTTTTTCTCTAATACATAAATTGGTACATCTCATACAAAAGAATATCAGATGATTGGCACATTTATTATTATATAAGATCCTCTTCTTGTATAATTATATCTACATAGGTAGCAAAACTATTTTGTCAGTTTAATTGCGGCTTTCATTTGTATAAATATCTTTTAATGTCAGTTCATATTTTTGTATTTTCCGTGTACACCGATGTAATATTTATACAGGGTGACACAAAAATTTAAGAAACTGATTTCCAAAGTTTTAATTTAAATCACATGAAGTTTATGTTTACCTAGACTAGATGACAAGAATGGATAATAGGCAGAACCAATTCAAAATTAATATAAATAGCAATACAAGAAAAAATGTGGGACATAAAAAAGCGATCCAAATAACGACACAAACGAACTGTAAAAAAATGGGTAAACAGCAGTAGCAGAAAGAATATCGGAATACTATTAGTAGACCTTGAAAAAGATATGTATTATACGAAGAACCAAAACTAGATAAATTTTACAATTAATTCAAAGTAAACCAGAAATTATGATGGTTAAATTAATGAATGAATCTAAATTGCTTAGTTTATATGTATATTAGTTTGAAACATTATCAGGACACCTTGTAGATCGCAACTAAAAATATTATTTGTTAATTTAAACAAAATGGTATTAATATGTAGGTTAAACCAGAGACAAGAGACAATTATTTTGATACAAATAATCGATTATGGAATGATGTGTGAAAAAACCGGGTAGTTATTTAAAAAAAGTGTCATGTTTTGAATACTTAAACAAAGAATCAAGAACAGTTACAAATATATTGCTTAAGAATTTCCAGCATTTTAAATATTAAGGTGTGACTTATTCTCATAATTTTTTCATACATAATATATAGAGATACGCCTGAATCCGTGACTGAAAAAAATCGAAAGTGAAAACCGCCATCAGCATTATTACTCAAACATCATACCCACAACAATTGCGAATAAAAAAAATATATTTATATAAACTTACACAAAACAAATCCGCATTTTTTTACAGGGATGTGTGCTTTATCACTGACTCGATTCAAACCACTAGATTCTGCAATCGATTACTACCTATATTTATAAAATCTGATGTTAATTTCCCCTTCACTTACAGTTGCTCTTCTAAATAGAAAGTATCAATGTTAAAGATGTGTCTTTTTTAATTCTTTGACTCGACATAATTGTGAATACAGATATTTGCAACAAATGAATTTTTGACATTTTTACTTGGAGTTTCTCATACCATCTTGAATGCAGGCGATTTTATGTGCTGTACTAGAAAAAAATTAACATATTATACAGATTGTCACAATTTAAATAAAAACAATTCGATATGTTATTTTCTAACCCTCAACCTTATAAACTGTAATAATAAATTGTGTTCAAGTTTTAGCCTTTATAATAAATACTATTTTTGAACACGTATATTTATTTGCCAAGTTACCCAAAAATTACAAACTTTCCGAAATTTATTAACTGAATAAATTCTTCTTCTGGAAATATATAAGTGTGGATCTACCAAAAAGAAGGAACATTATTTCCTCCTTATTTCTGAATATCATATTTTCTTCCTCGAATACGATCATACAAAAAATATCTATACCTACCACAGAACAAAAAACAAAAAGGAAGGATAAATTATGATATTTCGAAGTAATCGTGATTGGTGTTGCAAATGGCGAATGGGTGTTTCCGGTTTGACAATGGCGTGTCATTTATGGCTAATATAGTCAAAGAATACACCTGTATTCTTTGATATAGTAGTTTGTACAAGTGCGCAAAGCTTCACTATTCCAACGAGCGCAAATCCAACAAGTGAGTAAAGTGCTTTGCGTACGAGTTGCAAACAATATTTTTTCTACAACCACGTTTATTAATGAGAGAAAAAAGTAAATTATATTATTAAAGTATATTCAGAGGTAATTGGGTTCGCAAACTTCTTAAATGAAAAAACGTTCTTATTTTCTAAATTAGATAAATTGACGACTGACATTAATACGAAAAAATGTGTTACAGTTACTTCAAACCTGTCAATTATAAAAATTCGCTGAAAACAAGGACAGTGGCTAAACTTACATATGTATACTTAAAACAAACTGACAAAAGAAATCTTAATATATATTTTATTTAAACATTGAACAAAAATAATTAAAAAAATTAATTGTATTGAATATATAAAATTTGGTAAATTTGATCAATTTTGAATTGTTATACCTGGTGTATCTTTTTGATAATAAGTTTAATTGTAACATTAGTGTTTGTCAATGAAATTTACGATAAAGATATAATGTTAGATTGTCAAAAATAGTTTGACATTCACATATCCGTGCGGAAAGTAACATTCAATTATTTTTGACAATCTAACATTACCTTTATAGTGAATTTCGTTGACGCATACACTAATATTAGAATTAATGAAAACTTATTATGTAAAATAGAGACACCACGCATAAAAATTCAAAATTGAACAAAATCGATCACGTTTACCTGATTTTTCTATATTCAATATTCATTTTTTAAATTCGTTCTATTAAAAGCTTTAATAAAATACAATTTACTTTTTCCACTTCCGTTACTATTTAGAGGTACGTCTGTACGTTATGTAGTCACTGCCACTAATGTAAAGTTGGCAATGGCAGCTGTCATGGGCAGTGACAGTTAAGCGATGTTCTCGAACCTTGGCTCACGTGTATGTACTCAATAAAGAACAATATAAAATCAAGTGTTAATGTTTAATTAATAAATCCTAAAGTAAAGAAACAAACATTAACATAACAGTTACTAAAACCAAATTTAAAACACGGGTTTGACAATCGCAAAATGACTGTTTAAACACTAGTGTTTAAAATGCGAAAAGAGTCACATCTCGTTTATCTTTTGTTTTTTAAACGTCACATCAAGTGTATCTTTTGTATGTTAAAGTTCATGTTCCGTCATAATTTTGTTGTTCTGTGTCATTTGATTTGCCAGTTAGCCGTCAGCCATATAGTCCGCCATGTTATGAATATAATTAAAATATAATATAATTTTTTCATTCCGGTGGACAAAGATATGTATAATAAGCACCTCGTGTTAAAAACGTCTTTAGTCACTTGTTTCACGAGGCACTCGTTCCGCTTCACACCACTCGTGCCTAATAAAACTCTTGACTAAAGTAACCTTTTTGACACTTGGTACTTAATATACTATTTTCTACTTCCGTTACCAAAACCGCATTTAAAACACGGGTTTGACATGCGCAAAGCGACTCTTTAAACAATACTGTTTAAAATGCGAAACGTCACATCTCGTTTATCTTTTGTTTTTTAAACGTCACATCAAGTGATGTTAAATTTCATGTTCCGTTGTAATTTTGATGTTCTATGTCATTTGGTTTGTCAGTCAGTTGTCAACCATCGTCCGTCATGATATGAATATAATTAATTAAAATATAATTTTTTCATTCCTGCGGGAGAAGAAAAAGTATAGTAAGCACCTCGTGTTAAAAACGTCTTTAGTCACTCGTTTCGCTTCGCTTCACTCGTGCCTAGTAAAACTCGTGACTAAAGTACACTTTTTTTGGCACTTGGTGCTTAATATACCTACTATTAATTGTTAATTCTATGTATATTTTAAAATCAAAAGTAGAGTCGACGGAAAATTTTTGTAACGAACTCGTGAATTAAAATGGCGATTAACATATCGAACATAAATTATCTCGATTGTTAATCGCCTTCATTAATACACTTGTTCGTTAAATAACTATTAATTTAAATATGTAGAAATTCTTAATAAAGTGAAACTTTTGAAAAAACTATAAAATAGTTATAACTAGGCAACCAGCATATCATTGCTGTTAAAAGTGCTGCATATACATAATCTTTACAATGATGTCAAGCTGTACAATAAATCATGTATCCTCATAAATTATATTACACAGCTGGAGCTTTGGTTATTGAATAAAAATACCAAATGTTATTATTGTTTGTATTTATTGATCATATATAAATTAAATATAAAGTAATAGATGCTATAAACGTAAAATATGTAACATTCTTAAATTATAGTGTTGTCTTTGTATTATAAAGAAAGTCGGTCAAACAATCTGACAATTGTCAAACAACAATAGCAAAACAGGTTGTCATTTTTGAATCAACAAAAACCTTGTTTGTGTATTTACATGTTGCAAGTTTGCGGTTTTCATTATTTTTACGATGCGACGAATAAGTTTCCGGATGTATAAGTTATCGTAAAACTAAAAAAATGAGCAGTAATGTGGAATATCAGAATGAATACATTCCTAAACATATGCATAGTAATAAGTTTGTTTTTCCTCTTTTACTATGCAGTTTTAACTCAAAGTACTCTTGAACAAAGAAGACATTTAAGAAGAACTATAAAGAAGGATGTGGGCAATATTAAATTTTTACCTTCCACTTCTAAAAAATCCAAGGAATATAACATTTGGCTCATATTTACAAAAGTTACAAATGTATCTACTCTTAGTTACAAATTTCGTGATCTGATACACAATTTACTAAACGTTAGTTCAGTGCCTTTAAAATTTAATATAATAGTTGACGAATTGTCCCAAGTTATTGCAGAAAATCAAATAGCTGATGTACTTTATGGCAATAAAACACTCGTTTACTCTTTTTATGATATCGAAGAAAGTGCCAATAAAATTCAAGATATAGTCAAAGTTATGACACCACATTTCAGTTCAAAACCAGGTAAGATCATTTTTTTCATAGGTTTAGGTTGGCATACTAATAATTTGTTGTTATTTCTCCTTCTTCCTCTTGTTGAAGGACTTGGTCCTGTTTATTCTGTCTTCTCAGCTCCTGTGATGTAGACGTCGTACCATCTCTTCAGGGGTCTTCCTGGTGGTTCTTTCGTATCAGGTTTTTGTGTTTTTGCCCATTTTGCGATTCTTCCTGTGTCTATTTGGTCGACATGATCCCTTCATTTGCAACATCGTGCTTGCCTCCATCTCACCACATCCTGAACTCCCGTTTCTGTTAGTGTGTCCTTATTCGTCAGTCTTTTTGTAAGTGATGTTTCAGCTCTTTTGTTGGCTGCATATGTTAGTACTGGCCTTGCACATGCTTCATTTATTCAGACTTTGCTTGCTAGACTCGTGTATGTGTTTTTCTATGTTATATCCAACAAATAACCCGATATTCTGGCTGCCTTGTTGGCTTATATCCGAACTTCCTCAACGTTCCGATATGTCTTTCATATGAAAGATAGATATTTAAAATAAGTATACTTTATGTGCTAATTACATGTCAAATAACTGGATAAGAATAATTACGAATAATTCATTTTTACATAATTATTAGCTTCTCTTATGAAAGTGTCAAGGATGCTACACAATTTTATAGGAATTGACAAATCATTATATAACAATAAACCTTTGTAAAATAGAGAATTTTGTGTTGAACTAATTCTTGAAGTTATTACATATATGTTACTACATCTCCCATGTAAATCAAAAATCTAGTAAGTCGACTTACTAGAAAAACAAGATTTAGAATTGTAATATTCCAAAAACTAAAGGAGTTAAGTTACTGCCTTAAATAATCCGAGGTTTCTAACAATACTGCCAGATTACTAAATAAAACACTAGTATGTCATTTTTACAAGAGAAAAAACAATTTAATTAACCTGCAATTATAGCCCTTGCCAGATTCCTTGAATTTCTAAAGAATTTATTTCATTATCATACCATTCACATCCAACCCTTTTATATATAGTTTTTCATGTAATGCTATTTCAAAATCATTCTCATTAATATCTTTCACATTTCTTGTTTTAAAAGTAGCTTGTGTGCTGTTATGTTAAATCTATAAAGTAGGTGTTGTAGGTCATCTTCATTTTCTGCCATGAGAATTCCATCATCCACATAGCAGAGGATCCTTGGTTTCCCATTTTGTAGCAAATGTTGGTGTCATTTATGCTTTCTATTATCTTACCCATGATCGTATTGAAGAGATTTGGCTGAGGCTTTCCTCACGGACACATTTACTTCTTCAGTCAGTCCATGTTCCGTTTTTACTATTATTAAGTTCTCAGATTATTTCTATGTACTTCTTTATCGTTAACGTTCTTCTGCCTCATGAGTTGTAATTCATCTTTCAGTCGAACTCTGTCGAATGCTGTTATAAGATCTAAAAAACACAGGAAGAGGGGCTTGTTGAACTTCATGAACTTCTCTATTAGTTGTTGCAATATGAAGATTGCGTCAGTAGTAGATCTGTTAGGCCTGAACTCTTGTTGTTCTTGTGATATACCCACAGTGTTAATTAGGCTAATTAATTTTAATAATTTGTTATTTTTAGGTACTTATTATAGTGATGCATTGTTTTATATATCTTTAGGATTGTACAGAATCGCCCCGTTGAGCCAGCATTATGCCATTTTACTAGATTGTGATTTATATTTTAAAAAAGATATATCTTTATTATTCGGTGAATTTGATAAGTAAGTCTTGACAAACCTTTTTTTTAGGAAATTATATTTATTATTTTGTTTAAGTTTCAAATCAACTGCTTTATTTGGTCTTGCCCCAGAATTGACTCCAGTATATCGACATATTTTGCATATGTATAAAGCGAAACACAACACAACTTTTGGTGATTTTTATCGTAACGTTAACATATCAAATGATGTTCATCCGAGGGGTTTTCAAGGGTATAACTCTGGTGTTGTACTTATTAATCTTGCAGCCCAAAGAAAATCACTGGAATTTCCAAAAGTCATTTCAAATAATAGCGTACAAGCCATGACTTCTAAATATAGGTAGGTTTCACAAAATTAATATTTACTAGATTTATTGGGAATTTTATATTATTTTAGATTCCGTGGTCATCTTGGAGATCAAGATTTTTACACTTTGGTTGGTTACGAGTATCCACATTTGATACAAACCCTCAATTGTGGCTTTAACAGACAACTCTGCACTTGGTGGAGAGACCACGGTTACAGTAACATATTTTCTAATTATTTTAAATGCGAACATGATATTATTGTCTTACATGGGAATTGCAATACTCGAATACCTAAATAATTCAATCAGAAAAACAATTTTTATACGCGGTTTCAATTATTCGAGATTTTTATTATGGTGCAAAAATGAATATGTGATAATGTTTATAACTGAGGATGTGTTTGTGTTATATTACTTGAAACGTAGTTTTTGGCTAAAATATTTTACGTCTTTGATTGTGGATAGAAGTATTTTCAAAATTATTGAAAAATTTTGGAAAACGGTTGAAAAACTGATAAAATAATAAAAAAGTGATTTAACAACCATTGAAGTACATTTATCATTGATTAATTAAAAAATTTACACATTTTTACTTTTGAATAGAAGTATTGGCAAAAATGAAGTACAAAAATTTCAATTGAACATTTTTATCATTATTTGGACAGATGTTAATTGAATTTTTTGCCTAAACTTGTTTTTTGTCCTATAAAAACTCTGTTGAACAAAATTACTTTTTGGTTCAAAAGTTGAAATAAATGCAATCTTTCAAATTTGTAATGTAATTTTTCTTGCCATTCCTTAATTAGGTGTCATATTTTATATTTTTATAGAGTACAGTATGAAATTGTAAATATTTTTTATATAGAGTACAGTAAGTTTTTAATTGTTACTGAATAAAAGTTCTACTAGGAGTGAGAAATTATTTTTCTTCCAGATTGTAATCAAAATGGCTTTATACAAAAAAGTTCTTGTATGTGCAATTTGAAATGAAATTTATTTTTATGTTATCATATATGCATATTTTAACAATAAAATTGTTTTATATAACTCGTGTTTTATTGAGGACTATGAGATTTACTGTAATCTATAATTAACCCCGTTTAAAAAATATTAATTAGTTTCATTTTAATTAGCGTACTCTCTTGTTTACTAATAACTAGTGGCGGATTTTCAATAAATTCCTAAAGCCAATTCTTGCGCCACTGCTAAATGTTTCTCACAGTCGATCAAATAGACCTTCACATTGACGTTACTTGCAATAAACAAGAGTAAACAAAAACTTTATACATTCTATCCTTATCTACTCAGAAGAAACACGTACTTCAATATGCACACTTGTCTTTTTTAATCACATACCTTCCTTTGGATCCACACAGATACAAACTGGGAATGATTTCGGGAGTCCCTCAATAAAAATCTCGAAGGTGATATGAAATTAGAGGCGTAGAAGCTATAAATCCGGCAATAGAAGTGTTTAGCGAAGCTATTATGGCTGCTGCATACGAAGATAACTGTCCAGAAACATCAATAGAAGACGGGTAATAACACGGTCTGGTGTAATAATGACTTGAAGAAGTTAAGGGCAGAAGTCCGAAACTTGTTTAATAAAGCTCACGCAATAGAACAAAGAAAGACGCAAAACTATAAGGAATTCATGGAAGAGATTTCAGATACACTCGCATGTTTTCGTATCCACAAAGTCCTAGCAAAGGATGGCACAATCAAAAAAGAGGTAGGTTTCGTTAAGAAAGTAGATGGCACTTATATGGAAACTGAACTGGGAAGTCTGAGAGAACTATTGAATACTCACTTTCCGGCCTCATCAATTTTGGAGGACACAGACAGGCATGTCAATCGAAACCGAAGGCTGAATAGGCCAAGTGTTCTGGATTGAAAGATAGTCACTGAGGTGACCCGACCTAGCAGGATTAGATGCGGTAGAGCAGTAAAAGTAGGGTGTAATGGGTGTTGTTTGATAACGCAAACATTTTTATGCAGAAAGTTGCCGAATATCGTGTACAACAATAATCTATGTTTGCCTACTCCAAAAAGTGCTTGCTAAATGCTGTAGAACAACAAATGTACCGAAATGACCCATTTTTCCATACATTTGTGTCTAAAACTTGAAACAAAGCCTTAAATCAAAAAAATTTACTCTTTCTTTTTTAGAAGTAGAGGAAGGTTGATGGGTGTATTTTCTCAAAATATGAAAGTGTGTAAATAAATTTTATTAAATTTTTTTTTTAAATTTAAGCTAAGCGCTTTCGGCAAATAAACATGCCATCATCGGAGCTTTCGTCAATGGTAAAAAATACCTCTAAAATAAAATGAAACTAAAAACCCTTCTTTTATGGGGTGAAATTATTCACTCAGATCATTTTTATATTTTAAAGATGGAGCAACGAAGTATGGAATTTTTTTTGCATACTTCGTTGCTTCATCTTTAAAATATAAAAATGATCTGAGTGAATAATTTCACCCCATAAAAGAGGGGTTTTTAGTTTCATTTTATTTTTTGATTTTGTGAAAAGGTACATCTAACTATTGTGCCTGTGATGCCGATCCCCTTTCAATGTTTCCCTTTTTTAGAGGTATTTTTTACCATTGACGAAAGCTCCGATGATGGCATGTTTATTTGCCGAAAGCGCTTAGCTTAAATTTTTTAATAAAATTTATTTACACACTTTCATCTTTTGAGAAAATACACCCATCAACCTTCTTCTACTTCTAAAATTCAAGTGTGTACATAGTCTTCAACAGTCTTCAATTAAAATCTTCATTTTTTGTTTATTTGACGATTTCCTATAAGGTTATGAGAATCGCGAATCGAAAAACTTTAATTTTCCTTGAATAATATGCGAAAATTAGTAAAAAATCATACGTAAACTTTGAGAAATTTTTTCGGTAAGTAAAAATTGATTAATATTTATCAAATTTTCAGAAAAGATAGTTAAACATATGATAATTACGCACAAAAATTTTTGTAACGATCGTCGGCGTAGTTTTTCACTGCCACAATTATTAATTAACAAATTATAAAAAAGTTGATCGCGTGTACCTTGTTTGAACAACGGTGAAAAAGAAGCACGCAATTTTTAACAGTAACTTAGTGTCATAACAAACAATAAGCAATTACATAAATATCCATTTTACATTTTAACAATTTTGTCAAATTTTTTGCATTATAAATAATTTCTCGTTTACAGCATCGGTTCGATTTAATTTAAAAATTGTTTCCCATCTGAATACTACTTTGCAAGCACTTTGGTTTTAGCCCAAAACGACGAAATTTGACCTTGTAGATCCGTAGATAGAGGCCCACAAAGTTAATAATAATTTATGGCTTACTTAATCGTTAAATCGAAATTTAAAAAATACTCTCTTATAGCTGGTTGCAAATACTTTCTATATTCGTCTTATGCATTTTCGACAGATGAAAGCCTAATGAAAGAAAAATCAGAGGAGTTCGTCGGCCGAGCGGCGGGGGAGCAGGAGTGGGGATGGCGGAAAGCAGCTGTGCTGTCGCGCGGCCCGGGTGTTTCAAAATGCGAATGCGCGGTAAAAAATGAGTTATCTCGGCAACGGTAGCACTTATCGAGACGATTTTTTTTTAATTCGATGTAGCGAAATGAGAGGAATCAGAATATGCTATCAAAAAACAATATTACAAAGAAATTTTGCACGAATTTCAAGATCAAATAAACGGTTTTAAAGATTAAAACTAACTTTTCCGCATCGCTGTGGCCCTGAACAATATTCTATCATAAAATTGTTACTTGTATACACTTCGGGGGATGTATCGTGCTAACAAACCGAAATTTGTCCGAAAATAACCAAAAATTTAGTATATCTAGTTTTATAGGACCCGCTGTACTCGCTCTAGTCAACTGGAAATCAATAGGGTACATCTGTGAGACACCTTGAACAATACTTATTCATAAAGTTGATCAATCGTATACTCTCTGGAGGCTGTATCGTGCTAACAAACTGGAAATTCTCCAAAAATTACAAAAATCTGGTACTTCAAGTACCACAGCACCCGTTGTACTGGCTTTAGTGAGCTCAATATCAATAGGGTTCATCTTTAAGACGCTCTCTGAATAATATCCAATCATAAAATCCATCACTTGTATATACTCCGGAGGCTGTATCGTGCTAACAAACTGAAACTTCTCCAAAAATGACAAAAATATCGTACTTAAAGTACTGTAGCACCGGTTGTATTGGCTCTGGTGAGCTGAAAATCAATAGGGTTCATCAGTGAGATGCCCTGAATAATATTCAATCATAAAATTGGTGACTTGTTGAACCCCGGAGGCTGTATCGTGCTAACAAACTGAAATTTCTCGAAAAACGACAAAATGTCTTACTTCAAGAACCATAGCACCCGTTGTACTGGCTCTGGTGAGCTGAAAATGAATAGGGTTCATCTATGACATGTCCTTAACAATAAACAATCAAAAAATTGGTGAGTTATTGCACTCCGGAGGCTGTATCGTGCTAACAAGACTTGCAAGGAAAAGTGGCCAACGACGACGACATACACACAGGATTTTTTTTCTAAAAACCGTTTTTTCCTGTTGTTGTTGATGGATAACGTAAAAATAACTCAAAAAAAAATTTCAAATTTCCAACTTTTTTGTGGGTAAACCAATACTTTTCTCGCATATTAGATAGGTCGGCGGAAAAGTAAAAAGTATGCTATTTTCATTTGCATAAAAAAAATAGTTGTATGATTGAAAAATTATTTTGTTGCTTAATGTTCATCAAAGCATGCAACTAATTACACGTTTCCATAATAAAAATTTCAAAAAAAATTTAATACGCTTTTTAATGCTGCTGTAAACGAGAAATTATTTATAATGGAAAAAATTTGACAAAATTGTAAAAAATTATTAAAACGTGAAATGTATATTTTTATTAGTGTTTTTAAATGAAACTCAAGGTCTCTAGTTAATTCCACAATATAATACAAGTTATTGAAAATTCTAAAAAATTGACAATTGTTTCGATAAATCAATATCATCGTCAGAATGACAGAAGTTACATTTCATTTTATGCCTACCTGATGTTTAGTAGTTATATTTTGGGCTAGACCAAGAAGTAACCTAACTTGTGATTGGCTTAATATATGTTTATAGAAAAAGAAGAAGATGTGATATTACAAATATTGAAGCTTAGATATTATTAGCCCTATGGTGATATCCTGGATATCATTTTTCCAATTAAGATCAGTATAACTGTGCAATGATATAGAAAACCAGGAAAACTATATCTGCTGATCTTTACAATTATCACTTAAGAAGACAGTTTATTAGTGGAGCATTCCCTAGATTTAACTGTTCATTGACAACTTCATATTGTGGGTTTCTTAAATGTCTTCTAATTTCCAGTTCTTCAAGGAAATCCAGTTCTTGTTTCTTTTCACAAATATGCAGCACTTCTAGTTCTGTGTTAGGTGTCAATGAATGATTGGTGTCAAGTAGATGTTTTGCGTAGTGGGATTTATCTGGTTGTTTTAATCTGTAAGCTCGTAAGTGCTCACTGTATCGTATTTCAAAATTCCTAAGGGTCTGACCCAAATAGACAGCATTACATTCTGGACATTTGAGTTTATATATACCTGACTTCTTTAATAGTGGTATTTTTGTTTTTACATTTAACAATTTTGTACTAACGTTACTTTCTGTTTTAAAAGAAATTGTTGCATTCGTTGCTGAAGATATTATCTTTGAAATATTATTAGAAATATTTCCTGCATATGTGATGGTTTTATAAGTTTTAATTTCATCAGCTTGTTTAGGATATATTAGTTGTAATGCCACTTTTTTCTCTTTTTTACTAATTAGTTTATTTATCATATCTAATGGATAACCGTTAGATGTTGCTATTTGTCTAATTGTATTAATCTCTCTATCAAAATTACATTTGTTCATAGGAACTGAAAAAGCTCTATGTATCATTGAATTATATGCTGCTAGTCTGTGTGAGACAGGGTGGTTAGAATTGAATGGAATTGTCACATCAGTCTGTGTTGGTTTTCAGTAAATTGAATAATCAAGTACATCATTAACTCTTTGAATTTTTAAATCAAGAAAATTGATTGAGCTATTTTCTTCAATTTCTAATGTAAATTTAATTTTCGGGTGTAAATTATTGATGTGGTTGAAAAACACATCTAATTGTCGCTCACTACCCATAAAACAAGCTAATATGTCATCCACATATCTATACCAAAATAAAATATTTTTCGAAATATTACTTTCAAAGATCTTTCTTTCTAAATTGTCCATAAAAATGTTTGCTAAAATAGGTGATATAGGGCTTCCCATTGGTAAACCTTCATTTTGAATATATATCTTATTGTCAAAAGTGAAATAATTCTGATTAATGCATACATCAAATAAATTAAGTATATCTGATATTTTTATAATTGCTTATTGTTTATTATGACACTAATTAACTGTTAAAAATTGCGTGCTCCTTTTTTTCACCGTTGTTTAAACAAGGTACGCGCGATCAACTTTTTTATAATTTGTTGATTAATAACTGTAGCAGTGAAAAACTTCGCGATCGATCGTTACAAAAATGTTTGTGCGTAATTTGTCATATGTTTAACTATCATTTCTGAAAATTTGATAAATATTTATCAATTTTTACTTACCGAAAAAATTTCTCTAAGCTTACGTATTACTTTTTACTAATTTTCGCATATTATTCATGGAAAATTAAAGTTTTTCGATTCGCGATTCTCATAACCTTACAGGGAATCGTCAAATAAACAAAAAAGAAAGAGTAATTTTTTTTGATTTAAGGCTTTGTTTTAGACAAAAATGTATCGAATAATGTGTCATTTCGCTACATTTATTGGTCTACAGCATTTAGCAAGCACTTTTTGGAGTAGGCATAGATTATTATTGTACATAATATTCGGCAACTTTCTCCATAAAAATTTTTGCGTTATCAAACAACATCTATTTCGATTGCTCTATCGCCTGGACTAAGGCTATAAATAAATTTAAGCCATACAAGTCACCTGGGGCAAATGGTCTACCTCATACTATTGCAGATGGGGACTGATGTGTTACTATCACACCTATGTAAGATCCTTAGAGCCTGTTTGGTAAGAGGGATCACACCAAAAATGTGGCAACCTAACCTAACCTAACCTGCCCAAGGTGGGCAAAGTGTCAGACATAACACATAAGTCATATAGACCAATAAGTCTAACCTCGTTTCTACTTAAAACACGAGAAATGTTTCTGGATAGGTTTATTAGGGACGAGATACTAGAAGTTAACCTGCTAAGTAACCGTTGGTATGCTTACCAGCCAGATAACTCTACTGACTCCGCGCTGGACAATATAAACAGGCCCGTCTCAAAGTCAATAGAAGACAAAGGCTGGCTACTTTCATGGATATTGAGGGAGCATTCAATGTTACCACCAGCTCACCTACTGTAATATGCAGATGGATAGAAGTTAACCTGGAAAATAGGATAGTTGAATCCACTCTGGGTCAAGCCCCCATCGAAGCAAGAGCCGGTGATGGATGCCCACAAGGAGAAGTTCTGTCGCCGTTACTTTGGGCAGATGCAGAAAAATGTGTGGTAAAAACTGGGGACTGAATTCTAAAATGACCTTATGGTTATACACAAGCGCGGTTAAGCCTATGGAAACCTATGGGTCGGTGGCGTAGTGGACAAAGACGCATCAAAGGGAGCCTATAAAGCTATTAAGTATCACACAAAGGTTAACTTTCCTGTGTGTAGAGTGGGGGCATAAGAACTACTCGCACAACTGCTATGGAAGTCTTGCCGAATCTACCACCACAACACATCTTCGTACAAAGGGAGGCCAGATCTGTAATGCACTAATAGATGCATAATCAACAGCACATAAGCCAGAAGCGGACAATGTAATGGGTCAACCCACTGATGCAATAGTCACAAGATCATAAATAATAAGTAAAGTAACTATACCATATAGGGGAGACTGGAAAGGGGGTGTACCCATGCAGGCAGAAGCTGCATGGTACACAGAGGGTTCAAAAACGTCGGAAGGCGTAGGATAATGCATTTTTTGCGTGCACTTTGGCCTGCAGCAATGCAATTTTCGGTGGGAGGGAAAATCTACCGCCCCACATTTCGTGATAATCGTTTTTGGAAGAGAATGCAGAAAACCGCATCCCGATCCGTCCTGTCGGACCACTTTCCCAACAGTTCGCAGGCGTTGATGCGACTAATTGTACGTTACTACGACTACGGTTCTCGACACTAGGCATGTTAAAGCAACTAGCAAGGAACTATATGAAATATTCAGTCTATAAGCTGACAGAATTCATAAGAAAAAGAAGATTGGAAAATGTAATCTAGATTTAGAAGGGCACAATAGATCTGAAAATGTTGCAGTGATATAGAGCATAAGCCACCTCAATGAAAACTATCTAATGTTTAATTAACAATTTATAAATAAAGAAACAACATAACACTCTGAAGAAGTAATGTTTCTTAGAATTTTGGAAGAAACCTTCTGTTAGGCGAAAATAATTCATGTTCAGTGTTTTTCTATCTATTACACACAGTTTTTGCTCTAATTTGTTTTATGTATATGACCAATAGTTTTTGATCGTAAATATCTGGAATATTCGTTTAGTTTCGTGATATTTCAACCTCTGGTCACTACATGTTCATCTATTCACCTAATTTTTCCACACTTCTTTCTGCCATCATATTTTTGGTATTATAAATGATACACAATTCGATTTGTTTTTAAAAATATATTCAATAGATATTTGATTTTCACAATGACAAACAGCTTTGTTTACAATAAATATACCTATTTCCACAATGTGTTATAAATTAACAAAATATGTTTAACATTATTTTAAAAATTTACATATGGTGCTAATTGATAACGTAGACATCAGATTACAATAAATTAATATAATTAAAATCCAGGATGTTCTAGAATAAATCCAGAAGGAAGAACCTTTTTTATAATAAATTAAAAAACAGAAAATTGCAGATCTGATAGGTTAATGAATCCCCCTGTAAAATATTATCCGAAACTGCCCTCTCTGAAATTATTCTTGACGACGCCCGTGACAACAAAAACAGTTGTAGTGGTAATATGTGTATACACTATCTTAAGTTTTTCGAATAGAAAAGATTTTCATTTAATCTTTAAATCCAAACATTTAATTACTTTCGTCTTCGCTAGTACTTGTGACATTTGTTTTTAAAATGTGTAAGGAGTGTTGCCTATAAAAAGTTACACTGTGGTCGTTTGCATATACGTACCTATATGGTCGTTTGTGTACTTTGCATGCTGAATTGCACAATAATACAATATGGTGGATAGCGTTTCCGGTTTACCAGTAGCGTATCATTATTTAAGGTATTTAAAGTGATATTTAAACAACATATATTTGTGTTCTTGATTTACCAGTCAAAGCGAAATGTTTACATACGAATTTTTAATATTTCAACATCTAACTAAAACGTGTTGTCTCTATCCATGAGTCTTAATTAGATAAATAAATTTTTAAGAATAAATGGAAATGATTGAAATACAGATACAATATTAAATTATATATATAGTGTACGAAGTAATACAGTGAAAAAAATCATTGGTTTTATAAAAAATGAACTATAAATCCAAAACTATAGAATTAAAAAAATGTATGTTAAAATATATTCTAAGTGAAAAACGAAGTTTTGAAAAATGAATGTTTTATTAAAGATTACAATTTGTAGGCCTGCCTCATCACTAAATTGAAATAACAATCGTTGTCTATCGACGCGCTCACTCCAGCATAGTAATTTAAAAATTCTTCATGTGTCACCTATAAAAAAACATATATAGTAGACAGGAAATATTAGATAACTCAATGGTTTTTACCTGTCCATCTTTTGTTGCACCGGTTTCAAAATTGTCCAAAAATCTTTGTAAAATTGTATTCTTGCTTTCTTCACCGGAAATGTAGAGAGGATCTGCTCTGACGTCATAAAGATTTTTCAGATCATCAATACTTATCACACCGTCTCCATTTTTATCCATCTTTTTGAATACCAGATCTATCATATTCCTACGAGCATCATTAAGAGGTGGCTAAAAAACAACATCCTAGGTAAAAGAATAAATCCGGCAACACTGTAAATGTTAAAAAATTAGATATATTTATTGGTTAATTGGCAGTATGAAAATTTTCAATTTATATTTAATTAATGGTTCTTCGCCAACCTCTTTTCTAAGAAATAAAACTTCAAAAGTTTTTCTTTTTTCTTTTTCCAACGTTTCGAATCCTTTATTTAGGTTCATCATCAGTGTTATTCGTATAATACATATAATGATGTTCTATTACAAAATTCGTTATAAGACAATCTGCAACAATACCTTACAATAATAAAAACTTTTCTTATTTTTATTTAAAGACGATATTAACATTATTTAATCAAGGTTGAAAATATAAAATTGAGAGTTTACAACAAACATTAGTTAAATATCCCTATTTTTTCTTATATTACAAAGCTTAAAATTGAAAAACTCACCAGCTACTTTAACATATCCATTTTGGTTTTTTTAAAAACAATTATAATGAAACATATAAGAAAGCACTGGGGAAAATATTGGGAAAACTAGAAGAAATTGAAAATAGAAATGAAAGGATTGAGAAAAAATTAGATAGCATTCAGAGCGAAATGGCGGAAATAAAAAGAGAAAACAACCGCATTAGACTGGAGAATCATGAACTAAAAGAGGCTTTAGGCAGGCATGAAGAGAAAATAGAAAAATTAGAGCGTGAAGCGAGGAGCAAAAACCTTATAATACAGGGAGTAAGAGAAACGGGAAACGAAGATGAGCTGCAACTAAAGAGTGCTTTGGAGAAACTAGAGCTGGGACTTAAAAGCGATGAAGTTATAGAGACTAGAAGAATAGGGAAACAAAATCTTAACCCTAGTAAACCAAGACCGATTTTGCTGGGACTCGGACTGGGAATACAAGAAGAAAGTAGAAATATTAAAACAAACAAACAAATTAAAAAATACACCAATATACATAAACGAAGACTTTACTAGAGAAGTACTAATACAACGGAAAGAACTTAGATCATACATGAAACAAGCAAGGAATGAAGGACATCAAGCGAATCTCAATTATAACAGACTATGGATAAACGGAACGGCTTACTCTTTAAATGAATTAAAACAAAACATGCAAGGGAAGGATACAGTTAGACCCAAAGGAAGAACATTCAGCAGTAGATCAATGACCGAAGAAGAAGAGGATAGTGATAAAGAAAGAACTACAAAAATGTTTAAAAATCCTACGGATATAAAAAAGGAAAAAACTAGCAGCAAAAGTAGCTCAAGAGGATCGAAACATTGTAAAAATGAACACGGCAAATAACAAGGAAAAAAAAGTAACTAAAACTATAACAAAAACCAAAGACAACGTTAGGAAAATATCAAAGAAGCGGGTGAAACAAAAAGTAAACTCATTGAAAATTGGAACTTGGAATATCAAAACAATGCTAAAAGTTGGGAAAATGCACAGCATAGCGCAAGAAATGATGAATTATGAAATGACATTTTGATAATAGGAGATTTTAATGCCCAGATAGGAAAAGAAGAAAATAATCGAGAAATAGCTGGAAAAGAAACAATACACGAGATCACAAACGATAACGGCAAAAGACTGTGCAACCTAGCTACTGAGACAAATACTTTTATAATTAGTACAAAATTTAAGCATAAAAAGGAGCACAAGATAACTTGGTTATTCCCAGGAAAAAGAAGCGGCAACCAAATCGATCTTGTTTTGATATCAAAGAAATGGATGAAAATGGTTAAAGACACAAGGTCATACCGAGGAGCAAATGCAGATACAGACCACATTTTACTAATAGCGAAGATGAACATGAACTTTTCAAAGAGCAAGTCAATTCAGATACCTGGGAGTAGTAATTGATGAGAAGAACAACAGAAGTGCGGAGATAAACGTAAGAATAATAGCAGGGAACAAAGTGTATTGGATCAGAAACTGCTAAGGGACAAAAGCATCAGTAAAAAAACCAAAATTAAAATTTCTTAAAATGGTCAGGATTATTGTTATTTAAAAAAGTTGTAATCCCCAATCAAAATCTTCATTTTCTTTAGGACGAGGTAGATGAAGCTGGGAATACTCCATTAATTATAGAACCCTCAGCATGTCAACCTACAGAAGCCGTAGAAAGATACTAGTCCCATTCTTTCTGGTGGCTGGAAACTACATTGGACGGTTCTGTTCATTCTCTCGACCATTTCGTCGGACTGTGGATACAACGCTGTTGTTCTGGTCTTCTTCCCAGCTTGTCACACATTTCCTGGAATACCTGGCTCTCGAAATTTCTTTCTTGAACGCTGTGGACTTCCAAGGGCACTCAATATCGGCTGATAAGTTATTTCACCAATACATCCCTTTTGATTCGGGATCGCGTAAATTTGCACCCACTTTGTGAGATAATCTATTACTATTTACCACCATTTTTGTCGTCGGAAATGGTTCAGCGATGTCTAAAGCAATACTTTCGGAAGGGTTTCCAACATTATATTGTTTCATGGGTGCCTTTCTCTTGCGATGTGGTCCATTACTCGTAGCACAAGTCGTACATTGCTTACACCAGTCCTTCACATCGTCGGAGCTGTTGATTCAGTAAAACCTTTCACGGACTCGCTGAAGGGTTTTTTTCACTCCCATATGACTCTCGTGTAATTTTCTCAGTACCTCTGCTACTCTCGTTCTCGGGATAACTATATGTCTTATTATCTCGGAACCAAAATCAATTTCAAGGACTCTTTTAAACAGCCCTTCTTCCGGGACAAGGGAGTTTCAATGAGCCTAATATTCCTTGAGTGTCGGTGAAAATCTTTACACTTTTCGCCAGGTAGGTCGCCGATGTTCTTCACCCCATTGCCGAATCTTTAGGCGAGGATCATTCTCCCGATCTTCTCTGATCCTAGTGGGTGACCATTCTTCTTTGACTACCGTAATTCTTGAAACTGCAACTTCCTTAGCTTACACCTTGTAGCAGTGAGATTAGTCTACAAGGCATGCCAATCTAGACGGAGAGTCGGAGTTCTTGGGCTGCAGGAGTTTTGGCACGCTTAGACGGGCTGCGTACCTACTATTTATCAAGATCTGGTCCAGTATGTATTCGTTACCTTCTTCTTGCATGGTCCTAACTTTGTTGTACCACGAATCTCTTGGTTTGTAGGAGTCGTAAGACGCTTACACGAACTGTGTACACATGTTCTAGCTTGCCACAATTACAGCACCTGATTTTCTTCGGCTTCTTATCTACCATACCTTCCAGCAACTTGACGATCTGGTAAAGTCTGTCATCGTCACCTTCTTCCTGCTTGATCCTACCTTTGTTGTATCCCAAAGCTATCGTGGTTACTTCATATTCAAGACCAGTGGTCAATACGTCTGCACGTTTTGGGATGGGCTAATCGAAGCGTCCTCTCCATATCTTGGTCACATAAGCCGTCAATAAAGGCCTGTATGCCCAAATATTCCATCATGTTCTGTTGTGCTGATGGATAAGCAAATCGAACTAGTCGGGCAATATCCAGTTCATACTTTTGAAGGGTTTCATCACGTTTCCGCCTTCGGTTCTTCATCTGGAATCCGTACAAATGTTCTAAATGTTCATGACCATATCGCATGTCCAACCTCTTCTTCAGCTGCTCGAAATCATCAGTTTCTTCCAGAGGTATCGTCTGAAGTACACCTAAGGCATCTCCCCGAAGCGCGA
The DNA here is from genome assembly GCA_963921935.1 of Galeruca laticollis. NCBI lineage: Eukaryota > Metazoa > Arthropoda > Insecta > Coleoptera > Chrysomelidae > Galeruca > Galeruca laticollis. The sequence continues at coordinate 6,315,336 of OY998178.1, forward strand.
CGGTTAAATTCACTGCCTTCTCCCTATCGAACCAATTATTCCCTCTAGCGGCAGCTTCAAACTGTTTTACATAATTGGTCCACGACGTTTTTCCGTCGAACGTTGGGGGTGAAACTGCAAAGATCTTCTGCATTGGGAAGTATTTCTGGATTGCAAGGTTTTATTTAATCGATCTTCTTTTCTTCTGTATGCAGTAGAACACTTTGAAATTACTTCCATCACACTTAAATTTTTGATACGTGGGCATACACAGAATTTCCTCGTCCAAGAAATCGGGATCCATCTATATTCCCGACCAGTATGTTGCTATTATCCGGGAAGCCAAGAAGAAAGGAGAAAAATAGAAGTAACAGTAATCGGATTTGAAAATTTCCCTGACCTTAAGGTATTGTTACGAAACAGCACACTGGTATAGTCCCTAAATCCGACTCTGTCTAAGCCAGGTATAAAAGTTAAAATTATGGCGGATACGCAGGGTCTTTTTTATAACTGTTCACGACTATCTTATCTAAATATTGTTTTTGTGATCAGCCTTATCTAGAAAATGCCAGAAAACCAATTGTTTTTGAGTAAGCCGCAGTCCGGAATTTTGTAGTAAAAAAGGAACTAATATATATAATGGACCGATCAGCGGATAAGTTAGTTGATAATTTGACATCGTAAGATAAACAAGTAAATAAGTGAATATAAATTAGTGAACTGTTTATATAAATTAGTTTAAATGAATATACTGTGTATATAATTAGTGATTAGTTTAGTGTTCAAATAAATTAGTAAGTAGCCATACCGTGTGTTTAAAATTTATTCTACCTGTTTGCTGTTTAAATAAATTAGAAAAACATTACAGTATTAACTGATGAAATGGGTCTCACCATAAATAAAAATACTTTAAAATCAACGAAGTTGAAATGTTACTATTTACAAAAGGAAATGAAGAATTTCAATAAAAAGTTACAAACAGAAAGAATTGCTTCAAGTGAATTTTAGACAAAGAAAAAGCTAAAAAAATGAGCCGAGCGTTCTAAATATCAAAAATGTCTACGATGAGCTGAAAATAAGAATATGGATTTACTGAAACCGGAACGGCGATATTATGTACGATACAAATCCAGTTGACCTGCTGATTAGGGAATATAAGTCTTTGTAATAGACATTGACTGATATTATACGGTATAAAAACGGTATTCACTCCAGTTGGAAAAAACCTTTTACTTACTCTGATATGTACTAAAAATTCATCAACATTAACACTTCCGCTGCCATCGGTGTCAAATTTTTCAAACATCTCTTTAGCCTCCTCATCTGTTATATCCAACCCTACCTCCTTAAGTCCTTTTACAAATTCCTCTTGATTTAAATTTTTATTACCATCATCATCCATAATTCTGAACAATCTGAAACGTTTAAAGAATACCAACAAAATAAAGATTCTAAATCCTACCTAAAAAAATTATTAATCACCTTCCTAAACCCAAAATTCCTGTAGCGCCTCTGGATAAACACAACAATCTGAGACGTTCCACAGTATCTCCGGAGGAGCCCAGTGATTGTAATTCTCTCATACTTTTAGTGGCCAGTTCTGTTTCTTGCCGAAATGTGGCGCTCTGATTATGATGCATTCTAAAATTTAAAAAAAAATTAGTGAAAACGAATTTTTGAATTCAGATACAAAATATCATAATTTTGACACTCTTTAGTTACAAAATATCGTTCATTTTGTCACTCAGTGTCAAAATGAGATTTAATTTTTAAATTATCGGTAATATCGCAGTCCTCATACAGAGTACATAGACAAGGGTAACAAATTAAGAACCATAGATATAAAAACAAGATAGATATGATTGTTTAAAAAAATGTTCACGGCTACACGTGGTCACATTTGTTGTATTCTTTTTACATCATTCTGTTCAACTCTGTTGAGATAATTTTCAACCTGAACGGGTGACCAAAGTGAGCAGGGGGTTCTAAAAAGAATTCGCAAAAATAATAAGTATAGGAAAGATTAAAACGCGCCATAAAATTTTATTTAGGTTAGCGTATTGTTTATGATTTAAGTTCAGTGCCGCACCAAGCTATTCGACCGCCCGAGTGCAAACCATAATTTGCCGCCCCTTTTTAATATTTTAAGTAAAATTTAACATTTATAAAATCGTCACTCCTTACCCCCTTTAGCTAAAAATTGATACATTCGTAAGGTAATAAATAAAATTAATTAAATGCTAATAATTATATTTAATTTCGATAGACATATACAGGGTGTCCCGGGACTAATGGGAAAAAAGTCAGGAGCGTATAATCTGAGCTAAAATAATGTTAGTACTTCATATAAACTTTTACTATGCATGCCCTCGTTTTCGAGTTATAGGCCTCCAAAGTTTTAATTTTGAATTTGGTTTTTATTTGTATTTTTTGTACTAGTTATTTGATCTTTATAAAATTTACGGCAAAGCTATAATGTATGTGTATGTTTATTTTGGTAAGGTAAACAGATTTACAGTAGTGCATTGAAGCCAGGGACGGACTACTCGCTATGGTTAGTGATCCAAAAAATTTGCAGGTATGGCACACCCTGTATGAAATTATCGAAATTCACTTCCCCACACATTAAGCTAACGAAAAGGTACTCTTGTTGGAATTCGATAAAATAAGCCGTTTGGCTAATATTTACAGTTTTATTAATGCACTACGTACCAGTTTACGCATTCACCATTTTTATAAGTACACAACGAGGTAAAACTAACTTTTAATAGATGTCCAAAATTTACCTAGAGTACTACAAAAAAATAATTTAACGATAGCAGAAGATGAAAAACATTAACGACTTATTAATTGGAAAGTTGGTAAAAACTTTTTATAAGTGTTTTTACCGTTTATCAAGTTACCATAGGATTAGTTGTCAAACGTTGTGTAGAATAGTTCGTAGTCAGTACTTGTCAATAATTCATAAGTCCTTAATTTAACAGTTACAATAGCAGAATTCGCTTTTATTGAGTACGCAGATAAACATCTAATGTATGGACTGGCTTCTCGAAACTGTTTAGAGGCCAAAAGGCTTTATGAAGAACATTTTGCAAACAGAGCATTTCCAGACAGACGAATGTTTGGGCGTATTGATCTCAGGTTACGAAAAACAGGTATGAATAAGTAAATGTAATTTTCCATGTATACAAAACAAAATTTTAAATTTTAGGAAGATTTTCGCCAGAAAAAGCTGGAGAAGGTCCAGTACGAAGCATACGTACTGTGGCAGTTGAACAAGACTTGTTAAATGCAGTTGATAATGAACCATCGAGTTTTAGAAAATTATCAAGAGAACATAACGTCTCGAAATCAGTTGTTCATCGCGTCCTAAAAGAACAGCTGTTATATCCTTTTCACATGAAAAAAGTACACCGTATGACAGTGGCTGATTATCCTGCTCGACTTGAGTATAGCCAGTGGTTTCTGCGACAACAACAAGCAGACAACACATTTATTAGTAACGTTCTCTTTACGAACGAACCGGGTTTCACCAGAGATTGAATCATAAATTCTCATAATATGCATTTATGGGATGATGTGAATCCACATGGCATTATCCAAACTAGGATCCAGCATAGATTCATGGTTAATGTTTGGCAGGAATAGTTGGCAATAATTTGATACAGCCATACTTTATTGACGGTACTTTGACCGGTCAGAGATATTTGGAGTTTTTTGCAAAATGAGTTATGGAACCAGTTTGATGATGTGCTACTACAAACTCGTAGGAATTTATGGTTCATGCATGATGGAGCCCCTTCTCATTTCAGTTTAGATGTACGACAGCATTTACACACAAGGCTTCCTAATAGATGGATTGGTCGTGGAGGCCCTTTTCAATGGCCACCGCGATCAGGAGACGTTAATCCTATGGATTTCTTTCTCTAGGGTTATCTCAAAAGTAAGGTATACGCAACACCTGTGCAAACAAGGCAAGATTTAATAGACAGAATTGTGTTACACTGCAATGTTATTAGAAATAGTGTGAAATTGCTCTTTCAAGTGCAAAGAAACAACCTTCGTAGACTTAGAATGTGCGTGGAAGTGGAAGGAGCTCATATTGAACATTTATTAGAATAACGTTAGTTTTTGTTGTTGTTTAGGAATTAGTTTTAGTCTAATGTTTTATAACTTGTGTTTTTTGAGGTTTTCTTAATGGTTTAATAATGTTATGTTCGTAATTTTGATTAAAAGCAAGTAAATTCTGGACATCGTATTAATAAGTTAGTTAGGTAGATTTGTACGTAGTGCATTAATAAAACTGTAAATATTAGCCAAACGGCTTATTTTATCGAATTCCGACAAGAGTACCTTTTCGTTAGCTTAATGTGTGGGGAAGTGAATTTCGATAATTTCATACAGGGTGTGCCATACCTGCAAAATTTTTGGACCACTAACCATTGCGAGTAGTCCGTCCCTGGCTTCAATACACTACTGTAAATATGTTTACCTTACCAAAATAAACATACACTTACATTATAGCTTTGCCGTAAATTTTATGAAGATCAAATAACTAGTACAAAAAATAAAAATAAAAACCAAATTCAAAATTAAAACTTTGGAGGCCTATAACTCGAAAACGAGGGCCTGCATAGTAAAAGTTTATATGAAGTACTAACATTATTTTGGCTCATATTATACTCTCCTGACTTTTTTCCCATTAGTCCCGGGACACCCTGTATAATATACTTACATGACATTTTAAACATGTGTAATATATGTAAATTTTAAAGTAAACATACAACATAAAGCAGAAAACAATCAGACTTGAAAACGAGAGATCTATCATCAAATTCGTCACTTTGAGGATTAACTTGTAAGGACGAGCCAGTCTGACAGTGAGATCATTTTTGTAAAGTTAATCGCTATTTAGCGGTGAATATTTAACTGTATTTCTACTTTGGTAAGAGATGAAAATTAAAAAAGTAAAAATAAAAATCACAGAAAGTACCAAAACAAATAAAAAATGTTTATAATACAGTATCCGCCAAAATAAACAGTACCGAAAATAAAAATAAAAATTAATTTTTAATTTCTGTAATGTAAGTGTTCAAAACGTTCGCCATTTCGACGCAAACAAGCGTCATATCGATTTTGTAAGTCAATAAACATATTTATAAAAAGTGGTTGATGTAACTGCCGAAAAATATTTTGCATTCTTTCCCGTAGTTCGGCAATATTCGCCGGCGGATTTTCCGAGTGAAATATTTTGTCCTTCATTATGCCCCAAATGTATGCGTCATCATCTTCAACGAAATAAGGACCAATCATTCCATGACCAGATACCTCGCACCCAACGGTAACTCGAAGACTGTGGAGTGGTTTCTCTACAATGACATCAGGACGTTCAAATCCAAGGAATCTGGTTGTTTGTCGATTAATATAGCCGCTAAGATGAACGTGACTCTCGTCTGAAAACCATATGTTTTTCAAAAATTCGGGATCTTCGTAAATTAAACTCAACATGCGACCACAGTAAATTTCTCTTGCACGTTTGTACGCAGCATTTAGTCGTTGTCCAACTTGAATACGGTATGGATAACCACCAATTGATTTGAACATGCGACGTAAAGACGTTTCACTAATGTTGAGTTTACATGCAGTTCTTACACGACTTCTTTGAGGTGATTGCACAACTTGGTTAAAAACACGTACTTCATTTTCGTTAGTGCATACTGTTTTTCGACGACCTGAAGAACCTTTACGTTGACACAATACACTACCAGTGCGACGAAATTTTTCAACAACAGCTAACATCACACTTTTACTAGGAGCTGCTTTATTAAATTTTTGTTGATATTTTATTGACACCTGTTCTAAGCTTGGACCATCATTACGACCTTTTCCGTATGAACGAAAATAATGCTCTACCAAAAAAACTTTTTCTTCCGTTGTTAGAACCATTTTTAAATCAAATTTAACTGCAGCGTACTATTCATATATCAACTAATGACATTTAAGTCAAATATGACAAATCCATATTACATAAACAACTCCACGGCACTCTCTGTTTCGGTACTGTTTATTTTGGCGGATACCGTACTAACTTACGTTAAGATATAACAAAATGTTTTTTTACACGCTATAACCCAGAATGTGTTTGAATTGAATTGATTACGCCTTTTAATGTTGTGACTGCATAGTATAGTGATATTAATATAATTAATCGGCGTTTTAACGGAACCCCTATAATAAAGCAGATGTGTATCAAATGTGTGTCAGTGCTTTTCTAAAATAGACATTCTTTCAATAATTTCACCTAGTGAAATTAATATTTTCATAGTTTACTAGAAGCGATAAAAGAAATTAAAATTAGTACAAACAACGGGATTTCTGAAATCGTCAGTAATACTTTAATTTAGCAGTGATGCCAACTGGTTAACATTTTTTCCCCAAGCCTATTTTAAAATCTCCCAAATTCAAACTCGTAAAATCCCCTAAATTGATACGTTATAATTTAATCAATTTATATCGAATCAGGGGCGTAGGTAGCTACCGCCGTATCAATTATACGGGGCCCCCGCCCCTCGGGGGCACCCAACGTGCGTAAGCAAAAATTAATAAAAACTTCCCAAATTTCTTTTTCAGAAATGGCGAAAGTCAAAAAAAGCAATACTTTTTTCTCCGCGTAAAGCGTGCGTTCAAAAGTTGGCAACACTCTACAACGGTTATCGCGGGCTGCGGGATTTCCCCGTTTAAGTCATTTACTTCAACAGGGGAATCCCACAATAATCGATCTACATATGATACGATGATACACGGAGAGCAATGTTTATTAACGCGTTTTATTTACTTGGGCATTACATTGTAACAGAATACAAACAATTATTCTTCTGGCTTAGTAGTATTAGTAGCGATTTGTAAAAAACAATGGGTGAAAGGAAAAGAGATTATCCCAGCGGACCTACCAAAAGAAAAAGTAAACAGAAAAAGGAGGAGGTTATAAAAAAATGCCCAAAATTTCTTAATTTTTTCAGACACCAGCTCCTGTGAGTGATTTAGATTGCAAAGGTAAGTACTACCCAACCCATTTATCAGTACTACACAACCCGCGTAGAGCCTGTGTATGTCTGAGCACTCTCTAACCATAACCTTACGTAATTTATTTAACATATATTTTTGAAATTTATCAAAACATTCGATTTTATTTTTTAACAATTATAGTTTCAGATTCTTCCGAAGCACGTTCTTCATCAGATGCCCATCCGGAAATAGAAGAAACCCAAATCGACGATTCTGAGATATCTGAAGATTGTAATATAGTTTCATCAGATAGAGGAAATTTTGGTGACAGTCCAACTGAATGCGAACGAAAAATAATATTTAAATGGGGTCCATTTAAGCCAAAAGGATCGTTTCCAAAAGATTCAGAAAGTAACCGACCTTTTTCGGTCTATTATTATTCATATATCAATAAGGCAGGCATAAAAAATTCCAAGACCATGGTTATGTTATTCTAATGTTTTAAACAAACCGTATTGCCACTTCTGTTGGTTATTAGCAGATCGTCAAAGCAAATCGTACTCCTCTGCATGGGTTAACGGTGTTTCCATTAGAAGCAATTTTATGCAAACTATACTTAACCATGAAAAGTCACAGCAGCATATTAATGCATCCGTATCTTATAATAATTGGTTACAAGGAAATACTATCGATAATCTATTGCAAAGTGAAATCAATAGTAAAATTACATTCTGGAGAGATGTATTGCATCGTATAATTAATGTTATAATTACTTTAGCATCTTGTAATCTACCTTTAAGAGGCCATGATTCTGATTCTGGAAATGTTATGGCAATTTTACGTTTGCTACCTAATTATGATGCAACTTTAAAAAAACTTCTTCTAAAACCAAAAGGCAAAATAAATTATTTGAGCCCTACGATTCAAAATGAAATTATTAATTTGCTTGGTACTGCAGTTAGGAACAATATTGTCTCAGAAATTAAAAAAGCTCCATTTCTGACAATAATTCTAGATACAACACAAGACTTTCTGTAGTTTAATACAATATAATCAGTTTTATGACTGTATTGAAGGGGGCGAAAAAATAAAGCCACCAATTCAGCGCTAGTATTTTATATTAGAGGCATATTTGATAATAGGAAAATTCCATTATGCTATTTTACCTCGAATGGGAGCGTAAAAGGAGATATCATGGCACAGATAATAACATATGTTGTTCAGGGCTTAGAAAAGATACAACTTCTTCCAGTAGCTCTAGTTTGTGATCAGGGCAGTTGCAATAGAAATGCTTTCAAAATTTTAGGCGCAACAGGAGAAACCCCATCAATTACTGTTAATAGTTCTAAGTTGTTTACGATATTTGACATTCCACACCTATTAAAAAGCTTAAGAAATAATTTTATGAATCCTAAGTTATATTTTCGAATTAATGGAAATCCTGTATCTTGGCAAGATTTAGTCAAAACATATTTATTAGATAAAGAAAGCAAAACAACTACGGCATTACCAAAAATTACAGATACCCACTTATTTCCAAATACATGGCAAAAAATTAGAGTCAAATTGGCTGCTCAGATTTTTTCAAATTCTTTTAGTGCTGCAATAAGGACATCTTCCCAATTAGATTCTATTAAAAGTGCAACCGCCGAAAATACCGCAGACTTTCTGAAGAGCATAAACAGTATATTTGATTCTCTCAACAGCAGAGCTTTACATGATCCAAATCCTAATAGACGACCCCTATCTCCTCAAAATCCCACCTCATTAAATAACTTAAAATTTGGACTTGATTATTTTAATTCATTTGAAATATTCGAAAATAATACTGAAAGAAATAATATCCATTGTATTAACGGTTTCATTTGGACTCTTAATTCAGTTCTTGAATTATTTGAACATTTGAGAAATACATTTGATTGTAAATATGTTATAACTAGTCACCTTAACCAGGATCCATTAGAAAATCTATTTTCAGTAATTGGAAATAGGTGTGGATAAAATGCAAAACCAAGTGTACAACAATTTCGAATAGCTTTGTAGTGCAACATGAACATTAAATTACAAAAATCATTAGATAGTGGCAATTGCGAGGAAGATTTACAAAAGTTTTTACAATTAGACGAATATCAGACAACTAATACTGTAGATCCAGTTATTGAAAGTAATAACGATACCACCAATTCTTCCGAAAATAATATTTCACAAATTAATATCAGCAGCTTTATTTCTTCTGATCTAGAAATTGCTAATAGAGCAAAGACAATTGTTAATTTAGAAACTTGTTCTAATGTTTATGTTGCCGGATATTACGCCAAAATATTGGTACAAAAGACAAAATCTGAAAACTGCTGTGATCATTTTTTGATAAAAGATCAAATAGAATTAACCGATAAAAAGGAAATTTTGTTAATTAATAAAAACTTTGCTACGCGAAATAACGTATCTTTTTTAAAGAATCCGACAAACGAACTTTCGAAACTATGTGAAAACATAATAAAATCCTTTAATGAACTGTACCAAACATTAAAAGTTGGAAATAATGTATCAAAATTGATTTATAGCAGATTATTAGAGAAAATTCACTCATATAAAACAAACTTATGTCCTTTGTATATTGATAAATATTTAAAATTATTAATAAAAACAATGATTTACAACAACTTGAAATGGGAGAGTCAAAATTTGATTAGAAATTCAATTAAAAGTTCTAAATCTCACCGGAAAATATGTATTTTATCTAAAAAGACAAGCATAAGTCAGCAACCCAAGTAAATTTGTTTCCTGAAGAATTATTTCAATTGTTGCAAATACAGGAAAAATCTGCATCCCACTTTTTACGATACAAATACGCAGATATCAACAATTTTCCCTTAGTAAACGTATATACCTGGTTAGGTAGATAGTTCAGAAATTATTCAAGTGAATGAATTTCCAGGTAAACTTTTTAATACTATTGTTAATATTCGTAGAATAGACATTTTTACTTATTGCTATGTTCTAATACCTTTGTCAATATTCCTAAAATTCCGTTGGTATTTACGATAAAACCGTTAATCGAACGGTAGAAAGGTTGTTTTTTAGTGTTTATAGTATGTACAAAAAGTACGAGGAGTAATAAACCCTAATTAAGTATGCAAAACCTTTACAGGGAGCACCATGAAATTTTTGATAAATCTCTTACTTTAAATTACATTTCTTCCGTAAATCTAAAAACCAGGTAGATCGACCCCGTATTTGTTTCAGTTGTAGCAAAGTTTAAGGTTTATTCATTGTTAAAGGATTAGCAGATAAGCAATAACGCAATGCAGTGGTGTGTATTTTGGGAAAAAAATACGTTTTAAATTATAATATAATAAAAAATGAAAAGAAATAATTATTGGAATACATTTATTACTTACATTTTATTCTATATCCGACTCGGAAGAGGAAGAATCGTTGTTGACATTAATAATAATAGGGTCGATTAAATCATCACAAATATTGTCAATTTTCCACATATTTGCCTCTACTTTGATAACATGCTCGATACAGTTTGTCCAATTTTCCTTACTCACATGACTTACAGCACTCTCAAACAATTTCACAACATCGTTTATTTTAAAAGTAGTATTTTTTTTTCCAACTTCCCCCTTTACCTGAGCCCATATTAATTCTATGGGATTAAGTTCACAATGATAAGGGGGAAGTCGAAGAACTGATATACCACGAGAAGAAGCAATTTCTTCTACAATGTAGGTTTTGTATTCATTCTTGTTCATTTTTGCAATTCTGTAAAGTTCTTTCCTTAGTGGATCTTTTGGAAACTTAATATTTTTCGAAATAAGCCACTCCAAAAGCTCTGCTTTACGCCAACGACTTGTGGACAATGCTTCTCGTAACCGTGAATGGTAACTTGCGTTGTCCATAACAATAACAGCCCCTTTTGGAATCAGATCCAACATTTGAACAGACCATTCCTCGAAGACATCCCCATTCATATCTTCGTGATAGTCCCCCGTGCGTTTTGAAATAAAAGTTAATAATCCACCATCAACAAAACCTTCAGAACTTCCAACATGGACAATGATAAGTCTTTTTCCTTTTCCAGATGGTGGCTGCAAACCTAACGACAAACCTTCCACGAATGCCTGCCTTCCGCTTTTAATGTTTTCATCTTGCCAAGATTTGGAAACTGTATATCCAGCATTTATCCATGTTTCGTCTAAGTAGAAGATTTTCAAATTTTGTTCTCTGGCATGTCGAATGCTTCTTAAATAGTCTCTTCTCCAAAAAACTATTTCCGGTTTATCTATCAAGAGAGATTTTCTATTATGTTTTGTATATCTGAATCCCACATCTTTCAAAAGTTTGCATAATGTCATTCTGGAGAATTTTGGATAGTCCGTATCTTCTTGCACTGATGTCATAATTTTGTCAAGTGTTGGAATTTCCTTTCGTAAGTAAAATCCATGGACTTTACGCCTTAGTCTTTGTTTTAATGACTCATCGATCTCAATTGGTTTTCGGCCTGAAGGAGTTTTAGGGGGTTGAAGAGTTCCATTCTTGCTTTCTTTTAGTAATCTATAAATTGTTGATTTAGCAACACACAACATAGCAGCCGTTAATTCCACAATATCATCAACACTTGCACTTGGATCCTTGTTTTTCAATGATATATAACAATTCAATATCAGAGTTTTTTCATTTAAAGATAATGGACCTGTTTTCGTCGTTTAGATGGTCCTTGGCTTATCGACATTGTTTGGTACTTGCACAATTAACATTCAACAAATGTTTTAAATATATTCCAACTGTTTACAATATTATGACAACCATACAACTTCATACAACTTTACTCAAAGAACTAATACTAAGTACTGATTTAATGTACCTACTTTCTTTTAAAATAATATTCCCGATATTGTTTCTAAGAAAACTGGGTTGTTTGGAAAATCCCTCTTAATAATCGAATAATCTGTAAATAGGTGTAATCGTATTAAGCCGATTACAGTAGGCCACTTGCCATTTAAAATGTCTGAGAAAAATTCCCCAAACACTACATATAGGAGTAATACAAATAAAAAAAATTATGAATAAACGGGCATATCCGAACTCTGCCACAAAATAAAATTTTACCTGACTTGTATCAATTTGAGGATTACTGAAATGTTCGAACTGTGCCGCAACCATTTAGTTTAATCCTATTAGAGTCATTAGGGTTTATAATAGATAAAATCGGAGGCCCATAGAATTATGTATATTTCTGAAAGGTTTCAAAGATTTCTTGAATTAAATATTTTGAAGAAATCTTGATTGTTTTGATCGATATTTAGGGGATTAGGGGAAGGATGTTGATGCACTTACACTATTGCCTAAAAATCAGGAAGAAGTATTTAATAGTGTTCGTGAATTACAATTACGAACGAACCGAGAAGAGGAATTTCTATTAACAGCAGACCAGGTATTCAAAATTATTGTGTTCTCCTGTTTTTCGAACCTTAATTTTTTATGTAATTCGGATTGTATTTTGATGGATGGGACTTTTAAATAGTGTTCAACTTTTTTTTACCAAATGTTTACCATTCATGGTTTTAAAAATGGCTATTACGTACCTCTTGTTTTTTGTTTGCTGCCGGACAAATCAAGTCAAACATATTCAAATTTGTTTTTAATTTTAAGACAAAAATGTGAAGAAGTAGGCTTAAATTTTCAACCTAAAGAAGTCGTAGTAGATTTTGAACTAAGCATTCATAACGCTATATATGAATGTTTTGGCACAGATCAAATTCTTTTTGGTTGTAAATTTCATCTCTGTCAAGCTTGGTTTCGTAAGATTCGGGAGTTTCATTTGGTACAAGAGTACAGACAGAAAGGTTCTGTAATTGGCGAATACTTAAAAGTACATTTCGGTATTATGTATCTTAGTCCTGAGGAAGTTGTAGAATTTTTTTATAATGAACTACATTTTTTGCTTCCGAATGACCTCTACCTCTATCACTTTTTTTTTATTTTAATTAGTACATCCCGTTACCTCTGACCTAAATCGTATATTCTTTAGCATAGCTGCAACTCATTCGTTCAATACAAAATGTACCTTACGGTATACCCTCTTAAAATATATTTTGGTACGTCTATGAAATCTACTTAAATGAATGATTTATTACTCCTTCTCCTTTCTATATAGACTATATACAAATACATTCATTCATAAATAAATAATACTATAAATCATTCTTCTATTTTCTAATTTTTTCTCACTGTGTTCATACATAAGTCTTCGACAAATAATTAATCAATACGTTACCCTGGCGTCATTATCTCAATAAACGCTTATTGTTGCCTGTTTCATAAAAATGAAATTTTAAACTTGCTGCAGGGTATCATAAAATAAAATGAGAGATTTTTCGATGAGCCACCTTACAAGGATCGTGACTAGGGCTATGAGGCAAGTGGCGTAAGGGGAATGAGAAACGTAGGTGGGCACAGATATTTGTATAGGCATTGCGTATCTTTCCGTATTTTCAATCAACGGTAGTATGTTCGAAATATTACAACCGGAGAAACTCCTGTCTTCTTCAAACGAAGAGATATTAAACGCTTCCGGAAAACTGTCGGCTAAATACAGTAAAGACATCTCAGTTAATCTTTATGACCAATTAAAGGCTCTAAAAACATGCTTAAAATCTGAAATTCAAAAAATTCATTCCATTAAGGAACTCATTGAATTATTGCTGATAAAATTCAATAGTCTTGCATCCAGTTTTCCGGAGGTAATAACAGCATGCTTTTTATTCTTGACCCTTCCAGTTACAACCGCAACTGCTGAAAGAAGTTTTTCAAAATTAAAACTGATAAAAAATTACCTAAGAACTTCAATGGGACAGGAACGCCTGTCAGACCTGTCGCTATTGCCCATAGAGGGAGGAACTTTCGAAAAACTAAAGTCATCATTAGCTATAAATGATTTAATAAATCAGTTAGCCGAAAAAAAGGCAAGGAGGGTGTATAATTGATTTGAATTGTTTGTAAAAATTTTGAAAAAAGTCACAGATAGATAATTATGATGAATAAATATTTCTTTTAATTTTATGCAAACATTTTTTTTTCTTTTGTGAGAATTCTTTACCCTTTCTAAGGGCCCCCAAATACACTTCTGTATCGAATCTCGGTTTTAATTGTCAAGATTATTTTTATCCACCATGATAGCAAGATCCATTCAGTAGTCTTAAAAAATAAATCATCTTTTCAAGTTGAAATTTGTTCATTTTTATTTTGACACTATCAAAATGGCAATATCAAGTTCACTAATCGAATAATAAAGGGTTACATGCTACTTTTTGTTATATTTCTTTTTCCTTTTATGCCAGTTTTGTCTAGTTTTTCATAGAAAATAGAAATATCCATAAATGTCTCAATTTTACATAGGAAAGTTGGATAAAAAAATTCTGGGCAATGTTTTATCTCCCTAATAAATACCCTAAAAAATTTTTCCCACTAAATTTGGGCGAAATACCCCCAAGTTGACCGCACCGCAATTTCACGGTATTTCAAATAATTTCCTTTACAGAGCATCAATATGTACTTTATTGTAAAATATAGAAGCAAATTGAACGAGGCACTGTATTAATTATATAATTAGAATTGTAAAAAATCACAGGCTGGTAAAGGACTTGAAAATTTTCTTCCAATTCAATTCAAGAACTGATATGAAATACTTTTTAAGGACTTAATTTATCAGTTTACCCTCGTAGTCGAATATTTCAATTATAGTAAATCGTCCTAAGTAAATTATCTCTTATTTTATGCTTGAATGCGTGTACAAAAGCTATTTGATCAATATCGATAAAGCAATTATCTGTAAATTTCTGTTCTTACCAACTGTTTTAATGAACAATATTTCGTTCTCGTTTTTATACGATGAGCACTTTTTGTGATGTGTTAGGTAAAAACTGAGACAGACTGAATCAGTTTCTTCGAAATATAGGTGATTTATGAATCACCCATCACTTTGGGGAAATTCCGTTCAAGGTTACCTAAATTACACGGTTTGTTGATTAAGATTTATACCGCTCTCCGCAGCTGAGATTCCATAAATCACTATACCGGTTGTCCCAAGGTAATCGAAAGAATAAGTAGAAATCTCAAAACTCGAAATTTAAGGATATACAGGGTGTCTCAAAATTGACGCCCGTCCTTTCAGAATATGAATCGGGGGACTAAAACGAATTAAAACGTAAGAATAAAAAAATTGCCTTATGTCCATGGTTACAGAGTTATTGACAAAAAACAAAGATCTAACATTCAATGTTTACACTTTATTAAAAACGAAGTCAGCTAAAAACAAATGAGTAGCATAGTTGCTGTGGTAATGTTAAATGTTAATTATTAGTTCTGTCAACTTTTGTCATAATAAGTATAAGTATAATTTCATACGGTTATTTGTTTTAAAAATGGAACGTTATTATTCCAATCGAGAATATGTTGATATGTTAAAAGTATTAGGTGCGCATAATGATAATGCCAGTGCTGCAGCTAGAGCATATACCGTAAAATTCCCAAATCGACGGCACCCTGATGCAAAAACTGTACGACGGGTTGAACAAAGATTACTGGAAACAGGTAATTTGAATCCCAGATTAAATAAGGGAGGACGCATTCTACGCTCAACGTCGTCCAAGAAGAGCAAATTCTTGATTTTGTTGAAGCGGAACCAAAAACATCGACACAAACGCATTTCCAAAAAGATACCATTCATAGATTATTAAGAAGGAATGGCTTATATCCATTTAGGCCTCAAAAAGTTCAAGTTTTACATGAAGGAGATAGGGAGCTTCGGATTAATTTTTGTAGATGGTTATTGGATAACGTAAACAATGATCCACATTTTATAGAAAATATTATGTTTACTGATGAGTGTACATTTACCCAGACGGGGATTATAAATACTCATAATTTGCACGAGTGGAGAGATGAAAACCCTTATTTAATACGTAAAAGATGTCACCAAAGACGATGGTCAGTAAACATTTGGGTTGGATTATTAAATAATAATGTAATCGGCCCAAATATGTTACCTAACCGACTTAATTCAGCATCGTATTTTCATTTTTTAAACGACATTTTACCACTGCCATTTCTCGATCAAGTTCCATTAGCAACTAGATTGAATTGTTGGTTCCAACATGATGGTGCTCCTGCACATTATGGTAGACAAGTGAGAACATTACTAAATCAAACATTCCCCGACTGTTGGATTGGAAGAGGTGGGCCCGTACTATGGCCTCCTAGATCTCCAGATCTAAATCCATTAGATTTTTTCTTCTGGGGATTCTTGAAAGAAAAAATTTACTTTGAACCTGTTGAGCGCGGAAGATGTAGTAGCTCGTATTCACGCTGCTGTGACATTTATAGACGAAAACATGCTACAGATTCAATGATAAATCGTGCAAATATTTGCATTGAAGTAGGAGGCGATTTGTTTGAACACCTTTTATAAATTAATTTCTTGTTTTGTAACAAATATTCGTTTTTAATAAAGTGTAAACATTGAATGTTAGATCTTTGTTTTTTGTCAATAACTCTGTAACCATGCTACCAAGTTACCAATTTCAGTAACCGTGCTGCAGATCTCGGTATGTGATTTGACAGACCAAAAAGGGTACCAAAGTAAGCTTGACGTCATCGTTTTTCGAAACGAAATCGATTGGTATGTATTTGACAGACCAAATAAGTGGGGTACCAAACCGGGACGAAATCGCTAATTGTCAGTTTTTGAAGATCAGCTATAATACTCATTATTAAATATATCACAAATGATATTTTGAATATTCTAAAGAGATTATGATAATTAATATTTTTAATTTCTATAAATTAGTATTGGAAAAAATTAATAAAAATAATAATTTTAATTTGTCTACTGTATAACCTCATTTTTTTTGGAGATTTAAAGTAACCTGCAGATTTTAATGTCGTATAAAACATATCGCTGTGCTAGAACAATACTCGGACACCTTAAAAAATCTCGTTTTTGAGTTTTCTTAACAGTTATAATCTGTTGCTATACTCAGATATATTGAATTCCAAAATTTAAACGCAGTACAAAGGTATATCTCACTATTGAACTACGGCATTTTTTAATAGTTTTGAGGTTAATAGTAAGACATGTTAAAATGTATTTTTCTTTCATCTAACATGACTTTCATTATACTCCGTTTTTAAAAGGCATGGAGTAATAAATCACTCATTTTGGCCGGAACCATATAATAAACTGTGGATTATATCACTGACATCAATTTTCCAGAAAATTTATTATTATGTATAAAAAGGCGTAGACGAGTCCCTCCACTAAGCTCCAGGTAGTTATAATCCTACATACAATAAATAATAAAATAAATGTTAATAACAATTTTATACAAATACATATATATATATATATATATATATATATATAGCAGGTAATTGAAGAAACTTGACAAACAGGTAGCTCAAAAATGGTTTTATTATTGTGAAATATAGTCTTTTCAGTTCTAAGAAAATGCCCCCATAATACAATGTACTTACTAGAACTTTTCAACTATAAAAGTAGCGGAAAGGTTGAATATTTTCAAATTACAGTTCATCTGTTCTGGAGAAACTGCTGTGTTGATTGATTTCTCCATTATTACTGTTATTTGTTATTATTTTTTACCGTTATTGTTAACTGGTGTTTATTTTTGTTCATCTATACAAGTTCTCTTCTCATCACACGAGACAAACACCTAACTACACCTTCCAACTATATAGTGTTCCAACCAAATTCGACCAGATATGGAGGATTTATCACCATCTAAGCGACCTAAAGTTGGTCCATTGTCGCTGAACGAAAAAAATCTGATATTAAATTGCTATTCCTCGTTGAAGAACGAAGAAATTAGAAGAAAAATCATGAATTTGACAGGAAGTGTTGATGGAACTGTGGAGATTACTGCAACAATGATGGGTGTTTCAAAAACAACAATTTATAATTTAATGAAGGAGAAAAAAATGGAAACATCACAGCCCCAGCAAAGTCCCCAGGCCGACCCAAACTTGAAATGGATGACGACTTTAAGAATGGAATAAGGCGTAAGGTGCATGCTTTTTTCTTTAGAAAAGAGATCCCAACTCTCTCCAAAATTATGGCTTCGGTTCAAGAAGATTCAGATTTTCCGAAAATGTCTCGAAGTACATTATGGAAAATTTTGAAGGAACTTGGATTTGAATATAAAAAAAATTATCGGAACGCAATGTTTATTGATAGAGACGACATTGTCATTTGGAGGAGGAGTTATTTGCGCAATATTCGGAAAGCAAGACTAGATCAAAAACGAATTTATTATTTGGATGAGACTTGGTTAAATGAAGGTCATACTGTTTCAATGTTTTGGCAAGACACGAATGTCAAATGTCGGAGGCAGGCAGCTCTTGAAGGGTGGTCAACAGGCCTCAATCCACCAGCAGGAAAAGGACGTCGACTCATCATTACTCATATCGGAAGTGCCGAAGGTTTTGTTAAAGGTGGATTGTTGTGCTTTGAGTCGAAGCAAACCGGAGAGTATCATGAAGATATGAATGCAGACGTTTTCGAAGAACATTTCTCACAAATGTTAGATCTAATTCCAA
Source organism: Galeruca laticollis (assembly GCA_963921935.1). Lineage (NCBI taxonomy): Eukaryota > Metazoa > Arthropoda > Insecta > Coleoptera > Chrysomelidae > Galeruca > Galeruca laticollis. The sequence goes on from OY998178.1 coordinate 6,333,942, forward strand.
CGGGTTCAGCCATTGTTATGGATAACGCAAGTTATCACTCCAGGTTAGTGGAGAAATTACCTTCAACTGCATGGCGTAAACAAGATATCCACGATTGGCTAACCTCGAAAAATATTGAATGCCCAGATAACCGGCTGAAATATGAGTTCTTACAACTGGCCAATTCACATAAACACAAATATAGTAGATACGTTGTAGATCAAATGGCATCAGCGCGTGGTATAACGGTGCTGAGGCTTCCTCCTTATCACTGTCAACTCAATCCTATAGAATTAATATGGGCCCAAGTGAAAGGGGAAGTTTCAAGAAAGAATACGACATTCAAAATGAGTGACGTAAAAGTTTTATTCGAAGACGCGTTAGATAACGTAACCAAAGAAAAGTGGAAGAAATGTGTTGAACACGTGATACAAGAAGAACTAAATATGTGGGAAATGGATCATATAAGTGAACACATGATTGAACCATTTATAATCAATGTTAATAATGGAAGCTCAACAGAATCGTCTGATTCTGATAATAGACTAGTTTTTGTGTTAGTTATTACTATTATTTGTTAGACTTTTTTTTTTATAAATATTACATTAATTCGTACTTTATTCCTGCATTTTTCTTTTTTCCTCTCCTATTGTAAACGGTATATTCGTAGTAAAGTTGATACCTACTGCAAAAAAATTTGCTATTTTTTATATAATATTTTATTTTTATTGTTTATTCATAGGAACACAAAAAAATGTGTTTTTATTGAATCGATATTGTGAACTCTTTTGAATAGTTTTCGTAATTATAATTTCATAGTACCTTCATATTCATATACAAGTTTGTTTTGTCCTGATTGCACGCCTCCGAGGATTAAATTGTTTATTTGTTCATTCAAATACAATAGAGCGACCCTTTCAATACGATAGGCGACCCAACCGAATACAGAGTTACGGGGTGTGTCTACCTGAAATTCGTAACAAATGAGAAATTTTAATATAAAATTAGGTAAACTTCGGAGATATTTTATTATACACCCTGTATCGGTTTTGCATACCTAATGAGCTTTTATTACTCCATGCCTTTTAAAAACGGACTATAAACAACCTTTTTGTTGGTGCAATAGTAAGATATTTTAAGTTGTCCGACTTTTTTCCCAGGAAATAAATTACCCTTTTTAAGATATCTCTGCTTTTTAAGTTGTCCTAGTATTGCTCTGGAAAAGATGTCTTAGTATTTTACTAAAAATAAAATATTTATTCTAATAATGACCGTTTGTGACATAAAGAGGAAGCGCGTAGAGGTAGTAATGAAATTTCTGTGTTTATAATCTTCTCATTAACAACTGTAATGGAGAAATGTGATATTTCATTCTGACAACTGTGGGGGTCAAAATAAAAACAGATTTAAGGCAATTATGTATCATCATTATGTTGTAAAAATTTATGACGTGAACTCAATAACGCACAAGTTTCTTATAACGGGTCACTCTCAAAACGAGGGAGACCCTATGCATTCCTGCATAGAGTCTTCGAAAAAAGAGCTCTGGTAAACAGGCCGTTGTATACTCTACAGCGAGTGGAAATGGTTATTAAGCTGGCCAAAGAAAACAGGACAGCCTTACCGGGTAAATAACGTAAAGCATACTGATATATTAGAATGGAAAACTTTTAGCAATTATTTTTGGAATCTTTTTAAAAATACATGCCGTCAAAAAGTGCTGTGGACTAATATAAAAGTACTGCGTATCATTAAAGATGATCCAAATACGATTTATGATAAAGATACCTATGATACATATTATATTTCAAACAATTAAAGTTACTCAAAAAAGTACCCCAAACGAGAAGGAACGCTTAATAATCGAACGCCGTACCAGTGTTGCCGATTTGTGCTATTTCAAACATGGTTGCATTCAGTTGCGTTCATCGATCATGTTGCCTTCAATTATGGTAATAACAAAATAAATAATGAGATCCCGATTGAAAAGACAAAAACAAGAATTTTCTTAACTGTCTATTAACTGAGAAAATGATTTAACCATTTCTCTATGTATCATAATACTGATACAGTACTGTATAATAATTATTTTTTCCACTGACAATAAATAAAAATAATGAATAAAATATAATTACAGTTTTAAGTGAAGGTTTTTGTGTATCTTAATCGAGCCTTATACAATTATTAACAAGATGAATTAAAATAAATACATACTGGGCTATTTTTATATTCATTACATTATACAGGGGTTACCATAAGTATTTAAAAAAAAATCAAACAACAAAAATTGCTTGGCTTCTCCTCTTATTACCTTGTGTATCTTAATCGAGCCTTATACAATTATTAACAAGATGAATAAAAATAAATACATACTCTGCTATTTTTATATTCATTACATTACACAGGGGTTACCATAAGTATTTAAAAAAACATCAAACAACAAAAATTGCTTGGCTTCTCCTCTTATTATCTTTTAGAGCTGTCGAAAAACAAATACGAGTACACATTGCAAAGTCGAAAAATAATAGATATTTTATAGGAACAAGAACACTCTGTATATTGTTCAGGGTACGGTATCATGCAGTCGCCCATTTCAGCGATAAATTGGGTCAAGTCATACCTACTGTTTTAAATTTCGAGCCTCATAAAAGACGTATTAATTGGTAGGGAAATTTAAAATAATACCACCTGGAATAATTTATCGCTGACACGAGCAAAGATCATTTTACCTCAATTTAAAAATTATATAACATGTTAACATTTTTCAATACACCCATTTTTGGACAATTTCAAAGAAAATTTCATTATTTATGCTATAAAACTACCTTTAAAATTAGGAACATCTCCTGAAGTATAAGGGATTTTATTTAAAATTGCTCAAAAATGGCTACATTAAATGTCCGCCGTAAAATATGCTTTTCTATCGACTGTTAAAGTGTCCTGCTACAAAAAAGTGGAATACTTTTTAAATTATGCGTTTCCATACGATGTCTATTTAAATTGCTTTAAGAATGATAAAACTTATTCTGAATAAACAAACCACCCCCGTAATTAAAAACCTGGATAAAAACTTCACGCAACGTGTTATATGAAAAACTTGGAATTTGAAAGGTTATGTGAGTTCTGAGTAGCACCCAAATAAAAAAATAAACCTTATAATATAAACCTATAAGCGGCAGCACTGGTTTGACGTCCTAACTTTAAGCGTTCATCAAACAAGAGACCTACCGCAGCGTATATGGAAAGGCCTAAAATTTCATTTAAGAAAAAAGAGGATCTTTTAAGCTTGCTGAAACACGATGTTTTTGAAAACTTAAAGCATTTAAAAAGGGACATGTTCAGCCTGACGATAGCGAATAAATTAGTATTTTTATATAGTTTTGCATTATGAAAATAAATAACCTTTTTTTCTATAGTTGTTTTTATTCATTTAATACTAAGACAAGTTATGGTTTTAAAAATGACGATCACAAAAGAATAGTGAATTTTATTAAACATTGGAAAAAGGGGTAAGTTCAATAATTTCATAAAATACATAGAGAAATACAAGAACATGTTTTACAAAAATATGTATAGGTAACTTTTATAAAATAAATTATTAGGCAATGCAATACTAGGACAACTTGAAGCAAAAAACAAAGACAACTTCTAAGAATGGGTTTTTTCTGAGTGCAATACACGGACATCTTACAAAATAATTTTTTTTGAAAATGTTTATATATTTAAACAAAAATAATATTTACAGTAAGTTTTATATCTAAATGTCAACAAACTGGATAAGACAACTTTGAGAAATTAAACAAACACGAGTGAGTCATTTACAACTGAAACATAAACAGTCGATTTTCTCAAAACAGCATTTTTTAAGTTGTCCTAGCACAGCGATATTCTATCTGACTGCGTTGTTGCCAAATTTTCTTGCACGTGGATTAAAATTTGAATGAGAATCAGCCAAATTACATACTTATAAAAACAAGAAAATTTATTAGTTATACCTATGGAATTTTTTTATAAATGACTGACACTATTTTCTAAACAAACTAGAACATATTAAATGTTCTGATTAGAATTCACGTAAATTTCATAATTCCTTTTTTACCTTTTGTGACTCATTTTCGTAAGAAAAATTACACTAACAACACAAAATACTCCACTTGTTTTTAACCCGGCAGTAAATTTGATACTGAAAATATTAACAAGGAAAAACAATTGTGGTCGTAGCGTGTTTAGAATGTTATCATATTATTATGTGGGAACGGCAAGGTAGTAGAAAATATTTTTGTAAAGGGCGAAGTCCTTAACACGAAACATTTCCATCACGAGTAACATCCCACTAGGTATGACGAAATTTAATTGTATGAAACACACGAATCACATAATTAAATAAAAATATCATAAACGTTGATTACATGTCAGAATAAGTAGGCTAAAGGAGGCCACTTTATTTTCTAACCACAAAAAATGATTCGTGTTTCGTGTCAATATCGGACGGTAAATATTGATTCGTTTGTAAAAAGAATAGATATAGGAATGTAAAAAATCTGAAAAAATAAAACGATTACCTATTTACATGTGGCTAACATTCCTTAACTGAAATCTTATATAGGGGAGAGTGGGATCATTCGGCATATTTACGTAGCTAGCCGAATGTGCCCACAGAGCATTCAAATATCATTTTTAATACAACAAGCAAGATATAAATATGTAAGATTATGCCGGCACATGGATAATAAACATAGATAATACACTACTCAAAATGAATAACAACAATTTTTTAAGCATATAAACAATGCCCTAAAATTTACCATTGGTAATATGTAAAATATTACAATAATGTGTCTTGATGCACAAGATAAAAGCAGATCAAAAAATTATCACTCTGTGCTCGCCATTCAACTCACTATAGTCTGTTCTTTATTGACTGACAGCACGCGAAAAGGTCACAGATGCTAGTCAGGTAGTAAAGCATAAGCGTCACAGTTCATCTAAGGAATTTATTTACTATTTAATTTTATACCCGATCTGATATATAAAGGTAATATGAATGTAAATTCGGTTAGTTAAAACAACTAACTGACCTTCATACATTTGTAGAGTACATACAGTTAAAACAATCAATTATTTTTGAAATAATCTTGTAACGCAACTATTCTGACTGAATATTTCATTAATTATCTTGAGAATTGGAAGCAGGTCAATTCTTGGGAGACATACCATTTATCAATTCATTCTCCAGATAATTACTTTCTGATTTTTGAAATGTTGATAATAACATTTCCAGGAAACATTACAATAGGGTCCTACTAGGGATTGTACCAATGACTACTTAGAAATTTTGCAGGTATATACGGTGAAACTTGGTCTCGCCTAAATTTGTATAATTTGTTTTGCTTAGAGTCGCTTATGTTCAATAAATGTTAACTGTGTTGTGAAAAATGTCTTCAAGTTTTACCCCAGTAAAGTGTAAGAGCGTGATTAGCTTATAAACGAAGACTGTAGTGTTAAATGTGCATGATGCTGTTGTACATCAAATGCCGGCTGCTACTGTTAGAAATATAGTTTCGACATGTTCCAATATGACAGGAGTTAGTGAATCTACTATTTACAGGCTTCTAAGAGAGAGGAAAAATGGAAATATATCTCCACCTAAAAAGTCAACTGGAAGAAAACCATTTGACCTTGATGAGCATATGCAAAATACAATAAGACGAAAACTACATGAATTATATTTTAAAAAAGAGATCCTTACCCTTGACAGAATTCTAAGAATGGTGAAGGAGGACGAGAATTTGCCTGACATAGGGCGAAAAACTTTGTGGAAAATATTGCACAAATTAAATTTTACTTGTTAGAAGCAAAGTCGCAAATCAGTGCTAATCGACAACGAAGAAATACTATATTGGAGACGCCAGTATTTACGAGATATCCGAAAATACAGACAGGAGGGAAGACAAATATATTATCTAGATGAGACATGGCTCAATGAAGGACGTTCAGGCAGGACAAAAGTATTCAAGCCAGTCGTCAAGCTTTCATAGAAGGTTCATCTAATGGACTGAAAACTCCTATCGGTAAAGGTCGCCGACTAATAATAACGCATATTGGATGCAATCACGGGTTCGTTGAAGGTGGTTTACTGGAGTTTCAGTCAACATCAACCAAAGACTATCATGAAGAAATGACTGCAGATGTATTTTACACAAATGGTCGAATTAATTCCAAATAATGCTGTAATCGTTATGGACAATGCCACTTATCATTCACGATTACCAGAAAATCTTCCATCTACCTCTTGGAGAAAAGCTGATATTAGAAACCGGTTAATCGTAAAAGATATACCATTTGAAGATGATATGTTGAAAAAAGAACTTTTAAAGGTTGCTTCAGATCACAAGCTACAATTTAAAAAGTTTGTTATATATGGAATAACCAAGAATCGTGGGATAACAGTGCTTCGTTTGCCGCCATACCATTGTGAATTAAATGCGATAGAGTTAATATGGTCCCAAAGGTTATGTAGCTAGACATAATAAAACATTTAAAATGAAAGATTTTCGTGAACTCATGAAGTACTCATTGATAACAATAACTGAAGAGAACTGGAGAGATGCTGTGAATCATGTAATTAAAGAGGAAGAGAAAATGTGGGTTTTAGATAACCTCATAGAACAAACTCTCTCGACGAGTCTTCGGATGATTCTTGTATGGCCAGCGAAGAGGATGATACTATAGATTGAATTTTATATTTCCTATAAATGGTATGGTTACTTTACTTAATATACATTAATTCATTGTCAATAAATTTGAATTATGAAAATTAAACTATGTTTTCTTTAATTAATTTAATTTAATAAAAATGAAAATGTAACTTGTTAATAGGCCTAAACGAATTAATTTTATTTCTGTAATGTTGACCGAATCTAATTAAATAAGCAAAATGAACTAATATCGTAATCTCCGCCACTGCCGCACCGTTTATGGTATGAAGAAAAAATGTGTAACTTTAAACAGACCATTCACTCATAATAACAAACCTTGGTTTGACTTAAGGCGGCTACAGACGTTCATGCATACTTGACAAGTGGACTTGTGCAAGCGTACTTGTACAAGTATACTTGAGCGTGTGTAGGAACAAACTTGTACAAGTATATCGATTTGTGCAAGTGGCATAGACTTGTACGAATTTTCTTCATGTCCCAGTGACTTGCGCAAGTATGCATGAACGTGTGTATGAAACTGGAAGTTGATCCTAGTATGTTTATTAACTTGTTTATTTGTTTGTTACTAGAAGATAGATTAAAATGGCTAGTGAACATGAAAAAAGTATGCGCGAGGTTTTGGAGGAGTTTATTAATATTTACAAAGAATCTCCTTGTTTATGGCAGGTAAAATCAAAGGACTATCATAACAAAAACAAGAGAGGCTGCATGTAAAAATTTAATTACAAAATTGAAAGAAATTGATAAAAATGCAAACCGCGATATGGTTGTAAAAAAAATAAACAGTTTAAGAACAGCAGGGTAACACTTCAGTTCGTTTAAAATATTTGTATGCGAATAGATATTTCTCTTTAGAAGCCACTTTTTGCACCAAAATCGACGTTTTTTCTTTTTTTCTTTTTGTTTAAGCACAATAACGAACATCGCAAGAGCTAGCGCGTCTTCGTCCATTTTTGCCTACTAAAACTGTTCAAGTACGCTTGTATCGTGTGGAGTCGATGCAAACTTGTACAAGTACGCTTGCACAAGTCCACTTGTCAAGTATGCATGAACGTCTGTAGCCGCCTTTAGAGTGCATTAACTTAAAAAAGTCAGTTAAGTCAAAGCTTAAAATCTGTAAAACTCATAATTTTGCTGATGAAGTCAAAAATGACTACCTATTGGCGAAAAAATCTTTTAAAAGCACATGTACAGCAAAAAAAATGCATTTGAAAATAATATGGTTCAATTGCTCAGTAACTCTAATGACTGTCTCACATTTTGGAGGACTATAAAAAAATTCCGTCCCAATAAGATTATCTCAAGTGTATCGCTTGAAACCTGGGAAACTTATTTTGATACCCTTACCACAGTGAAATGTGATTTTCAATATTTACAGAAGGACGCTAGGCATCTGTTTTTAGACACGGAAATCTCCCAATCTGAAGTTTTTGCGGTGCTTAACAGTTGCAAAAGGAACAAAGCCCCGGGATTAGATCGAATTCCCTTCGAGTTTTTCGAATATTTCCCTCAAAACTGGTGCCTTTTTTTGTGTAGTTTGTTTAATGAGGTTTTCGAAAACGAAGCTTTCCCTACTGAATGGTCTACAGTATCGCTCTCAATGGTACACAAGAAGGGCCCCATCGATAACCCCAGTAATTATAGGGGCATCGCCTGCATTAACACTATTATTAAACTTTTTAATATGATCATGTTGAACAGATTAAACTCTTGGGTTGAAAGTAATAATATTCTCCCAGAAATTCAGGCGGGTTTCAGGAAGAACAGAAGTTGTATGGACAACATTTTTGTCTTGAATAGCACCATTCAAACTCACCTACATCGCAAAGGCAAAAGAGTCTTTGCCGCTTTTATTGACATGAAGCGCGCATTTGACTCTATTAATCATCCCCTCTTATGGCAAAAATTATTTAAGCTGGGTATCAGTTCTAAATTTATTCGCCTAGTCAGAGCTCTCTATGACAAATCCTCTTTTTGTGTAAAAGTTAACAATGAATACTCTAAATTCTTTGAAATAAATGAGGGCGTTCTGCAGGGTGAACCATTAAGTCCCTTGCTTTTCTCACTATTCATTGCTGATATTGACGACTTCTTCAGAAAATCTGGTATGGTTGGAATTAATATTGATAACAGGAATGATTTGTTACTTCTGTTGTATGCGGCCGATTTGGTTATCCTTGCTGACTCTGAAATAGATCTGGCTAGAAAGCTACGCACCCTTGAACAATATACTTGCCTTAACAAACTTATTGTTACCAATTCTAAATCTAAAATTATGTGTTTCTCGAGAGGCGGCCACAAAATAACAAGAAATTACAAATTTCTGTTCAACAAAGTAGAAATTGAGATGACTAACCACTATACATACTTAGGGGTTACTCTCACTTGTTCTTCATTATTTCGCGAACACGCAATGAATACCTCTTCCAAATGCAAACAAGCCATAGGTGCTGTCATGAATATGCTCTCACGTTCAAAAACAACTTCCTGGCAATCGCGCATAACCCTGTATCATTCCATAGTAATCAATGCACTTGTCAATTCGGTCCCTGGCTGGGGTCTGCGTTATCTTAACATTGTTGAAAAAACCCAAGTTGGTTTTTTCAAAAGATTGCTCCTATTACCGCTAAACACTCCTGGTTATTTAGTACGCCTTGAGGTGGGTGTTGTTAGGCTTGATTATACGGTATTTAAGTTGTGCCTCAATTGGTTATTAAAAATGTTTTCTTTTGCAAACACTAGATTGCCAAAGATTGTCTTTCTCAGGCTCTTAGAGTTAGAGGACTTTGACAACCCCTGCTATAACTGGGCCCTACAAATGAAACTGATTTTTATAGATCTCGGGTTGAACGACATGTGGAATAACCTCTCTTTTGGTTCACTAAAAAGCCATTACGATGCAATTCTTGAGAATTTTAAACAAAAATTGTATATTTCCGACTTAGAACGCCTTGCTAATAGTAATTACTGTGTAATATATGTATAAACATTTAACAGTGACTTCAGGTCCTGCAGACTATCTAACTAGTAAACTGCCGATTAAATTAGTTCGGATATTTTGTCAGATCCGTTTATGTTCGAAGACTTTTGTTAGAATAACGTATAAGGGAAGTATTTATACCATGAATCAAGAAGAAATTTGTACTCTGTGCAACTCGCGTCAAAATGAAACGCTTGAACATATTGTGCTTCAATGCAGGATGTATGATTGTATTAGAGTGCAAATTATTAAAAATCTGCATAATTTTGATGATTTCATTGCCTTATTAAATACTGCTTCTTTGGCGGATATCAAGCAAATTTCGAATTATTTCATTGGCGTACTCAAAATTCGTTCATTTATTATAAACGAATAGCTTGGGTTTTACACAATTTTTTTTTCTCGCTCTCTTATTGTTAATTTTCATTGTGATTTTGCTGCATGAACTATGTATTTATTTATAGACACTGTACCGGATTTCTTGCTATATTGATTTGTATCAATTTGAAGCAATAAAGATATTATTGAAGTGAAACTTTTTATGGGACACTAGCGTTTTGTCATGAGAGTTAACTCGTCGAGCTAACAAAACTGTTAAACTCCTTGTGAGAGAGGCGGAAAAAATTAACGAAGATCCGCACAAAGAGGAGACGCCGAGAATAGTCGCAGGGCATTGTTTATTGATGGCGATTATATTATTCCGTTTATCAATCCCCACTTCGCTGCGCGAACGATAAAGTGAGAACGCATTCGGGGGGAAAAGGATACCAAAAGCGCTTAATAATTTCTGCCGATATTGGTATAATCCAGTGCGAAATTAATATAGAAATTGTTTACCTCTAAAATTAAGGCGATAAAAACTAGAAAATTTCTTTGCATTGTGTATTTATTTGTATTATTTTGAAAAAAATATGTAATAAAACGTAACAAGAGTATTGAAATATATTGAAAAAGGAAATAAACAGGTATACTTGTCCGTACAGATAAGTTCTGTACTCATTAAAGTTTAAGCATAAACTGTGTTATCTCCTACTTTCCGCATTGAGACCAACGCGCATCGAGGGCGTGTCCACTTTCAAACTTTCAGCTATATTTGCTAACCTGTACGTAGAAGAGCAAGTAAGTCTCAGTTCATCAGAGAAAGTCGTTGTAACTAGTGTTGCTTTATTTATGGAAATATTTTTTTTGTAATTGTAATTTAAAATTATTTTTTGATAAATGAAAATGAATGGACAAAAAACTTCAATTTCAGTCGTTGGCGATGGAAATTGCTTGTTCAGATGTATGTCTTATTTTATCTATAATTATTATATCAATATATATTTATCCGAAACAAAAAATTAATGAAATTATCGAGTTTATCTTCAACAAATTATTAATATATACTATACCACATGCATCCGAAGCTAAATCAGAAAAAGATAAGATTCCAATGATCTTAGCTGGAGATTTTAATGTAAATTTTAGTGACAAAAGTTCAGAACCACTCATTTCATTTTTATATGATAAATTACAATTAAAAATAAACAATGACATTCATATTTCAACAACAAGATATGGAACTTGCTTGGATGCTGTTTTTTCAAGACACTTGAATTCATTGAGATCTGAAGTATTTGCATCCTACTTTAGCTATCATCAGCCAATTATTTCTATTTTGCCAAATAAAAATGACAGTGCAGATAAAGATATTTGAATCTGTGATTCATTAACATAAGTCATATTAATTACTTATATAGTTCTTATCTTAATGTAGAATGTTTATGTATATGTAATATATATATATATATATATATATATATATATATATATATATATATGTATATATATGTATATGTCTATTAAATTATTTCATATTAAAAATTTTTTAATATTGTTTTTATTCTCAGTTATTGTCAATGAAGATACAAAAAATGTATGCGTTAGTCCAAAACTAACAGCGTCAAAAGTGAAACTTTTCATGTAATTCAAAAACTGTCAATGAGTGTACAAAAAAATACATTGCAGCAAAGAAAAATTGACTGGAAATTATAATAAAAATGATTTATAATAAAAATCAAGAAAAATCTACAGACTATCCCGAATTAATTACTACGGAAGTTTCACTTGTACGTATATGTATATAGTTTTATGTATATGTAAATAATAGTACGTACAAGTGAAACTTCCGTAGTAATTAATTCGGGATAGTCTGTAGATTTTTCTTGATTTTTATTATAAATCATTTTTATTATAATTTCCAGTCAATTTTTCTTTGCTGCAATGTATTTTTTTGTACACTCATTGACAGTTTTTGAATTACATGAAAAGTTTCACTTTTGACGCTGTTAGTTTTGGACTGACGCATACATTTATTATTATTATCCTTTTGCTGGCATTGTTCAGTTTTATTACCATATTGTATTTTGAGCTGAAACAGGGATGTACAGATAACCAATACAGACACCTACTTGTTTCGCATTAGAATTTTAGTATTTACTTGTAAAATTCTTAGGATCACTCTGTAAGAGATAATTTTCTATTTGAATATTTAATGAGGCTACTGTGCTGTCAGACATTAAGAAATAGACTATAGTAATGGTTTAATGACTTACGGTCATATTTTGCGGCAAATGTAAATTTATTCGCGATATTTAGAGTTTAGCCGAATGTATACCACTAGATTATTTCGACTCCACTTTTCATTTTGAGTTGATTGAGCGTCCGTAGAGGTCAAATAAAAAGTTAATTGAAACTTTTTTAACAGTAGTTAGTAGTTTGTACATTGATATGAGCCACATTTTAAAATTATTTTGAAATATACAGGATGTTCCAATAAAGTATGGCGTATCAAAGTTATATTTTTTCTTATGGGACACCCTATATTTTATTGCATTTTCTGATTGCCCCTAAAACATAAAATACTCCTTCATAATGGTTCCCTATACCTAAATACAGAGGGTTCCGAGTTATACTGACTTATTTTAAAATGTGAAAATAATAACTCATTGATATAACAAATTCTAGCAAATTTTCTCTTGCATCCAAATAGTTGGACATTCGTTGAATGTATTCCACGATTGAGTACTACATCTCTTTACTGGGGGTTCAGAATTTTCAATTTCATTATTAGATCAGTCAATGTGTAATATTGGGCTTATTTTAAATGGAACACCCTGTATTTTAATGATTTACCATGTTTAAAAAAATGTCCTTTTTCGAATGGTATAAGGGTGTCCTATAGCAAGGTAATTATACTTTTCGTGCAATTTACAATTTTCTTATATTGTATGGTAAATCGATTTTAAATCAAAAAATGCATACATAATCTAGACGATACCAAACTTAATGTCATTTTATGACATTTTTCTGTTAATTCTCTGAACAATCTTGTGTTAGTTTCAAATTTTACTGGTACTAAAAATGAAGCAATACCCGTTAAACGAAAGAGTCGACATGATATTTTGCATTGAAGAGTGTTTAGAAAAGTGTCTCCTAGCATCTAGAGCAGCCATGTCAAACATGCGGCCCACGGGCCGCATGCGGCCCACTGAGCATTTTCCTGCGGCCCCGAATCAATTTTGAAAACAGCCATGTAATGCGGCCCGCGAGCCTGTTAAAAACCGAAAATAAAGTACTGTGATGATGAACTAAGATGCGCGCTCAACCTAAAAGCCTGGCTTGTTCCGGAAAGTTCTATCGCGCGAGAACACAAATGACGCTACCTGAACATTCTGGAAAGAACTGTCGAGAAATCACAATCCGTATATAAGCCAATACCGCTCGATTGAGTTCAGTTGTTCAGTCAGTTATGAGTCAGTTGCGATACCGAACCACCGAAGGCACGTTACCGCAACTTTTTACAAATCTCAACAAATCCATCATATTCTATACACTTTTGAAAAATGTCTCCTATACACTTTTCTTTCGTAAATTCCTAAAACCAATAAAAATCTTAAATTACTAATATTTCATTATATTCCTCCTCAATATCAGAGACATTTCAAATTCAGTTAACAACACCCATTTACATTAAATAACTTCAATAATTCCGACACCTAGCCAGACCAACTCATAAATCTATGTATCGGCAACGATACATGGTTCGTCTTCAACACCCAAGCTCCAATCCCAGACACCTTTTCTCACAACATTTCCACACACTTTCGAGCTTCGCTGCTTCCAAACATCATCCCCCTACACACCCCAACACAAACAACCCTCCGGTTATTTTCTAGCAAAAAGCCCATTCAATTCCTTCAAATTCTACACACCTTTTAAAAATACATTTTCTAGGCACTTCTTAATAAATCTTTACCAGACACCTTTTTTCCCCCAGACTCAGTTTCTCGGTCAACGCGTACAAAACCACCCAATACACCCCCATCCCAGCCCTGAAGAGGAAACCAATCCTACACCAGGGCACCACAAGAAAAGTTCAACATCACCCAAAAACACTCCACCCAACAGAAATCTCACACGAACTTCTCTCTCTCTCTCTCTCTCTGATTGAGTTCAGTTGTTCAGTCAGTTATGAGTTAGTTGCGATAGAATTGCGAGTTTAGTTGCGTACTTATTGTTACAACACGTAACAGTACTTATTGTTATTTATTTCGGATAAAGTTTTTAACATGTCTGTTTCAAAACCAAGTGGAAGTAAGAGGAAACTTGGAGATGAGCATCGTATCTTTCAAGAAAAGTGGGAATTAGAGTTTTTTTGCTGTGAAGTGAAAGACAAAATTATTTGCTTGATTTGTAACAGTACAGTCGGTGTCCCAAAATTATATAATATAAAACGTCACTATGATAGTCATAAAACTAAGTTTGACAAGTATACAGGCATGATTAGAAACGAAAAGTTAAAAGAGTTAAAATCACGGTTAAAAGATCAACAGCTTATGTTTACACGTCCAAAGCAAGAAAATGAATCTGCCGTTCAAGCGAGCTACGTACTGTCGGAGTTGATCGCAAAACACTCAAAACCATTTGTTGAAGGTGAATTTATAAAAGAGTGCCTTGTAAAGGCAGCGGAAATTGTAAGTCCCGGGAGCGTGAAGGCTTTTCAAAATATATCCTTGTCCCGGAATACTGTCGCTGAAAGAGTTACCGAGTTGGCTGCCAATATAAGCGAACAAATAAAAACAAAATCAGACTCTTTCATTGCATTTTCTATTGCCTGTGACGAAAGTACAGATGTGTGTGGTGTGGCGCAACTCGCTGTTTTTCTTCGTGCTGTTGATAGAGACATCAACGTTTATGAAGAATTACTGGAATTAGTACCATTGCATGATACAACAACTGGGGAGGATATTTTCAATGCTGTTTATAGACTTTTGCAAAAGTACAATTTAGATTTGTCAAAACTGTATTCCGTTGCAACAGAC
This sequence comes from Galeruca laticollis, assembly GCA_963921935.1. Taxonomy (NCBI): domain Eukaryota; kingdom Metazoa; phylum Arthropoda; class Insecta; order Coleoptera; family Chrysomelidae; genus Galeruca; species Galeruca laticollis. The sequence goes on from OY998178.1 coordinate 6,348,983, forward strand.
GGAGCTCCTTCAATGACTGGAGTAAACAATGGCTTCATTAAAATATTACAAACAAATATCAGAGAAACGGGCAGTGACAAACCAGATTTTCATCATGTTCATTGCATAATCCACCAAGAAGTTTTATGCTCAAAAGTGATCAAGTTGGAAAGCGTTTTAAAGTCAGTGAAAAAAATGATAAACTTCATAAGGTCACGTGGCTTGAATCAGCGACAGTTTTCTGCGTTTTTACGTGATTTAGAAAGTGAGTACACTGGTTTACCTTATTATGCAGAAGTGCGATGGCTTTCGTGTTCTATGGTTCTCGATCGGTTTTGGAAACTCAAAGAAGAAATACGCCTTTTCATGGAAGTGAAAGAACAAGATGTCAACTTATTATCCGACGTAAATTTTTTACAAGATCTTTCATTTATGGTAGACATCAAAAAACACTTGTCGAACTTAAATACGAAATAGCAAGGACCACGTCAAGTTATAACAGATATGCATGACCATGTTAAAGCTTTCAAGTGTAAGATGATGCTGTGGAAAATCCTGTTAGCGGTGGATAATCTGTCACATTTTCGACTTGCAAGGCGTACCAGGAAAGTACAAGTGGCCCAATATCATACAAAATGTATACAGAGAAAATGGGAAGCCTTCTGTCAGAATTTGAAAAGCGTTTTCAGGGTTTTAAGTCCCAAGAAAACAATTTTTCTTTATTTACTGGTCTTTTCACTATCGATATTGATAAAGTTCCCCCTCACTTGCAGATGGAAGTGATTGAGATTCAGTGTCAAACCCATTTAAAAGAAAAATTTGATAGTGTTGGTACAGTCGAATTTTATAAGTACTTGCCTTTTCAATACCAAGAAATGAGAAAACTTGCCTGTAAAATCCTGTCAATGTTTGGAAGTACCTATAAGTGTGAACAATTATTTTCTTTGATGAAAGGAAACAAATCTCCCGCAAGATCGCGATTGACGGACGCACACTTGGACGCAGTTTTAAAAGTTATTTCCGCCGATAAATTCACGCCACAAATAGACAACTTAATTGAAGACAAAAGATGTCAAATATCTGGCAAAAGAAGTTAATGTTTGTAAGTTTTTGTAATGTCCTTTTTATTGGAAATTTAATAAATATACTTCTAACATAATAGTACTTTTTTTCGTTAAGATTTTCAGTAGTTTGTCTTCTTTAAGATTAGGTTTTATGGTCTTCATGCTTTTGGCCAACCAGTGACTTTGAGTTTGACATGGCTGATCTAGAGTTTATGCTGTATTAACCATACAATTTGAGAAAATTTTAAATTGCACGAAAAGTATAATACCTAGGTATAGGAGACCCTTATACCGTTCGAAAAAGGACATTTTCTTGAATATGGTGAATGATTAAAATACAGGGTGTTCCATTTAAAATAAACCCGATATTACACATTGAATGATCTAATAATGAAACTGAAAATTCTGAACACCCTGTAAAGAGATGTTTAGTACTCAATCGTCAAATATATTCAACGAACTATTTAGATGTAAGAGAAAATTTGCTAGAATTTGTTATATCAATGAGTTATTAATTTTTTTCGAAATGTTCACATTTTAAAAAAGTCAGCATAATTCGGAACCCTCTGTATTTATATAGGTATAGAACTATTATGTAAGAGTATTTTATTTTTTAGGGGCAATCTGAAAATGCAATAAAATATAGGGTGTCCCATAAGAAAAAATATAACTTTGATACGCCACGTTTTATTGGAACATCCTGTATATTTCAAAATAATTTTAAAATGTAGCCTATAAGATGGTACAAACATTTTAGAACTTTTACCGTTTCGCTATAAACCTACATTGTATCCAAATTTAAGTCGATTTTCCATTGTAACTAAACAGATTCATTTTCAATTAATTTAATTAATTAAAGATCCCTATGTTAGTTGCAATTTTGTACCCCAAAAATTGTCCCGTTACCTACAGCCATGTACCACTATATATAATATTCATATTATCAAAGAAACACGCATACCCAAAGATTATATCGCATATCTACCTACCTACCAAATAAATATTTAATCAAACGAAAATGGCGCCAAGAAAACGAAGCAAAAAATGTAGTGGGTTAAAAAGGGTCATGTCAAGTATATAAGGTGTCATTATTTTTTTTAAATGCCATGTTTTTTTATTTTTATAATTTACATATTTGTGACAATCCGTTTCAAATTGGCGGAAATATTATCGCTGGTTTTATCAATCGGAAGTTATGCAACTGATAACAGGAGTAAATACGAGCCAGTACCTTCAAAATAAATCGGAGCAAGTACTTTCAAAATAAATCGTGGTACAATAAGCCAAGCTACAGTGTTGGAAGTGTCAAAAAGTGTTGGAAGAAAACCATCCGCACCATTGTTTAGACTTAGAGAATAGTTTCATGATATAGTGAGATGTTTTTCACTCTACTTTATTATTCACAACTTATCAACAATTCTATGCAAAAAAATGGTATTTTTTTAGCTTTTAGTAATCCTAGTGACCGTAAACCAGCTCAAATTTGTCAATTTTTTGACCATGTGGCCGAAAATAAGCTTGAATTGATCTGAATTGCGACCACAAGTATATTTTAACACTAGCGTCTAGCGAGCTGCAAGTCACAGATGATCCTGACCAATCAAAAACTACCGATGTTAGGATCCGTTGGCGTGAAAATTTAAAAATAATAGCTGTTTTCTATTGACAAAAATATGAAATTATTTCAATTAAAACGCATTGCAAATTGTTTGTTACTATGCAATTAAGTAAGATTATTTGATATTCGGCCGCATTTACTAAATCATAAAAACATTGCTACACTGAAAAAAAAGAAAAGTTTAGGAAAACTGTTTTCCAGTTGAATCAACTTGAGAAAATATGTTAAATTGGAATGAAAATATTGTTTGACGGTTTAACGACCTATTTTGTAATTTTAATTCACTCATTTAAGATTGAGTTTTCAAAAAACGTGAACTAATATACGTATTCATTCTTTAAATTAAAATATAAATCGTTAGATAGGAAAAAAAATAATATAACTTTTCTTTTTACACGTGGTATCGCAAAATTTTCTGTTATTGCTATATCAACAATAGTTGATATAGTAACAACAAAAAGTCGTTTAACAGCAATATCGTTATATTTGATTTAGTGAAAACTGCAGATTATCTGGTTAACTGAAATTTAAGAAATGGAATGGTTAAGTCTAATTCTAACGTTGATCAAAGTAGAAACTAGGAAAATACTGTTGACCTCTGTATCTGTTGTCATAAGGAAATATGTATATTTAACAAAACAAAGTACTAAGTCTATATTGGATTGTCTTATAAATAATTATAATTTATTCATACATTTTTTTATTACAAAATGAAAGCAATTTTTCTACTTCTTCATCACTGGGCTTACAAACAACACTTTTTTATATTTTTTTCTTCTTTTTATAATAGTAACAGAACAACATTATCTGATTTTTTTTCTTTTTGTGGAACAATAATATAGCGATAACAGGAAATTGATCGAGAAATAAGAAACATTAAATCATTTTTGTTTCTACTTAACGATTTATATTTTAATTTGGAAAAGCAAATACATACCTATAGTGGTTCAAATTTTTTGAAAACTCAACTTTGAATGACTAAATTAACATTACAAAAAATTCCTTAAACCGTTAAACAATATTTTTATTTCAATTCAACATATTTTGTTGAATTGAAATAACTGCAAAACAGTTCTCTCAACTTTCCTTTTTTTCAGTGTAGCAATGTCCTATAATAATAATATAATTTAATGTTTTTGTCAAAAGAAAACAGCTATTATTTTTATACTTTCGCGCCAACGGATCATAACATCCGTCGTTTTTTATAGGCCAGGATCATCTGGGACCTGCAGCTCGCTAGACGCTAGTTATTTTAACGGCCGAGAAATAGCGATGCTTGATTCGATTTGCGGTCATGTCAGTGGCGTAACTAAGGGGGGGGATGGGGGGATAGAACCCCCCAGAACCCTAAAAATGAAAAAAATTTAATACATAATCACAGCAAACCTATACTTTATTGAAATGTACTAAAAGCTATGAGCGTAGGCTATAATTTTATAAGAAAAACAAAGCTAAAATACAGTTTTAGGGGCTTAATATTTGAAAAAATTTCCGATACCCAAATCTCCCGGTAGTTAATCCCCCCCCCCCAGAGCTTCATCCTAGTTACGCCACTGGGTCATGTACAAAATATAAAGCTTAATACTCACTTAGGCGAAATTCGCGTTTTTTTGACATAATGTGTCAAATCCAGATTTAAAAATATTCGTGGCGGGAAATTTTAACTATTCTGCGATTTTTACAATTATCGTTTGTCACAAATCAAGAGAAATAACATAACCTAGCATTTTTATTATTATTTGTTTGTGTTTGAGCAATTTTTATAAAAAAAAACAGTCATGGATTCTTGTCATTACAACAATCATTTACAAAGATATTATAGTGTAGGAGGTACACAAACCTAATCTCTCAAGAATAAATTTATGATCTGCACAAACCATCAAAAAATTACACTATAAATGACAGTAATGACACAAAATCGCAAAATAGTTAAAATCATTTCAACTTTTTTGCGATTTATCCGCACTTTCGCGTTGGCGAATTTCGCATTTGTGAGTATGGATGAAATACGCGAATGTGCGGACAACAGTCTGGATTTGACACAATATGTCAAAAAACGCGAATTTCGCCTAAGTGAGTATTAAGCTTTACTCGAAAAGTAAATTAGGGCCCAGGTAAGGTTTAAATTTGTTTCATGTGTTATCTAAAAGATAAAAAAGGTCTAGATACTAGCATATACTTACCTCTCAAATATTTTTTGAATGGGTTTTGATTGGTTGCTGAAATGTTGTTATTTTATTCTTAGCTAAACAAAAAAAAGTAGAATCAAACAACAAGATTTAATTTCCAGTATACAGAAGAGGCACTAAGCAATGCCTTAAAAGATATCTGCGTAAAGCCTTGCAGAATTGGAGAAGCTTGCCATGTTTATGGGGTATCGGGAACAACCGTCTTGCCAGGTTTATGGGGTCCCGGGAACAACCGTGCAAGACAGGCTTTCTGGTCGAACAGCAGAAAAACCTAGAAAAGACCAGATCCAATATTCGGCAAAGAGGAGAATTAAATTGGGATATGTGAACTGACAAAATGTGGGCTTCTAGTAAATAAAGAACAATTGCTCGACACTGGGGCTGATTTGGCCAAAGATCTAGGCAAAGAAGCACACTTCCCGAATGGCAAACCTGGTAGAAGGTGATACCAAAACTTTCTTCACCACCATCTAGAAATTCGTGGCCGGGAACCGGAGGGTATAAATAAAACCCGAGAAGCAGTGAAGGAGTGCAAAACAAGAAAATGGTTCTCTGATCTTGAATTATTTTTAACCAAAAAAGGATGTTAGGATATCTTAGAAGACCCAACTCGCATTCTCAATACAGGAGTGTCATTATGTCCAAAAACATGGCTTACTTACTAGTCAGTTTTATTTTTACTTGAATATTTTTCGGGAATTTCGATATTTTTGCTGGCATAACAAACCGTATTAATTTGCTTTAGTCTTTTTTTATATTATTGTCAAGCCAAATAAATCGTTTATTTGCCTTAATTTGTTGTTTTTTTCTTATAATATTATCAGCCCTATTACCTAAGTTAATAAGGGTCACAATCCAATTTTCTCAATGGTCGACAACAGGTGTATTGATGGTCGACAATTGAACAAAATGGCCGGCTACAGGGTGTTTATGCTACTTTTCGATTTATTATTTTTTTATAAATTTTGAGTTTAAAGTGCGTCCATTAACCTTACATTCAAAAAAAGTAAAGTACCTATATGAGAATGATTTGATAAATTACTTAAAAATATTGGTATACAGGATTATAGTGGAATTAAATGCAGAAGTCAGCAATTTGACAATCTGGTTGCAAATAATAATATCGCAAAACCAAGATGAACGTTTTGAAGTATAAAAATTCTACTTTCGAAATCGTTTGTGTTCATTTAAATCTGACCATACTTGTAGGTAGCATTCACACCTGCTGAAAAATTGCATAGTAAAAAATTAAAATGGCCACAGATCGAAAACTATGCATCGGACAGTGCCTACTTTTTGCACTATTAAAAACTAATACTTGCCGGAGGATTAACGCTACAACTCAAAAAATAACCGAGTTATGAATTTTTCAAAAAAACTACTTTGGCCGATTTTTCCCGATTTTCTCCTACCGTCCGATCTCTGATTTTCTACGCGTATTTATTCTCTATTGATGCCATCACGATTACCCTGACAGTTTTAATTTTATAAGCAAAAAAATAAAAAAAGAAGTGATTTTTTGCATAGAATTACACTTTTTACACAAAAAAATTACTTTTTTCACAAAATGCTCACTCCAAATCTCTGTAGATTGGCCTACAATTATAATAAAGAATATTGCTAACGTGGTATAGAAAGAAGATACGGTCTAGTTACTGGTATCTACAAGGAATACTGTTTTGATTGCCCATTACTAACTTTGAAAGTCAAATTAAAGCTTTTACATAAATAACGTTTTAAAATTTAAACTACATTTGGAGATATCCAAGAATTAATTAAAATGTGTATGATATTACTTAACCGAATGAATATCTGAATAAAAAAAATCAAAGTCAAATTAAATTTTCTTCACACAATTTTCATTTCAATTGTAGTCAATAATTAAACACATAACCTCAAACCTTTTTTAATGGTAAAAAAACGCTTATAGTTTTAAATGATTCTTCAGCTTACACATAATTCCAGATCGCCCCCTAATTAAATGTTAAATAACAAGTTTTTAAACTAAAATTTACCTTTTTATAATTCACAAAAATCTTCAAAACGTTAAAAATCTACACAGTAATACTGACAATTCAACACTTGCAATAGCAGAAATTCTTGGTAAATACGATTCCAGGGAGTATGTGTGATTCCAATTGACTGATATTTCACCACATACTGATATTCAATACAAAATTAAATATAAACTTGTGGTTTTTGTACATAAATGTAGGAGGGAAATATATGAACTCGACAAGTTTAACTGATGAACAACGTAAATTTAGCAAAAAGTTAAAATCAGACTGTTTCTATCACTAAAGCTACGGTCAGACGAGCGTTTATTTTACGTGCGTTGCAACGTACGTTATGTGTTTATCTGTTTATCTAGCTACATTCTCAATAAAATGAATATTCACATCAAACACGATGAACGTTGTTTAAGCGTGTACATTTTCCTCTTTTGTTATAAAATATCTAAAGCGTAAAAAAGAAAGTGGTGTGTGCACCATATAAATTGCGAAACCCATGCTGCATTTTTTAAAATTTTTGTCTTTATAATCTTCAGAAGAAGTATCCCACAAAAGAACCCATGTTTCCAATTCATTAATCAAAAGCTCAACCATGTCTATTTTCTTTTAGTAACACATTACATTATAACTACTTATACAAACGTAAGTTTGGATCTATTGATTGATACAAACGGCACGCTGAAACGGACGTCGACAAGTTTCAACATGCGTCTAGCACATTGGTTCCCAACGGGGGCGATACCGCCCCCCCCCCGTGCTCGCTGCAGCCTTTTAGGGGGGCGGTAGCGGATTAAGAAGCAAATAATAAGCAGTCAAGAGGAATGGTGAAATAAAAATTATTTAATAAGGGTAAATAAGCAGTTTTAAATTAGCATTAATAGTAATACTAATAATTATAATAATTTCTTTTAGATCAGAATAGAAGTATATGACTTGTCCTCGCACGTTGATAAGCGAACGCGCGATGTTCATACAAAATAACATGTTTCGACATGTTCGCACACAGACAAGTTGAATCATGCACGAAATGAAACGTATAAAAGCAACAGCTCTACGAATTTTTTGTTAGTTAGTTGTATGTGCTTGGCCGCGATATATAGTCGTGAATCATAAGCTCTGACATAGTAAATAATCGTGAGTAGTGTGTCAATTTATAAACATTACTATCTATAAATCTATTGAGAATTTAATTTTTGTATGAAAATGGCTGAATCTACTTCTAAATTAAAAAAGAAATGCCGGCAATACAGTATTGAATATTTAAAATATGGATTTGCGGAATCTTCTACAAACAAATCATTACCTATGTGTTCAATTTGCCGAAAAGTTTTTTCAAATGAAGCTATGAAACCTTCTAGGCTACAAGAGCATTTACATAAAATGCATCCTGATAAGAAGAACAAAGATATATTCTATTTTCAAGAACTCGAAAAACAATAGTTAAAACAGCCAACTATATCAAACATTTTTGCATCGTCTTCTAAACGAGACGATGATGGGCTACGAGCCTCATATAACGTTTCATTGTTAATCGCAAAGTAAGGAAAACCACACACCATTGGCGAGGAATTAATTTTGCCGGCAGTCGAAGAGATATTAAAAACTGTTCTCCATCATAAGACACCATTTGATACCATTAAAAAAATTCCTCTCAGTAATAATTCAGTGCAAAGAAGAATAGATGAAATGGCAAATGACGTTGAAATATCATTATGCGATTACCTAAAGACTTGCAAATTTTCCATTCAACTCGATGAATCAACTCTACCAAGTAACGAAGCTCTACTTTTATCATACGTACGATTTATAAAAGAAGAAAAAATTCATCAAGAGTTATTATTTGCTAAGAATTTGGAATCTGATACAAAGGGACATTCTATATTTGATATCATGCAAGAATGTTTTCAAGAGAAAGAAATTTCTATTAGCAATATTTTGTCTGCTGCTACTGATGGTGCTCCAGCAATGACCGGGCGTCATAAGGGTTTTATGGCGCATTTGAGAAAAGCAGTTCCAAATGTACTCGCTGTACATTGTATTATTCACCGTCAGCATTTGGTTGCAAAAAAATTAAATGAACGTCTGCATGCGTCCCTCAATAACGTTATTAAAGCAATCAATATCATTAGAAGCAATTCATTGAATGACCGTTTGTTTCATAAGCTTTGCAATGAAAATGATGAAGACTACAATCACTTGCTGCTGCATACAGAAGTACGTTGGCTCTCTAAAGGTGTTTGTCTGAATCGTTTTTTCAATCTATTTGACTCAGTGTTGGAATTTATTGAAGAAAACGAACAATTGCGCGAAAACCTGATTACGTCAAAAAATGACATCGCTTATTTGACGGACCTGTTTAAAGTATTTAATCAAGTTACTCTACAATTGCAAGGTGATGATTTAAATTTAATTAAAACTAAAAACGTCAAAGCTGCTTTTGCAGGAAAACTTCTTATATTCAACAGAAATCTTGGTAGAGGTGAGTACAACCATTTTCCCACATTATCAACAGTGTCTGCAAAACCGGAAGATTTACTTACTTACTGCCACCACTTGGAAGTTCTTCATGTTGATGTTACAGAGCATTTCCAAGATATTTTAAACATGGAAATACCAAGTTGGGTTATAGATCCTTTTGCAAACACAGATACTGAAGGCTCATCAAATTTGGAATAGGAGCTATTGGAACTCACAACTAACGAAGAACTGAAAGTAAAATTCAAACGTGGATATCAAGTTCTGGCTTCAAAAACCAATACCAGTTCTCTATCCTGGATTGTGGACAATAGTACAGAAGTTGTTAATTGCATTTCCTTCGTCCTATATGGCTGAGCGTGCATTCAGTGCAGTAACTGATTTGCTGTCAAAGAAGAGGAACAGACTACACATCACTGAACGTGGCGATCTGCGATTGATGTTAACGAAATTGGAACCCGATATTAACAAACTGGTAACACTCCACCAGCCTCAACCGTCTCATTGATTTTTTCTTTATTATTAATTTTGTATTTCATATTGTATTGCATTTCTCATTTCTATTGTGATTGTATTTCTTATTGATTCTGTGTTTATATTTAAAAGTTTAATAAACAATTTTATTGTACATTTGGTAGTCGTTTAATAAATTTCTACTTCATCATTCCTCTAAAATAAAATTAACTGAAATTAATTTTTCGGTGAAATTTTTGTTCTCTTCTATAGGGGGCGGTGGTCCAGAAAAGGTTGGGAACCACTGGTTTAGCATTATACGACGTTCAGGATTGTACAGACGTCCGCTGATGTGTGACTAGTATTGAAAGTATAATAATGCTTCAACGTGCGTTACAACGCACGTAGAATACACGCTCGTCTGACCCTAGCCTAAGTAGGTATATTCGTTACGTTTTACTCTTACATATACCAAAAATAATTCCTCGTGGATAGAAGCATGGATAATTGATACAGCATGTAGCGAAAATAAAATGTTTTGTATATAAATCAACCAGAAAGATAAAAAAAAAGTATTTATGCCTTCTAAAGCCATGGCCAGATTCAAGAATTTGATTTATTTATCTAAGAATGCCTTTTTATATAGTTTGTCTATGATATTACATTAAAATTCACATAGACATATAGACATTGACTAAGCGATATTCTCACAAAAGTGACCTCTCTCCAGAGCGTCTATTTTTGAGGGTAAGAGAATATCTACCACTGAAATGTTTATTCATTTCTGTGGCCCTACTTTATTTCTATAACCTTCCTACTAATAAAGGTTATATTTGTTTCTACTTAGAGGTCTAAAACTATCGATAGCCCTATCGATAACCATCGATAGTTCCGACTATCGTATAATATCGATAGTTTTTATAACTATCGTTAGTTTCCGATAGTTTTATAACCGTTTTATTTTTCGCCCGTGTATGAAGCTGTTTCTCTGAAGGTGATGCCACGCCGCGATGCTACACTCATATTTCTCCATATATAATGGTTATCTATGCTCATATTCTGTCAATGTTCCTCTATTCTATGCGCAAACCATAGATGACAATTATAAATGGCGCAAACTTTCAAATTTTTATGCTTTGTTTTGAAATCTAGCGTCCGAATGTGATGACTGCGTTTGCTTGGCTGCGCGTTTGCGTACTTCTCACACACTTACAGTTGACTTGACTTGTCTAGTCGTCTGTTTATGTAAATACAAATTGTCGTGCTTGGCCGGCGTGGTTTACAGTTTACTTAATCCGTAAGTTAGATTATTTGAAATTAAAAATGGATCAATTCGTTATTCGATCTGCTGGATCTGGGACAAAAAGAATTAAAGGTAAGTTTTGGAAAAAACGTCTACCGAAATTAGCTTTGCCTCCCTGTAAAAATAAATTATATGTTTGATATTATACAATTTTCACAAACAATCAGTTAGTTTACACCGCGTGGACCAATTTGGTCCGTGGACCAAATCGTGGACTTATTTAGCTTAGAACATAAGTGTTTATACTGACTGTTTTGCTGGATTAAAATAGTCCAGGTTTAATGCCAGGGACCAAAATTGACATTTTTATATTAAAATGACATAACCTTAAATCTTTAGGAAATTCGATGGTAGACTTTGATTTTATTTAAAAATGGATACAAAAATAGTTGCAGTTGTAATAGAGTTCCTGAAAAAGAAAAAAAATATTCAAAGATTTAAATTAGAGTCATCGAAGTCTCCATATTTAAGAAGCAATTTAGCTTATTTGCTTTTAACTAGCAGTAATTTTGTGGGATTGTTAGACAATCAAAGAATATGGATGAAACCTAGAAGTAGTGAAAATTGGACAATAATGTTAAATCAGTGAAGTACAAATCCTCATTTAACCTATTTTTACTCTGTGCTTTTAGCAACCGCCACTTTGGTCCACGAACACTAATATGCCGTGTTTACACCGTCAAAAATTGAATTTAAACTACCCTAGATGAGATGGATCAAATTCGAGTACCAAATTTTACTCCTTGGTTGTTTACACCGAAAGTTAAGTACACGTGACGTCATTTAAACCTCGGACTAAAAATTTGGTACGTCCGGTGTAAACGTACCTAATGATAAAGAATGGTATTTTTGATTTTCAGAAAATCTATTTTGATGAGTCGCATATTATTCAAATTAATTCAAAGTTGTTCACACGGCTAGTTGTGATCTTGAAAATAATACAATACGAAACAAATAATTTAATTTTTACGGCGTCAGTATTTATTTAGAATCATGCATATTTTTCAGGATCAAATTCACATTCACAAGCATCTCAGAAAACGAAGTCGTCGTCTGAATGTGACACTGATGATTCTACATCTGTAACCTACGATGAAACCGATCGAATTGAAGTTGGAACTGCCGGTGCGGATGGTGAGACTTTAAACAATAAATCAAAGATTAAAAGAAAAAAATACTCCATTGTTTGGAGGTATTTCAAAAGATCAACTGATCGAAAATTCGCAAAATGCAATACTTGTGGGAAAGAGTATAAGACTAGTAGCAATACAAGTAATTTAAGCGACCATTTAAAAAGATTTCATCCAATATGGAGTGAAAGCACTGGTGAAAATCTAGATCTCGCTTCTGTTGATCCCAACACTAGTGCTAGTACTTCTACCTCTGCACGTTCGAGTGTTAGATCTATCAGTCCATTTTTTAAGCGAGATCTGTATTATGATGATTCTTCCCAAAGGAAGAAACTATTGGACAGAGCAGTTCTGGACATGATAACTTCTGATTTTCAACCTTTTACAATTGTTAGTGATGCAGGATTCAACAAGTTGGTGTCTTTGTTGGATCCCAGATATAAACTGCCAAGTCCCTATATATTGGGTAATATTCTCAAAGAAGTGTATTTAGAAGAATATTCAAAATTACGAAATGAATTACGTGATGTTGACTTTATAGCAATAACCACAGATTCATGGACATCTATTGCGATTGAATCATATCTTACAGTCACCTGTCACTATGTGGATGAAAATTTCAGTTTAAAATCACGTGTTTTGTCCACAAAGCCTTTACCAAATGGACTAAATCATACGTCAGAAAATCTTGCAGACACTATGAAAGATATTTCTGAGGAATGGCAGATAAGTGCTAAAGTCATCTGCATAGTAACTGACAATGCCCCCAACATGATTAAAATGTGTAGTCTACTGAAGATCAAACATTTACCCTGTTATGCACACACTCTTAATTTAGTAGTGCAGGACAACCTAAAGCTGGTTCACGACATTGTGAAAAAAACAAAGGATATTGTGACGTTTTTCAAAAGTAGCCCATTGGCAATGGACATATTTTTAAAGGAACAGAATGTCAAAGAACCTATCAAGCTTATTCAAGAGGTCCAGACCCGTTGGAACAGTACATTCTTCATGATTCAAAGGATACTATAAACCAGTGATGCTCTAGGTCGTGCTCTGCTGAAATTGCGGAAGGCTCCTCAACCTCTCACAGTTGATGACCTGACAATTTTGGGAGATATTGAGAAAGTCCTAAGTTGTTTCCAAGAGGCAACAAAAAAAATCTCAGGTATAGCTTCAAATAATTAAAATATGTGATTCATGAAAATTTATATGTGTACATTTACAAAAAAAATTCATTCTTGCAGGGAATGCCTATGTGACAATATCATTAATAATACCAATAACTTTTGGTATTCAAAATTTCCTGAACCAATGTTTGGCTAATTTGGCAACGGAAGAAGGAAAAACGTTTTGTAAAAATCTGGCGGCATCCGTGGAGAAGAGATTGGTCCCTTATGAAATGAGATCAGCACCTAGACTTGGAACAATTTTGGATCCACGGTTCAAAAAAGAAGGATTTCGAAGTGCAGAAAATGCCACAGCAGCAGCTGTACTTCTTGAGAATGATATGCAATATATGCATAATCTTTCTCAAAGGAGCCGAAGGGATGAAAATTCTGGAAACTCGTCGTCTGAACCAGTAAACTTAAACTTGAGAACTTCAACTGCACACAGCAATATGAGCAGCTCGAGCTTAGCCCTTTTTGGATTTTTACAGCAAAGATTAGAGGCAAAAGTAAAATCAGTGACAGCAGATGTAATTATCATCAAACGACAATACTTAGAAAGGCAAAATGCTCCAGATAACACCGATCCTCTTGCATTTTGGAAGGTATTGACAAACCGTAAAGTAAATAATAGTAGGAGTAATTGATAATTTATTTTTTGTGTTATAGATAACAGGGAACGAATTGTATCCGTTGAATTTGTTAGCAAAAAAATATTTTTGCGTTCCAGCTACATCGGTGGACAGTGAAAGAATTTTTAGTTCTACAGGGCTAGTAATCTCCGACCGGCGATCGAAGCTGAAAGCTGACAAAGTCAACATGATTGTGTTTTTGCATAAAAATAAATAACCACTCTACCTTAACTTGTTCTTTTATAAAAATAGTTGTGTTTTTGAATAAAAATAAATAACCGATTTGCTTTAATTTGTTCCTTTTTTTTTCAAATTCAATGTTCTGTATTAATTTTCTCTGACTATCGAAAACTATCGATAGTTATCGATAGTTAAGTCGCTATATATCGAAAATTATCGATAGTACCGACTATCGATAGTTTTAGACCTCTATTTCTACTGGTAACCTAAAGCAGTTAGCCGTGTTGCCAAATGTCTAAACCAGTGGTCGCCAACCTCTCAATGTGTTGAACTACATTGTTAATTTTGAAATAAACAGCGAGCTACCCACACGGAAGCCACGTAACGCAACGTAAATGAAATAATCCACAATTATTTTATCATTATATGTATTTATTTTACTATTTAACTGGTAATACATAGGTACTAATAATAAACTAATAACAAAATAACTAGTACGTACTTTTTCTTATCTACATTCCTACCTACCAAACGAAGGTGTTTGAAAAATAAACACAAACTTTTATCCAGCCACAACGGCATGTCACGTAAGATTTAAAAATAGTTAATAATAACAACAAAAAAGTAAAGCAATATCATGAACATAAACATTGAAAAATAAAAAAGCACGTTCAATGAGAATGCTGACACTCAGACTCATCGATAATTTTTTTAATGTTTGCAGTATAATTCGATACAGCCATTCGAATACAATTATCCAAATGTTCATCTGTAAGTCGATTGCGATATTTGTTCTTAATAAACTTCATATTGGAAAAGGAAGATTCACACAAATAGGTTGAACTGAATAATGCTTTCACTTTCAAGGCAACACGGCATAGAACTGAATATTTGTCTTTACTTACAATAGGCCAGATACATTTGCTACTTGAGACTAACGATTTTAAGGCTGAATCATTTTGAAACTCAATTACTTCCATTTCTGTTGCAGCGATGTCTTCGCCAAAGTTCTGCATACACAAGTTGCAAACTGTTGGATATCAATTTCCATAAAGGGTGAAACAACAAACTGCGCTACAAAAGCCATTTCGTTGAAATCCTTAAAACGATTTTTGAAGTTATTCTTCAGGGTAGAAACTTTTTCTACATGATATTTGCTGTCATAGAGTTCTAATGGATTTTTAGATATTTTTTTGTGAAAGAATAGGAAAATGCTTGGCATCGCTGTTAATTTGGTTTTGTTCCCAAAACTCCAGCTTTTTGATAAATGCTTTTATATCAGAAATCATTTCCGCTAGTTATTTGTCTCTCCCCTGAAGCTGCAAATTAAGTTCGTTTAAATTCTCTGTAATGTCCACGAGAAAACCAAAATCTCTAAGCCAGATTGAATTTTCTAGTTCCGGAGACGGTTCATCGCGTTATTTGAAAAATTGAACTATGCCAGATAGGCCATCATTAAAACGTTTCAACACCCGTCCTCTACTTAACCATCGGACTTCAGAGTGAAGGAGTAGGTCCCCGTATTGACAGTTAACTTCATCGGCCAAGGTTTTGAATAATCTTCTTTGTAACGCCTGAAATCTAATCTTGTTCACAATTTCTACCACCAGTTTCATAACGTTGTTTAGTTTCAGGAAATTTCCACATAATGCTTGCTGATGGATAATGCAGTGGTAAGAGAGAAATTGCTGAAAAGTTTTATCTTTACGACATAACACCACCAGACCCTTATCACAACCCACCATACCTGGAGCGCCATCGGTTGTCAAGCCTACCATTTTCGATATTGGAATTTTCTCGGAAGAAATAATATTTCTTAAATGAGAAAACAACTCCTGTCCAGTAGTGTGTCCTTTCAGTGGAATAAACTTCAAAAGATCTTCTTTAATCGTAAAATCACTGAAAACCACGGCCTGACGAACACGGTTATCTGGGCAATGTCAACGACATCTGTTGATTCATCCAGTTGAAGTGAAAAATAAACACAGTTATCCAAGTCAGTTCTTAACTGTAAAATAATATCATTGCTCATTACTTCTACACGTCTCATCACTGTATTAGCAGAGAGCTGCATAGATTTTATAACTGAAACTATCTCGGCTTTATTTCTAAAGTTGTCAAATAACGAATCAGCAGCTTCTAAAAACGCCTGTTTTATCATTTCCCCGTCTTCACAAGGTTTCTTTTTTTGTGCAATTATCTGGGACACACGGTACGATACTTCAGTTGCAGCCTCATTTTTGTCGACTGTTCTTAAAAATATTGATTATTGTCCAATTAATTGCTTTTTTAACTGTTTCAGTTTCTCCTTTCTGGCGCCAGAATGTAGTGGGAATGAATTATTTTTTGTTGTTCTCTACTAACCCAACCGCTGGACGTTTAGAGGTGAGCGATATTTCACGAACTGTGATTTTTTAACTGATATTTTAAAATCACATATAACGATCGTTAATTCTTTCTTTCACAATGCGTGAATTGATATCTGTTCTTTTTTTATCGCAGTTATACATTTTCATAGATCGCAACTTGGCATTCGTTATCACGAATCACTACGAAAGCCGGGTAGCATTTTCATATGTAATATAGCGTATCGCAGTGTAGTTCTACCGAAATACATTTTGTAAACCACGTTCATGGTTATGGATAATGATGATAGTTTATCAATTTGGGAAGACTTTGACAAGGATATAACACAAATTAGGCATTGTCTACAGCTATAATAGAAATGCAGCGATATTTAGAGACCGACTTTGCACCACGACAATCAAATCCATTGGAATGGTGGAACGAAAATAAATTTATGTTCAAATATTTGCCAATTCTAGTTCGACAAGTTTTTTGTAATTTAGCTACTTCAGTGCCGTGTGAGCGCCAATTTTCTAAAGTAGGCCAAGTAATTTCTGAAAGAAGAAGTCGTTTAAGCAGTAAGATAGCAAAAATGATTCTATTTGTTGGAACAATCGAAAAATTAATGGATTAACATTTATCATGTTTTTAAATTACATATTACTTACTTATGTATAAAGATTTTTTACATATGTAATATGTAGTAAACACTTTCTTATGTTTAAATCATCAACCTATTGATAAAACCGGCAATCCTGTTCATGTTCCTACATAAAGTGTTAAACTGTAATCAAATCCTATATGTTTAAGTATTGCTGTTGTTTGTTGGGTAAGGTTAAGTTTGGCCGTTGTTATAATTGCTATTGTTTAATATCAAAGTCAAAATAAATGAGTATGTTGTCTGATTTAATAATAAGTATTATAATTTTTTGTATTAAATTAAATAACAAACGAAAAAACAGGATATAGTTCTCAGAATCTTATTAAGCAGAAAATAAAATAAATGCCATTAATATAAGTAAACTGTAGACTAACCAATCGAAACATACCCAAAATGAGCAGTATCACAACGGGTCAAACTTACGTTACGTGTACTTGAAACTGTGATCACATCACGTTTAAAAATCACTGATATTAAAAAATCACAATAATAAATATCAGTGTGATTGAAAAATCACGATATCGCTCATCTCTATGGACGTTGGTTACGCGTTCAGTTTTAAACTAAGCGCAATGTCGCCGCGCCGTGCGTATTTATCCCGTTCAAAGCAATCCTGATCGTTCTCGAACACTAATGCGCTGGTCGGTTCTAGCCGATTCTAGCTTGATGGCGTCAGCGGCAGATCGCTCACCGCAACGTTGCCGCTGTTTATGTTTAATATTATGACAATTAGATTTTTTTGTGGAATTTTCGAAAGCTTCTCTGATTGCAGATTGATTAAAATCGTTGTGAGAGCTACCAGAATTGCCTCCGCGAGCTACCGATAGCTCGCGATCGACAGGTTGGCGACCACTGGTCTAAACCAATGAGTATAAAGAAATTTTGACAATTGAGAGTACTATCACGAGTGCGTTCAGAAATATTATCCAGTGTTCCCCGGGTAGATAAGTTTACCGTTTTGTGTTCAAATATTACAGGAGGTTACTCGAATTAATGATGTCATAGCGTTGAAAATTCAAAAATGTGTGGAAGTTTTACCCAAAGTGTTCCTTTCTTACCGTACTAACAGAGCACGGTAAGTATTACCAGACATGCGCAATACAGCCATTTGACAGAAACATTTTTGTTGGGATATTTTTATGAACTGTGATATCAGGGTTGTGAAACAGGCGTATTAAACAGCAAACCATCATCCTGTTCATTAAACTGACGCTGCAAATTAACAATGTATATTATGCCTTTGTGGTGGATAATAGCAACCATATCATAGTGGAAACGGGTAATATATGTCTTCAGCATATCAAGGGTGTTTATAACATGTTATTGTTATTGCCAATTATTACATTAACGTTTATTTACAGAAGGAGCATGGGTTTTTTTGGATATGACCACAGATATTCTGGAGCTTTTTAATTTACGGCCCCCAGTTGGAAAATAATTGCAAGAGCCCGAGGTGCAAGACATGAACACAAACAGTGATAAAATGTGGTACCGTAGCATTGTTATATTCACTACTACCATCCCTAGAAGAATTCGACCAATCATCTGACAATTACGCACTGTTTAACTGGCATATCATAAAAATTTTATGCGGCTCAATTTGTTTAAACTTTAATTTTTAATTACCTAACCTTAAATTTATAATTTCGACATAATATATTATTTGTTGACAGTTATGTTGCTGGTTCTGGGAATACTTTAACTCTAGTCGATGACGTCAATTTACCGGGTAAAGCTTACCTTTCCTCAACTACCTCATTTTTGAATGCACCCCAGCTGTCAGTAGCATATATTATTTGTGGTCTGTGCGTTTTCATTTTCGTCTCAAATTTAACTGAGTTTTGAAAATTAAAAAAGTTATCAATTGTCTCAGTTCATAGATACCTAGTGTGTTACATAGAGGAAAACAAGAAAAAAACTTCATTTGTCTATGTTGTGTTGATTCTAATATACACAATAGTCAATACACAATACTGAAAACAAAATCCAAAATCTACACTATCTGTTTACTTCATGTCACGCTTCCTTATTCGCAAACAGCAAATACAAACGACATTTTTGAGTACAAAATAAAAATCCTTACTATTTTGTCGGTTCACTCAAAAATAGTAATAGAAGTAAGTTTTCTCCCGGGGGGCAACACTTCTATCGCCTCATGAGAGAACAGGATTTCAAGAATACAGTTTCAGCTATGTCAGTAGAACCATGTCCACTTTCTATCGGTTGTTCTATTCTATTGCCGTCAAGAATAGAGGTACAGAAAGAGAGAAAGCTACAACTGACCATACATTCGTTTCCTCGTATTTTTCGGTCTGTTTTCACCACTGAAAGTATGTTTATTCATTTCAGTGGTTTCCACAGCACAACACAACTAAATACGAATCGATTAGTCAATTTCTATAATATGTCTATGAACCTTCGTATATTATAGATGTCGCTGTAAAGTTTTTAAATCGGCTTCAATTAAGTTCTGTTTTTATATCATACTGACTTAATTCATCAAAGTTTATGGTTCTAAAAAGATTTAAAAATATTAGAATTTTGTATTTGATTGTATCTATTGCTGTATAGTTTCAACGAAATTAATCAATAATCAATAAAAGCCCGCCCTAAAACTCATTTATAATTTTATATGACAAAAAACAACTTCTGTCGATATCTATTAATATCAGTAAAATTATTTCTTCGCCTCTAAAAATATGTACAAGTAACAAACTAACCGAATCAAAAAAATTACCTGTCAATAATTGAGAAGCTCTGATGTTCACATTCAATGTATTACATAAAAAATGACCAACTGAGGTACGTTCATTTAGAATATATGTATTTATTGATGAGTTTCGAAATGTTGCCAGGAGATATACTCCACTAGCAACAAAACTTCACTATCAATATCATCTTATTGATGAAAGTGTTTTGGTCAGATAGGATATTTTCAAACATACCGCGACACCCTCGTAGATTATCGATTTTGTAATAACGAACTTCCCCTAGTGGGATGGGTAAGTTTTGTCAAGTAGACTGTGGGTTATCTATGACGTAGAGTTACGCAATAAATTAAAAGAAAAAAGATGTCCACCGAAATTGTGAAAATCGAAAACTTGGAGTATCGAGCCATCATGAAGTATCTGTATTTAAAAGGGTTAAGAGATAAGCATATTTACGAAGATATGCTTAATACCCTTGGTGATAAATGTCCTTCGTATGCACCGTGAGAAATTGGACTGCATGCTTTAAAAGAGGTAAATTTTCCATTGAAGATAATGACCGATCGGGAAGGCCAGTTTCTGTGTCAGTCCCCGAAAATATATATGCAGTTCATGACATGATTTTATCAGACCGTCGAATTGGGCTAAAACGGATATCTGAAGCACTGAATATATCATACGAACGCGTTCATCATATAGTTCAAGTCAATTTGGACATGAGAAAAATTGCTGTAAAATGGTTTCCCAAATGTTTGAATGTTGACCAAAAGCGTGCAACGGTAGAAGCATTGCGTTTGATCTGTGCTCGATTTGAAAACGATGTAGACTTCTTAAACTGAATTGTTACTATGGATGAGACTTGGGTACATTTCTACGATCCAGAAACAAAGCAACAATCGATGGAATGGCGACACTCTGGTTCTCCAAGACCCAAGAAGTTTCGTGTCCAAATATCTGCTGGAAAAGCTCTTGTTTCAGTTTTTTGGAATTGCCATGGAGTAATCATGATTGATTTTTTGGATAAGGGTAGAACAATAACTGGAAATTACTATTCGACATTACTGACCACTCTATGGGGAAAAATTAAAGAGAAATGACGCGGAAAGCTATCCAAAGGTGTTTTGTTTTTGCCGGACAACGCCCCTGCACACAAATCTCATGTTGCCATGCAAAAAATTCGTGATTTAGGGTTTGAATTACTAGAACACCCCCCTTATTCACCAGATTTGGCTCCGTCCGACTATCATCTCTTTCCTCAACTGAAAAAAAAGTTTAAAAGGTCGAAAATTTTCTTCCAATGGGAGGTAATAAAAGCTGTGGAGGTCTGGTTTGCAGAGCAAGAAGAAACATTTTTTTTTAAAGGTCTAGAGACGTTGCAGGTTCGCTGTAATAAATGTATCCAATTAAGAGGAGAATATGTAGAGTAATAAAATATTTTGACATTGAAATTTTGTTTGGTTGTATAGTCGGCTAAGAATTTTACAATATATCCTCGTATATATATATATATATATATATATATATATATATATATACAGGGTGGCGCATCAAAAACAGTCCACCTCAAATATTGTTGGCGGCTAAGGTTTTTGCGGCAAACCCCGAGACACGTCGATTTTGTTTTCGAGGGGGACAACTTTTGATAGTTAACTTATGGTTGTACGGTCATCCCCCTAAACGGGATAACTACCCCTTCGAGAATCTTTAATGGCAGGGGGGGTTGAGTGGCACATAATTTGAAAGGTATTTCGATTCTCTTTAAATACATGCTAACATTTTTGTGTTAAGTGTTAAAATCAATGACAAAAACCAGATTGAAATCTCCGTTGTTAAAGAAATTGGAATAAAAAGCTGAATTAATAATTAGGTGATAACATTCCAATAAAATGTTATTATTTTTATAAGAAAAAGAAAGGCAAATAAAAAAGGAGTAAAAAATTAAATTCATGAAAATCTAAATACTAAAAATAAAATTAAACCTCTTATACCTTTTAAATTATAAATCTATTCTCATTTATTACTGAAATAGCAAAAAAGATATTTGTCAGCTATTGACGTGATAAGAAATAGTTTTTAGTAGAATTTTATGGGTACCTAGTTTTATTTTAGTGAAATTCCTTCATTCTCTAGTTCAAAGTGAATTAATCTAATTATCATGGTTTACACCACTGCAGAGAAAACTGAAATTGCTGCACACTATTTTAGAAACAACGAGTCTGCACGGGCAGCTGCAAGAGTTTTTAAGGAACGTAATTTCGGTAAGAATGTAAGACATCCCTACGTGATAAATTTAATATCTAAGTTCATGGAGACCGGAAACGTTTCTAACAGAAAATATGAATGACAACATCCTGTTACTAACGAGGCTACACAGGTTTCCCTTTTGGGACATGTTGCATTAGATCCCACTTCAAGCACAAGACAAATAGCAGCAGGCAGCAGCTACAGGAATTCCACGTAGAAGCATTCAGAGGGTCTTGAAATAGCATAAATTCCATTCCTATAAGATTCATCTCGTACAAGAGCTCAACGAAGACGATCCATATCGCCGTATCCAATTTTGTGAGGAGATGACTAGCCCCACTTTTATATTTGATATGCTTTTCTGACGAATGCACGTTCTTTCTTAATGGTCACGTGAACAGACAAAATTGCAGATACTAGAGTGATGCAAATCCTGCAATTATGAGAGAACAACATACACAGGCTCCACAAAAATTGAATGTGTGGGCTGGGGTTATTGGAAATAATATTGTTGGTCCGTTTTTCCTACCTCATAACTTGATGGGTGAATCTTATCTTAATTTGCTCGAAGACCTCATCTACCCTCAAATTGTGGAGATAATGGAAAACGATGATCAGATCCCAGAAAATGATTTTTTTTTCAACGAGATGGCGCTCCACCACCCTATGCAGCTCCCGTACGTGACTTTTTAGATCAACATTTTCCCGCACATTGGATTGGTAGAAGACCCAGATAGCACGCAAGTTTGCTGCAAACTTGCTCGATTTTTGATATTGAGTTACTCAAGCAAATTTGTCATATTAAGCGTGAAACAAGTTTGCAACAAAATTGCCATGTCAAAGGTGAATATGAAAAATTGTTGCAAATTTGATGCAAATTTAAAAAAAAACATTTAATTGTTTTTGTATTTAACCGTAATCAATTTTATCACTTATATGCGAATAAGCTCAAAAAACATAAAATGTATTAGGTAATAGAATAATGTTTAAATATTCATAAAATTTAGACATATCATCGTTGCGGCCGGATACTATTTTATTTAAAGATCAGGGTTTCACTACGAAAAGAAGAAGATTAACATAACCTTACACAATGAACTGTTCGTTGTTCGTTGAGGGTCAGACGCCATTAAAGATGAAGATTTTAATGGTGAGTTTTGGTGGTTTTATCTAGAAAAGAGTGTTTTCGCGCGTTATTAGTGTTAGTGATTCTATATCGTTATAATAGTTGCCAGAGACCCTGAAATTCTATCACGATTCTATATAGTGATTTTCGTTGTATAGATGTAAGTATCTTATTTTTATATATAAAAATAATGTTTGTGTAAGAATATGCGTCTATTAATATGAATTGTGTTTATTTAACTTCAATTTCCAATTACTGATTAAATAAAGTAGGAGAATAAGTTATAGAGCACGTGGGTTTCTTTTATTTATAATAGATAATTATTAATTTTTTGATTTCTGGGTAAAAGTATTACAATCAAAATAAAATGATACTAAGATGTAATATCTCATTTCAAAAACTATAAATTTATTTATCTCAAATATAGATGAGTGATATAACATATTCAGAGAGATGGGGAAACAGCAGTTTTCATGAATTTGACAATCTTCTGAAGTAGTTTATATAGTCATACAAGTTTTATTATTTTATTACAGGTTGTAATTGAAAAAACTTTCAGTTCAGCTGGCTACCCTATTCAATTAGTGACTGACCTAACAGAAGGCTTAAACAGAGTGGAGTAGAAGGTTGACTCCATTTTATCCCAAACAGAGAATACTGCCAGAGCTCCAAATCAAAATGACAATTGGGAAAATATGCAACAAATTTTTGTTTTTAAATCAAATTCAAATAGGCAGATATTGAATAAAATTAAAACAAATTGTTGAATTTGAATTACCCTTATTTATTTTTTTGTTTAATATTTTCGTAAAAACAAAATTGATACACATTTTCTTATTGTAAACTTGTTTCTTTTTCGAAAAAATGTCTTTCAATCAAACACAAATGAAATTGTTTGAATTAGTTTATCACAATTCAACCTTTGTTTCAGAGCTGAGAGACAACAACGAAAAAATGATGTAAATAATATAGGTTAATAAAAGTTCTTAAATTTGTTTGTCTACTTCATTTGAAACTACAAATGTGCCGTAGATGCTAATAAAAGTCGTTGACATCTAGGATAAAGGAGGAAATGAATACTAGCAAGTCCCTGTGGGATATATACTATTCTGACATTTGACACCCAGTTGTGACTTGTGACAAGTTTGAGTTTATAAACTTTAAGCAAGTTTCATATGGCTGACTTGGTGCAACTTTGATATGTGGTAACTAGCAAGTTTGCTTTATACTTGCAGCAAGTTTGTGAACTTGCTGTAGCAAACTTAATGCAAGTTTAGAAGTTTGATGTGTCAAATATGATGTAAGTTTGTAACAAGTTTAAATTGCTATTTGGGGAGGTTCCATTGAATAGCCCCCAAGATCGCCTTATCTATCACCGTTGGACTTTTTCTTATGGGGTTATTTAAAAGGGGTTGTTTACAAAACGCAACCGAACTCTTTAGAAGATCTTCGCCACCGGATAACTGTGACATGTGGTGAAATAACTCCTGTTATGCTACAAAATGTTCGGAACAGTGTTGAACAAAGGTTGTGTTATTGTTTGGAAGTAAACGGATCACAATTTGAACACTTACTTTGATTAAAACTTTTCTGACAACTTTTTTTTTAATTTCTTTCACACACACTTCCAGCTGGTTTTTGTCATTAATTTTAACACTTAACACAAAAATGTTAGCATGTCTAAAGAGAATCGAAATACCTTTCAAATTATGTGCCACTCAACCCCCCCTGCCATTAACGATTCTCGAAGGGGTAGTCACCCCTTTTAGGGGGATGACCGTACAACAATAAGTTAACTATCAAAAGTTGTCCCCCTCGAAAACAAAATCGACGTGTCTCGGGATTTGCCGCAAAAACCTCCCCTGCCAACAATATTTGAGGTGGACTGTTTCTAATGCGCCACCCTGTATATATCATTCCATATAGAATGTGCAATGAATAAGCTCAATTTTTCGG
This sequence comes from Galeruca laticollis, assembly GCA_963921935.1. Taxonomy (NCBI): domain Eukaryota; kingdom Metazoa; phylum Arthropoda; class Insecta; order Coleoptera; family Chrysomelidae; genus Galeruca; species Galeruca laticollis. Next base: position 6,374,228 of record OY998178.1, read on the forward strand.
GATCAAAATTACATCCTGAATGTATTACGAAAAATTAACTGGCTCGACCCTTACTTCGTGGAATCTATTCATATTAGTGTTTTAAATGAAACTCACTGTTTCTAGCTAATTCCACAATATAATGAAAAATGTTGAAAATTCTAAAAAAATTAGCTAGAAACAGTTAGTTTCATTTAAAACACTAGTATTACTAAAAGTTTATTCTGGATTGCATCCACTATCTATTTCAAATACTGTTCATCATTCTTTGTCTGGTAAATGGTCAATTGATTGAGAATTATTGCAACATTATATAAATTCAGTTAATTATTTTAAAAATACAGCATTGTGAAATTAAAATTTTGAAATCAGTGGAAAATATTCAAAGCTATACGTTCAGAGATAATTATTTTGAAGCAGTTCACATATATAATATTAACAACGACATAATATAAACGAACACGACTCTACTTAGAAAAATACAACAAATAAAACATACATATCTAATAAATTTGAACAAAGTATTCAAGTAAACATTTTTCTTGAAACTCATTATCACTAACCTGTTCATTTTTATATAATATAAACTTGCAGTAAACAGCCACGCTTTAGTCACAGCCTAATAAACACATATAATGCGTCTCACCCTCGCGCCACACGGTGTCGCCTGCGTCCAATCAATATTTTTAAGGTAGTGCAGCACGTGGTTCCTTAACCCTTAAGGCCGATTTATAAACTTGCAGTTGCCGTTTCCGTTGAAAGTTAAAAAGCTACTTTCACATTTCCGCATTTATATTCTCCGTTGCTGTTACCGTTCGCCGTTGAGCGTGACGCTCCCTGACGTTCAGACATAACGAAGTTTTAAGTTTTGTAGTTCGCTGTTTGTGCCGTTCGCATATTAACCAATCAAAAGCCTGATCGTTTGGCAAGAATCGAGCTTAGTGGGTTTAACATAATCTTAAATATGTTATTAAAACCTGGGTAGCTGATTTACGTTGATTGATTTATTTTTATTGATTTGATGATTTGTTCTTTGTGAAGAATGAATTTCGATATGGATGACAATAATGTTCTTCATGACATTGGCTCAAGAAATCATTGTAGATGTAGAAAGAGGTAATAAAGATAAAGATTATCTACCCTGAACACAACGGCGGCGAACATCAAACGTCAGGTTTATAAATTGACACTAACAACGGAAACTGCAACGGGAGCGGTAACGGCGACGGCAAGTTTATAAAAGCTTCAGGCTACATTCATAATCAATTCGCTGGCCAAGTGTCACTTTGGCACGCAAGCTTAGCAAATCTATTTCAGTGTGATCGTTCACAACGCAATTTGGCGTCAGAGTTGAAGTTGTCGAAATTTCTTGCAAGCTGCAAACTTTCACTTCGACTTGCACTTCGTGCCGGCTATGGGACATGCGCATTAATACTTGTTTTTTGATATTTCTGTCTGATAGTTTGACATTTTCCTCGAATTGTATGTTTTTGGTTTGTTTTTCTTGATTTTTCCGTACGACTGTGGAGGAGGACATTACTTCTACTTTACTTGCAACAATGCTGATTTTGCTTTAAAAAAAGGCAATTGTTGATGCAGTCTGCATTGAATTGATATTCCGCGTTATCCTTCAGTACTAAACTCCAGTATATACTGCTATAAAAAATTAATCCAAATTACATATTGTAATGTTTTTCTTATTTATTTAAACAATAAACGGGTGGGAGAAATTTTAAACACTCGGTATGGCTACTTACTAATTTATTTAAAACACTAAACTACTCACTCACACTTAATTTATATATACACACCAACTTAATTATTAATTTATATCAACAGTATATTCACTCAAACTAATTTATATAAACACTTAATTAATTTATATTCACTTATTTATTTGTTTATTTCACGATGTCAAATTATCAACTCCCTAACTCTTCCTGATCAGTCCCCTTATATACTAGTGCCTTTTGTACTAGAGAATTCCGGGCAGCGGCTTATACACGCAAATAATTTTTCTGGCCTTTTCTAGATAACTCTGGTCACAAAAACCAGTTCTAGATAAGATAGTCTCAATCGTAAACAGTTTTTTATAACTGCGTATCCGCTATAATTTTAACTATTATACCTGGCTTAGACAGGGTCGGTTTTAGGGACTATACCAGTGTGCTGTTTCGTAACATTACCCCCTCCTTAAATGGAAGTTCCTCCTGGAACTTTTGTGTAGCCGAGACTGGATGTTTGAATCGGCAACTGGCCCCATTTCTACACTTTCCGATCTTATGGAAATAGCAGGGCACCGTCTTCATCGGATACTGATAACGGGGGTTGTAGCTGCAAATTAATATCTGGACACCGGTATCTTGAAAGATAATCTCTACCATGTTCCTGATGATTCGCCAATCCAACTGGTTACTCGCTATCTTAGGCATAGCCAGTTTCTTCACGTTGGATTCCAACACATGGTCTCGGAGGTTTCGAAGTGCTTTCCACACATCGTGGTAGGTAGGTCGATCTTGGAATTCATTTTTAGTTACCACGTAGAAGACGTACCGCGAATTATGTTTCAATTTCAGTGTCTTGCCAGGGGCTGGAATCTGGTATTTCTAATTGCCCGAACTTCTTTCGAAAGACGGTTGCCAACCCTCGTGCGTTCTTGATACGGGCGAGGATGTTGTATGCCAGTGAATAATCTTTCGGGAGAGTGAACAAATCTTGTTGTTGTTCCGAAGTGACTCCATATCTAGCTTTCCCGGTACCTCCATACGCGCCCATAAATTCATCGAAGGTGGGGTCAGACACATCTCGAATAAGGTTTACTCCTTCCTCTATGTCATGGTCTCCTTCGAATGGCGCTAGTCGGTTTCGGTGAACTACTTTTCGTTTTCCGTTGGGATCTTGCTTATGCGATATAAAACATCATTGATCCTTTTCTTGATTAAGTATGGACCTTCCCAGGATTTTTGTAATTTTGGAGAAAATCCTTTTCTCCTCGCCGGGTTGTGAACCATACTTTGTCCTCTTCTTTAAAACCGCCTTCTGTGGCCTGCGTGTCGTACCGACTTTTAATTCTGTCGCTGGCAACTTGAAGATTTGTTCGAACTAATTCATGAATATCGTCCAGCCTTCTTCTCAATTGGATCACGTAGTCTTCGCCTGCTATATCTTCTCCAGGCCGACAGCCAAATTCCAGGAATAGATTGTATTGACAGCTAATCTCTCAACTAGCAGACTTATTTTGCCTTTTTGAGAACGCCCATAACACTTTAACCACATTTTAGCCGTTTACAATTATACGCTTCAACTGGTTTCTCAACAAGTACTGCACCATCAATAATTTGTATTTATGATGGATTTGTTTGTGGAGATAATATTGCATTCCCAGCTATTATTGTACAAAACAAGTCGAAACTTTTAAACTCCCGCTCTTTCCAAATGGCGGCTGCGCTTGCGATGTGATGAAAAGTACTATTGCAATATGGTGGATAGTGTTTCCGGTTTACCAGTAGCGTATTATTTTTTAAGGTGTTTAAAGTGATATTTAAACAACATATATTCGTTCTTGATTTACGAGTGAAAGCAAAATGTTTACATATGGAATTTTTAGTATTTCAACATCTAACTAAAAAGTGATCTCTCTATCCACGATTCCTAATTAAATAAAGAATTTTTTAGGAATAAATGGAAACAAACAGATACAATATCAAAGTATATATATAGTGTACATGGTAATACAGTGAACATAAAATTATTGGTTATATAAAAAAATTAACTACAAATACTTACAAAAATAAAGAATTGAAAAAAATTATGTTAAAATATATTCAAAATGAAAAGTGAAGTTTTGAAAAATGAATGTTTCATTAAAAATTACAACTTGTAGGCCTGTCTCATCACCAAATTGAAATAACAATCGTTATCGATTGACGCACTTACTCCAGCATAGTAGTTTAAAAATTCTTCATGTGTCACCTATAAAACAAACATATATAGACAGGAAATATTAGATAACTCAATAACGGTTTTTACCTGTCCCTCTTTTGTTGCACCATTTTCAAAATTATCCAAAAATCTTTGTGAAATTGTATTCTTGCTTTCTTCACCGGAAATGTAGAGAGGATCTGCTCTGACGTCATAGAGTTTTCTCAACTCATCAATACTTATCACGCCGTCTCCATTCTTATCCATCTTTCTGAATACTTCATCTATCGTATTCCTACGAGCACCATTAAGAGGTGGCTAAAAAACAACAACCAAGGTAAAAAAATTAATCCGTATATAACTGCAACTTTTTTCAAAAAATGAGTTATCCGTACATAATACATATAGAATACTATGACTTATTAGCTGAAACAAAGCCGTTAATGTAATTTCAATATTGGCGGCTAGACGGTAATTACGTCCTTGTACGTTCGGTGAAATCGACAATATCGATTCGCAAAGAAAGAGGCGCAATGGCAGAGTTTATTGCTTTCAGAAGAAATTATTGTTGATATATCGCTAAAAACTTAATTGGTAGTCACCCAAACTTGCCTAACTGATTGCGCTGTCAAGTGATATATGATTGACAGGAGACAGTCGCGTAAAAAGGTATATATACCATGGGTCGGAAATAATAGTCAGTGACTAATTTTTAGCATATAGGTATCTCAAGAGAGGCAAGGGCAGAGAGAAGCAATTCCAGTGGCGGAAACACTTCGTTTTTAAATAAATAATGTGTAATGACATATTATTTTGAGCCGCTCCTAATGTACTGTTTCCGAACTAATGCTGACGTCACTGACTATTATTTACAACTTCTGGTATAGATATATATATTGGCGGCAAATAAGGATAAGTTTGTACTCTGCTTCTTCATTATGTTACAATATAAAGTGGATAAGTAATCTTGTGTTTATTACATGAATCCAATCCACAAACTCTTTCAAGTGACAAAGGTAATGCCTTTAAAATGTAGCAAACGTTAGAAGAAATGTATGAAAACGAGTACAAGGGCAATTGTTTTGTCAGTCAATGGATAAGTTTTTGGTTAAATTTGAGGAAATAGTAAGACAGTTGAAAGCAAGTGGACTAAAATTGGAAGAAGAAGATGTAATATGCAACCTTCTGTTAGCTCTCCCAAAATCATACGAGATGGTTGTAACAGTAATGGAAAACTTAAGGCACACTTAGTTATGATGAAGAAGTCAAAGCTAGATTAAAAATTGAGGCAGAAAAAAGAAAAAGTACGGGAATAACAACTGAGTCAAATGGAAATGAAAATACAGCGTTTTTATCTGGTTGTTACAATTGCGGAAAACCAGGTCACTTTAAACGAGAATGTCGAGCATACAGGGGACATATAGGTAATTATTCACATAGCCAAAATTTTAGAAGAAACTTTGAAAGTTTTAGTTACAGAAAGAAGTGGCAGTCAAGGAAATCAAGACCAATATGAAATCAGAGTAGAAAAGGAAAGGCCAATTTTAATAGATACAGAAAAAGAGAAGTAAATTCGATTCGAAAGTAGAAAATAGTTATTTGTAAAACAAATGTCACAATGACTCGTTTTGTAGTACGAGTGAAGTTTGCACAACGAACCGCGAAGCGGTGAGTTGTGCAAATCACGAGTACTACAGAAAGTCATTGTGGCACAAGTTTTAAACAACATTTTTTATAATTCCCATTTATTTAATTATTTAAATAAAATAGAATTTCATATAATCCCTGTTTTTAAACTAGAAGGGGTGGTTTGAATTTAAGTTGGCAATTCTGTAGATTCCTAATTGGTCAGATCACAGATTGTTTTATTCAGCACTTCTGACTTTTGACATATTATAACCGAATAATTGTGTAAATTGTAAACAAACTCTCATTTAAGCAAAAAGAGGGTGATTATTTGTTTAAAAAAGAGCTATGCTTTTGCGATCTATTTATGTTATATCATGAACAGAATTAGTTCTGTAATACATCTTCAAATAGATATCTGGTAATTTATCCCAAAAATCGAACGTTTTGTATACCTATATAGTCCGGGAAAGTAAGGAAATAAAAGTCAAAAGTTTCCCATAATTGATTTTTCATTTTTAAATGAAAATATATTGACCCAGCATCACTCTAGATTGTCTAATAATTTCCGCTGGAGCTTGCGACGCAGCTTGCAAGCACAGCTCAGACCACCTAAAATTCAAGTGATTTATGCTCGTGTCATTTCTGGATGTGTTCTTACAAAAAAATCGTAGAGATGAAAATTGAAGAAAATCTTATGCTCTTGACGGTGACGTAGATAGTTTTTAAAAAAAAAAAATTTCCGATCTTAAATTTTCCAAAAATTGAAAAAATTTACGAAAATTATATTTTTGGTTGGTAATTATAAATAAAATATTAATATCGAGGTCAAAACATAGATAAACATAGAGGGCAAACTTCTAAAAATTTAGGTTTTTTCAGATTTGGAAAATTCAAAATGGCGGATGCGCAAATTGGAAACAATTTTTTTTTTCAATCGCGTCTAAATTTATGAACATTAACGATATTGAGAAACGGTTTGTTGCAATCGACAGAGTGAAAGTTATATTTTTATAAATAACAAACAAAATTTTTGAAATTTTTTTTACATAAATTTTTAGAACATTTACCGAAAATAAAAAACTTTCCATCTAGTTTTTTCTCATTTTGGCGTTGAAAAATTTGTTTAAAATATGTTTTCACGTTATAAGTGTGTGTCTTTGAAAGACGAGTATTTAAAAAAAAAATTTTTTTAGATGCGACTTTTACAAGTTGAGATAAACAAATTCAAAGTCTGTTAGATTCTGTGATAATATTGATTGAAATTTTCAAATTTTGATCACTTCGCTAGATTGTCGAATCCCAACTCAACTTAAACACAAATTTTCATTTTTCTACCGTCAATTGGTCCACTCAAAAGATAATAGTAATCCTAGCTCGCTCGGCCAAACGGTGCGGCGGCAGCTGCTTGGCGTTGTGGTGGGGGGTCAGCGCTCGTTCGCAGTTGAACGAAGCTGAAGCTTCTATTTTGGTTTTCTTTGTAAAAATTTTGCATTTGTGGTTTGCTAATAGTATGGTTATTATCAACCATTACATATTGCTAGAAATAAGGTACAATGATATTTATAATTTGTATCTATAAATCCATTTATTATATATATTATACATAATTCGAAACATAGATACTAAGAATAATATTTATTTACAAATTTACATCTATTTTCTACAAATTCTCGCCCTTTTTGGTCTCTGAGGAAATGGCTCTGTACAATTTTCCTCGTCATTATCATTAGCAAACAAATCCTCAGCGATATTATTGTTACTATCAATTGCAAGTTCACAACCAACTAATTGAGTAATATCAAAATTTAGCTCATCACTCAGAGCTTCATTATCATCCTCGTCATTGTCAAATACCGTACTTACAATTTCGATGTTGCAACAGTTTTTGCCTTCGCAATTTTTACATAATATCGTACAATGTATGCCAACTTTTTTACAACCACACCTGGTAGTAGAGCACCCTGTGGTACAAGAACACGAAATAATGTTCAATCATTCGTCGGGTACAAGTACGTCGTCAGTCATGTTAGTAAGGGTCGTTTGGGCGTTCGAAGAGAATGAGCGCTGACCCCCCACCAGAACGCCAAGCAGCTGCCGCCGCACCGTTTGGCCGAGCGAGCTAGGATTACTGTTCTCTTTTGAATGGACCAATTAACGGTATAAAAATGAAAAATTGTATTTAAGTTGAGTTGGGATTTAACAACCTAGCGAAGTGATCAAAATTTGAAAATTTCAATTAATATTATGATAGTATCTAGCAGATTTCGAATTTGTTTATCTCAGCTTGTAAAAGTCGCATCTCAAAGTACTCGTCTTTCAAAAACGAACATATTTTAACGTAAAAATATATTTTTAAGAAATTTTTCAACGCCAAAATGAGAAAAAACTAGATGTAAAAATTTTTATTTTCGGTAAATGTTCTAAAAAATTATGTAAACATTTTTTTAAAAATTTTGTTTGTTATTTATAAAAATATAACTTTCACTCTGTCGATTGCAACAAACCGTTTCTCAATATCGTTAAGGTTCATAAATTTAGACGCGATTGAAAAAAAAATTGTTTCCAATTTGCGCAGCCGCCATTTTGAATTTTCCAAATCTGAAAAAATGTAAATTTTTAGAAGTTTGCCCTCTATGTTTTGACCTCGATATTAATATTTTATTTATAATTACCAACCAAAAATATAATTTTCGTAATTTTTTTCAATTTTTGGAAAATTTAAGATCGGAAATTTTTTTTTTGAAAAAACTATCTACGTCACCTTCAAGAGCATAAGATTTTCTTCAATTTTCATCTCTACGATTTTTTTGTACGAACACATCTAGGAATGACACGAGCATAAATCACTTGAATTTTAGGTGGTCTGAGCTGTGCTTGCAAGCTGCGTCGCAAGCTCCAGTGGAAATTATTAGACAATCTAGGAGAGCGATGCTGGGTCAATATATTTTCATTTAAAAATGAAAAATCAGTTATGGGAAAGTTTTGATAGTTAACAGATTTTTCGACCTTACTTTCCCGGACTAATATATTGATCCTATACAATGAAAAAATAAACAATTGACAAATAAACGTTAGCGTACTTTATTCATTAATATGTTTAATATATAAATCATTCTAATTTACCTTTAATATAATAATTTGCTAGCTAGAACAACGCTAGACCATTTTATTTATAATTTGTGTCAAGGTTAAAGTCAAATGTCAAATAAAAATATAACTAAATACAATAACCAACTGTACACTAAAAATTACTATAACATAGTTCAAAGAGCTTCATTGTGACACTGTAAACAATGTTATAATGAAATCTCTTTTATACGCAAATTGTAAAAATGTATTTTTGTAGGGTACACAAATAACGTGTAGAAGCTATGGAGTATATAAAGGCATAAAATCATTGTTTCAAGAGATGTCAAGTTTGATGAAAACACGTTTCATTATAAGAAACGGGTAGAAGAATTGGAAAATGAAGACAAACAATCTCAAAATGAAGGTGACGATAAAATAAGTTCTGAAGATGAAGCAACAGGAGAAAAAGGAGATGAAAATGATGCAGACAACCCGAGCAGCAGTCAGATAGACAATAGACCAATACACACACCTAGCTGGCAACAAGACTATGAAATGCATGCCTTTCAATGCAATAAATTATATAAATGACATACCAATAAGATATGAAGATTTAGATAAAAGGAAAGATATAGTCTGGTTGACATGTACGATTTTACTCAAAATTTTTGTATATTCACCGAAAATTACGATCAAGGTGTCATTCGATTCGGAATGTTATGTAGATAGTTTAACGAAAGGGGCCGCTAAAAATTGCAAAAGTTATAAACAATATAGTAAAAAAAGTGGGGGTTGTTTTTTTTGAATAAACTATTAAATATTTTGGAAATTAAAAAAAGATCTAACAAGATCATTAAATTTACTAAAAAAGAGATCAGACTCCCGGAACTGTATCATCAATATTTATAATTTTTACACATGGCTGTTTTCATAACAAATTGTTTATTGGATAAACAGGTGTGGCCTCTTGATTCGGGATAAATTTCCACCCACTTTGTGAAATAATACATTACTACCATTTTTTGTAGTCGGAAATGGTCCAACAATGTCTAAGGCAATCATTTCGAAAGGGCTTCAACATTATATTGTTTCATGGTTGTCTTTCTCTTGCGATATGTTCCACTACTCGTAGCACAAGCCTTACATTTCTTACACCAGTCCTTCACATGGTCGGAACTGTTCATCCTATAAAACCTTTCATGGTTGATAGGTTTTCTTCTCTCCCAGATGACCTCCCGATAGACTGTCGTGTAATGTTCTCAGTACGTCTGCTACTTTCATTCTCGGGATAACTATCAGGCTTTTCATCTTGGAACCATCATCATTTTCAAGGACTCTTTTCAACAGCACTTCTTCTGGAACAAGGGAGTCCCACAGAGCCCAAAATGCCTTGATTGTCGGTGAAAATCTTGACACTTTTTGCCAGATAGGTCGCCAATTTTCTTCCTTCCATTGCCAAATCATCTTTAATCCATTTATGCCTAACGGATCGAAAACGACCCACTGCCTTTTATATATGCACCTGTTCATATCGATGTGTTGATTGTGTTGCCTATAGTGGCATTCGCATGTTAAAACTGCATATTCTGTTGTAGTGTCAGTGAAAAAGCACGTTCGACAGTGAGTTGTTCGTATTTGTAACAAATCAAAGTGTAATATTTCTTTGGGTGACATGGCTGAAAGTTATTACTGGTAACTATTTCAGTTTTTTAAAGAATATAATCAATTGATGATATATTGTTGTTTATTCTTCAAAGTTCATGGTACGTTCCCATTTATGAGGGCAGGCTTGGACACTTCGACTAAAATTGAAGTATAATTTGGTTGGGTCGCTAACGACCCGTTGGGCAGATATGTGATATATTTTTTTTATATTCAGGAAAACACCACTAACAACAGCCGAGCTGTTAGATGAAATAGAAAGACTTGACGAAGACGATCCTTATATTCCTGATGCTATATATATTACTCTGCCGGATGACAACGATTTTGATAGTGGTGAGGATTCTGGGGACGAGGACTGCAATGATCCGAACAGGCTAAATCCCAGGCAGCTTCAAGCAGAAGCAGAAAGCAACAGGCTAGAAGAAGACAATAGCGACAATGAGGAGGAAACTCAAATACAAGAGAAAAGTGGCCCATTTAGGAAAAATAAGTTTCCAAAAAAGCGTAACTGGTCAAAGGGTGATTTGGATAAGACAACGTCTCAATCATCTACTGTAAAATTTCCTATGGTTGATATATTACCTGTACTTACGCTAAGCGATAAAAGTGAACCTTCAGAATTTTTAGAACTATTTCTAAATGCAGATGTACTCGAAGATCTTGTAAAATATACTGTTTTGTATGCAAATAGCAAAAACTGTCGATTAGAACTAGGCAACGATGAACTACTCGTTTTCATAGCAATATTATACTTGAGCGGTTATGTTCCACTTCCACGTCGAAGAATGTTTTGGGAAGGGCGAGACGACACTCGAAATTTTCTGGTGTATAACTCCATGCGTAGAAATAGATTTGAGGAAATATTCAGATTCCTACATGCAGCAAACAACAATAACTTGGCAGAAAATGATAAAATGGCTAAGTTACGTCCTCTGATAGAAAAAATGAATGAAAATTTTGTAAAATATGTACCTTGCAACTCGGAATTGTCAATCGACGAGTCTATGATCCCGTACTTTGGCCGAAGCGGGTGTAAGCAATTCATAAGAGGAAAGCCAATTCGTTTTGGCTACAAAGCATGGGTTCTTGCTCTATCGTCTTGGTACTGTGTGAATTTTGATATATACCAAGGGAGGAGAATGAACACAGAAAAGAAGAAGATGGGCCTTGGAGAGTCTGTGGTTACAACGTTTGCCAACTTGCTCCAAAATCAATTTCCCGATAATAAATTTTCTCTGTACTTTGACAATTTTTTTACAAGTGCTTCACTTGTAAGTAAACTCGGGAAAATGGGTTTTGGTGCAACTGGTACCGTTCGAGAAAATCGAACAGATAAATGTCCTCTTGAAAATTCGGCTGTAATGAAAAAGAAAGATCGAGGGGTCTACGATAGTGCAGTTGACAAAGATGAAAACATTGTTTGTGTAAGATGGAAAGACAACAGTGTTGTTACTTTGTTGTCAAATGAATATGGTTTATGCCCAATCCAAAAAGCAATAAGATATTCATCAACAAATAAAAAAAAAGTAGATATACAGCAACCATACGTCGTGCAATATTATAATAGATATATGGGAGGGGTAGATCAGATGGATAATAATATTGCAAATTATCGTATAGGTCTGCGAGGAAAAAAATGGTATATTCCTATTTTATTTTGGATGTTCGACATATGTATGAGTAATTCCTGGGTTTTGTCACGCAAATTTGGTTTGAAGTTGGACAATTTGGAATTTCGCAGAAGAGCTGTAATCGCTATATTACAAAAATATGGAAAACCTCATTTGGCCACAGGTCCAACATTCCATTCTGTAAGTCCAGCGGCACGTCGACAGGGTCAGCATCTGGTTGTGATCAGCCAAACATGGCGAAGATGTGCTTTTTGTAAAAATAAAACAACCAAGGCCTGCAATCAATGTAAAGTTGCCCTTCATGATAAATGTTTTCTAGATTATCATAAATAATGAAATTTTCAAGTTTCTGTTGTAAAATATAGAGTTCAATAACAGTTAGCTTTTATTTTCATATATTACCATAACTCAACATCCAGAAAATGCACTCTAAATGTAAATTATCAAACAAACAAAAAAGTACATTAATTTGCCCAAGTGGGTCGAAAATGACCCACATCATATTTCAAAAACTGACCTTTACATTTTTATTTTTAGTATCAACCCATCATAAAAATGTCATTTTTCACAACATGTACAAGTTTCATAAGGAAAATGCAAAAAAAAAATTATGGGCATAAATGGGTTAAGTCATGATAATTCTCCTGATCTTCTCTGATCCTGGTGGGTGACCATTCTTCGTTCACTACCGTAATTTTTGAAACTCCAACTTCCTTAGATTCCACCTTGTTGCAGTGAGAATAGTCTACAGGGCATGACCGTTTAGGCAGAGAGTCGGTGATTCACATCAACTGGATATTCGCCCCTGCCTTAGTTCCCCTGTGAGTTCTGGGGCGCTTAGACCAGCTGCATACCTACTCTTTATCAAGTGGAAGATCTGGTCCATCTGTCTTGTTACCTTCTTCTCGCATGGTTCTAACTTTGTTGTACAGCGAATCCTTCGTGGCTGCTTTATATTTAAGAGGTTCTTGGTTTGCAGGAGTCGTAGGACGCTTACATGAACTGCGTACATGCTCTAGCTCGCCACAATTACAGCACCTGATCTTCTTTGGCTTCTTATCTACCACACCTTTCAACAGGTTGACGATTTGGTCAAGTCTGTCATCATCATCTTCTTCCTGCATGGTCCTACCTTTGTTGTATCCCGAAACCATCGTGGCTGCTTCATATTCAAGAGCAGTGGTTAACACATCTACCATGATTTTGGGATGAGCTAATCGAAGCGTCCTCTCCATATTATGGTCACATAAGCCGTCAATAAAGGCCCGGATGCCTACACATTCTATCATGTTATCTGGTGCCGATGGATAAGTAAATGGAACTGGTCGGGCAATATCCATTTCATACTCTTGAAGGGTTTCACCGCGTTTCCGCCTTCGGTTCTTCAGCTGGAATCGGTACAAATGTTCGTGACCATATCGCATGTTCAACCTCTTCTTCAGCTGCTCGAAGTCATCCGTTTCTTCCAGAGGTATCGTCTGAAGTACACCTCAGACGTCCACCCCAAAGCGCGACGGTTAAGTTCACTGCCTTCTCCCTAACGGACCAATTATTCACTTTAGCGGCTGCTTCAAACTGTTTTACATAATCGGTCCACGACGTTTTTCCGTCGAACGTTGGGGCCTTGACTCGGGTAAAATTGCAAATGTCTTCTACATTGGGAAGTATTGGCTTGCAAGGTTTTATTTGTTCGATCTTGTTGTCTTCTGTATGCAGTAAAACACTTTGAAATTACTTCAATCACACTTAAATTTTTGATACGTAGGCTTACCCAGAATGAAGCAGAGCATTATGAGAAGAAAATTTCCTTGGCCAAGATATCGGGATCTATCTATATTCCCGACCAGTATTATTATCCGGGAAGCCAAGAAAAAATGTAAAAAAAAGTTGTTGAAATGGGATTTGAAAATTTCCTTGACCTTAAGGTATTAACTGATGACATGCGTCACACCATAAATAAAAATACTGTTGGAAATTACTTTAAAATTAACGAAGTTAAAATGTTACTATTTACATAAGGAAATGAAGAACTTCTATACAAAATAAGTTACAAACAGAAAGAATGGCTTCAAGTGAATTTTAGACAAAGAAAAAGATAAAAAATAAGCCATTCTAATGAGCTGAAAATAAGAAAAAGGATTTACTGAAACCGGAACGGCGATATTATGTACGATACAAATCCAGTTGACCTGCTGATTAGTGAATATAAGTCTTTGTAATTGACATTGACTGATATTATACGGTACAAAAACGGTAATCACTTCAGTTGGAAAGAAGATGATACTTACTCTGATTTGTGCTAAAAATTCATCAACGTTAATACTTCCGCTGCCATCGTCAAATTTTTCAAACAGCTCTTTAGCCTCCTCATGTGATATCTCCAGTCCTATCTCACTAAGTCCTCTTAAAAATTCCTCTTCATTTAAATTTTTATCACCATCATTATCCATAATTCTGAGCAATCTGAAACGTTTAAAGAATACCAATAAAATAAATATTCTAAATCCTAATGAAATGTAACTTCTGTCATTCTGACGATCATACCGGAAAATTGCCAATTTCTTCGAATTTTTAACAATTTTTCAATATATTGTGGAATTATCTAGAAACAGTTAGTTTCATTTAAAACAGTAATTCTAAATAATTATTAATCACCTTCCTAGAGCCAAAATTCCTGTAGCGCCTCTGGATAAACACAACAATCTGAGACGTTCCACGGTATCTCCGGAGGAGGCCAGCGATTCTAATTCTCTCGTACTTCTAGTGGCCAGTTCGGTTTCTTGCCGATATGTGGCACTCTGATTATGATGCATTCTAAAATTAAAAAAAAATTAGTGAAAACGAATTTTTGAATTCGGTTACAAACTATCATACTTTTGACACTCTTTAGTTGCAAAATGTCTCATTTTGTCACTGAGTGTCAAAATGAGATGTCATTTTTCATTTATCGGTAATATCGCAGTTCTCATACAAAGTACATCAACAAGGGCACAGACAAATGATAGTTACCTTCTATATAAATAACATTATGTACGGTTTTTTACGATTTTAGTTAAACTTTTGCATGTTCTTGATTTTGTGAACACCCTATGCTTCTGACTACGAGCCGCTACATATTCAGTTTTTGAATATCAGCTCATTAACAAATATAGCATAAATGATATTTTGAATATTCTAAAGAGATTACGATAAATAATATTTTAAATTTCTATAAATTACTATAGGAATTTATTTTTAATATGTTTACTGTATAACCTCAACTCTTTTTTTTGGAGATTTAAAGTAACCAGCAGATTTTAATATCGTATAAAACATATTCTATCTGACTGCGTTGAATGAGATTCAGTCAAATTACATACTTATAAAAACTAGAAAATTTATTATTTATACCTATGGAAATTTTTTATAAACGATTTAAAAATGCTTACGAACTGACTGACACTATTTTCTAAACAAATTATAACATATTAAATTAAATTCCATAATTCCTTTGTTTAATTTTTTTTTACCTTTTGTGACTCATTTTCGTAAGAAAAATTACACTAACAATACCATACTTCAGCTGTTTTTAACCCGGCAGTAAAAAATGGTTCGTGTTTTGTGTCAATATCGGACGGTAAATATTGTACGAAAATATTTATTCGTTTGTAAAAAGCATAAATATAGGAACGTAAAAAATATGAATAGTTCCAAAACATAAAACGATTGCTTACTTACTCACCGTCCATAAATTCCAATTTATGGACGATGGTCATACGGTCCCTTTCTAGACTGAAATCTTATATAGGGGAGAGTGGGGATCACTCGGCACATTTACATAATTTAAACAAGAACCGTTGGATGAATGAGTATCTGTTTTATGTCAATAAATTGTAATATTATTGTGTATTATTATGCCGTATTTTCAAATTCTAGTTTCGCTGATTTCACAGCGGTTTGTCTTTTTCAAATATTTCTTTGGCATCTACAATAATCCTCGTTTAAATTAATGCGAATTTCAACATTAGGTGTTTTCGCGGAGTCAATACGGAGCACATTTAGAGCAAAAACTGTACATGTACTGGACTTCGTGAATGCGCAAGCGTGCCTCCCGATTAATTCGGGATTTTAAGTTTTAAGACACCGCGAACGCCGTGCTACCGTGAGCTTCAAAAAAGAGGAAGAAATATGTTGTTATTATAGGTTATGTTTTTGTTTTCGTAAATTTGCTTTAAAAAAGTACGAAGCTCTTTGGTAAAGCTTAGTTCAACATTTAATAATGGCATATGAAGAAGGTAATTTTTTATAAAATTTTTGTCGAGGTTTAAAAAAAGCATTTTTTTTAGATTTATCCGAATTTTTACAATTTTCCCAACCTAACACTGAAATAGATGAACCAGATTCTTTCAAATGGGGTCACAATATTACACTTATATTCCTGGATCTATATTCTGAATATAGAAAACATGTAGGTTCTTTAAAAATAAAAAACCTAAAAAAGATGTATAAGGAAATTGCAAAAGAATTGCTGTTGAAAACTAAGCAAAATATAACCGCTGCCAACTGCGAGAACAGATGGAAACATCTGGAAAGAATGTACAAAAAATACATCGATAACAATAACCAAACGGGCAGAGGAAGAAAAGACTTTGACTATGCAGACATAATGGATAAAATATTAGGTAAAAAAAGAAATATACATCCAGTTGTACTACTATCTTCAGATTCTAAAGTTCATTTGACAGACTCGGTACAACAAAATATTGACAATAATGATTTGGTGTGCACATCTATTGAAAAGAAGGAAAACAGAGAACCAGATAATATTGAAAAGGTTAAATCAATAAAAAGTAGACCGAAGACAAAAAAAATAAGTCAGATGTTCTTATTGAAATCAGAAATGACAGAAGAAATTTTTATAAAAGATATTTAGAGGCAAAAGAATATTCTTTTGGAAGAGAGAAATGCGTTACTAAAACAAATTATAGATAAAAATTTACCAATAATGAATATGGAATACATATGAAAAAGAAAAGACTGGGTTTGCTATTTTTTAAAAAATTATTTTTTATTTTTATTCACCTAAAGAGAATTATGTTTTTGTTTCTGACTTTTATGTTTTGTAGTATCCCCAAATGTTTCTTATTAAATAATATGTTCCTTTATATGGTATATTTTATTTCAGAACTAAAATAAAACTTAATGTTTTTCTATATTTGAAATCTCAAAGCATTCATTACTTCATTTCTCATCATTACACCATTTCTATTATCCTCATATTCATTATTGACATCCTCTTGTATATCTTCTTCATTTTGTGGATTTATTTCTGGTAATTCCAAATTATTGTCCAATGATAAATTATGCAATACACACATCGCACGAATAAAATGTACAGTTTGAATATTTTTCATTTTTAGATGGTATAGCTGTCTAAATTTTTGCTTGAATAATCCAAAGCAGTGTTCAATTAAATATCTATTTTTAGAAAGAAGATAATTATAATTTCTTTGACGACGAGTCAAATTACCCCTATCTCAAAATGGAGTTAGACAATGTCTTAAGCAAGGATACTGTCCCCTATAATAAAATAGTTACCACATTTTTCTTCGATTGTATTAAATAAAGGGGATGATCTGAATACAGGACTGTCATGGACAGATCCTGGATATCCGACAAAAATGTCTCGAATTCTTTTATTATGATCACATACAAGTTTTTGTTATTTATTTAAACAATAAACTCGTGGGATAAATTTTAAACACACGGTATGGCTACTTGCTAATTTATTTAAACACTAACTCACTAACACTTAATTTATATGTACTTAACTAATCACTTAAATTTAATTTATATGCACACAAACTTAATTAATAATATATATCAACACTTTTATATTCACTTATTTACGGAAATTGACTGTCTCGACCCTTACTTCGTGGAATATGCTCATATTAGTGTTTTTAAATGAAACTCAAGGTCTCTAGTTAATTCCACAATATAATACAAGTTATTGAAAATTCTAAAAAATTGACAATTGTTTCGATAAATCAATATCATCGTCAGAATGTTTATTTGTCCGCTGATCGGTCCTTTTTATATACTAGTGCCTTTTTTACTAGAGAATTCTGGACTGTGGCTCACACAGAACAAATGCCTTTTGCGATATTTCTCGATTGCCGGCTCAATCCTTAAAAGACCTTCCGAGAACATGTCTATAAAAACTAACACAATAAATCCCAATAAACCTTCTCAGAATTCGGCGCGCTCGCCATTTTTTTAACTCCGTTAACATAAGGTTACAGGACCGTACTTAGTATCTGCTTCGGTGTGCGAGTTCGTAACAATATCCTAAAAAATGTACAATTGGTTCAATATTACTATCATCGTCAAAACAATTGTCAATTTTTTTAGAATTTTATAATTTTTTCATTATATTGTAGAATTATTTAGAAACCGTTTTATTTTGAAAAAGTAATTACTACTTATACTTTTTATCAACAAATTGCAAGATTACTGACCTGGATAGAGTAGAAGTGTTTCCTGTTCAGGTATGAATCAGGATCATCTGCTGGCTTATCAATTTTAATATGGATTCATTCTATGACTAATGATATTCGGAAAATCCTTCTGTCGGAAATGTCTCTCGATTTGAATTTTTTCTTGGTCAGTTGGCCATTTTATAATTTCCGCAGACATATTTGATAGGAATTCGGTAACTCGCTTGACAATTTTATGGAGCGAACTGATGGTGATGTCAAATCGGTCCGACACATCTCTAAACGTTGCACATTCGTTACCTAAGAACCATAGAAAACAAAGGATGGTTTTTAGGGGACTTATTTTCTCAGAGTCGCCTTTCTGATAGTGAAAGTACTGAGATGTTTGGTATCGATGTGATATCTGCACTGCTAGGTCTCGAGTTATTCTAAAATGAGATACAAACAGCTCATCATCAAATTGTGGTACAATTTCTTTAAAGAAATTTGCATTTTTTGGCACATCTCCAGAATTCCTCAGCAACTCTTCCAAATCTTCGTCACTTGAACTTAAATGGTCCATAATTTTAAAAACAAGTAATCAAAATGGATTATGTTTGTATACTTTCACTTTTTACCATAAATAAGAACCTCCCAAAACAACAAAATGTTAGGTTAGATTTCGTTCTGAATCAGATATCCCTCCTTCAATCCGAGGATCTGTTGAACGCGTTACGAACATGTCCAAAGTTTACAGAACGTGATCCGCGAACACCAGTGTTGCCAGTGTCATTTATTAAAATGTACCAAATATTATTGGAAAATGTACCAGAATTGAGTATTTTGTACTGAATAATAAAAACCAACATTATATAACTTTTACAAGCATTTTCATATTTTTTACAAAATCAAAATATATTTCATTAAAAAACAAAACAAAAATATTTATTGCAGAAAATTAATGCGAAAAAAAATTTTATAACATGAAAAAATTAACAAAACCTTTTATAGAATCTTATTGATAATCAATGCTTTATCAATAAAAAACTTTTATGTTTTCCATTGGAAGCAGGAATTATTTCCAAGCAAAGTTTTTGCCGTTAATAAGGAATTGCACGTTTTTGGTGACAGGCGATTACGTACTTTGCTTTTAATTATATGTAAATCAGAAAAGATTCTCTATATTCTCAAAAACAAATTCTTCCGCAGAATTTTTGAAGCGACGTAACTCAATCAAAATTCTGTAAATTCAAGCTCTTTGAGCTTATTCTTAACGTCGGCAGGCAAACTAGATATCTCTCTTGCATCCTCCATATTGTTTTCGAGTAGATGAGGAAACCACTCCAACGATGGCAAAAAAGAGATAGCCTTTTACAAAAGTTCACCTGGATGAAGCAGTTTAAAATGTTTATATTGTGTTAAATTATGAAACCTATTGCGAATTTGGAGACGTAATTCAATATAAAAATTAAGACATTTGTTATAAAACTGAATTAAGTTTTTTTTTTAAATTGTATTTTTTTATTAAGAATTCGACGTTTGCTCCCAAGTATATGTCATCATTTGGTAAATATTCATACACATTCATTGGATTCCGTTTTAAAATATTATTGCTACTATCAACGTATTGATGTTTCATGTAATATTTTAAAATCGTTTTGTACATGGAAGTAATTCTTTGAAATAGTATGTGAATTTTTGGTTTCTCAGACTGAAATTCAATTTTTATGTTGTTTACTACTGGTAGTATATGTGCTAAAAAATTTAGATTGAGTTCATATTCAAGAATTTTTCTAAAATATTGCTGGGTCTGGCAAAATCGTTTTCCACGGATACTTCATAAATAAAATATAGCTTAAGCCCCTGCCACTGCTCCAAAACTTGTTTCACCGCTGCCTAAAACATATTTTTTACATTAATACTGATGATGAAGAACTAAAGTAGTAATCTAAAACTTACCTTTAATGACAGCCAGCAAGTCTGACTTAGCCTAAGTAGCTTGTGTGGCTTAAGCTGTAAAAATTGCTGAAACTCTTCATATACTTTGAGACGTTTTGGACTTCTAGGGATATGTAGTTGTATACGTCTTGAACAAACTCTTCTATTTTTGAAGGAATTTTCTTGCAAGCTTCAGATGCACATAAATGGAGGGAATGGCATGTGCAGCCGATAACAAATATATTTGGATTAACTTGGTCTTTAAATTTTGCTTGGACACCTTCAATCTCTCCCATCATTACAGATGCATTATCCGCGACAAAACCTATAACATTCTGGGTCAAACTTACGAAGCAAATCCAAAATCGCCTTGGTAAGTCCTTCAGCATTACAGTCATCCATCTCTACCAAAGCCAGCAAGGTTTCCTTAATGGCACAAATGTTTTTATCAACGTATCTTGCTAATACTGCCAAACATTTTTTAGCTGAGATATCTGTTGTTTCATCTATGATTATCAAAAAATGTAATATCCTTAATTGTTGTACACGTGCAGCATCTGCCTCTGCTTTTAACATATGAATCATTTGTGTACTTTTAGGTCGGGCACAGTTTATACTTTTCAAAATTTTCGAGTCTGAAGTGGCTGAAGTTAAAAGTTTTGGCAAGTGGCCCATTAGGAGCATAGGACTGTTATGTTCGACAACCACGCCCATTACTAGCTTGTTCCGCCTTTTATAAAAATTATTTATCGTTGTTAAATTATTACCCATTGTCATACAGAACCCTCGTTGCGTTCGCAGTGGGGTAATAAGAAATTTTAATAGCTCTTTCAGTATATATGCATACTTGATACAAAATGGTGAATCAATTAGAAATTATCCTGTACCTAATATTTTCTAAATGAATATTATTGAATATAGACTTGCCTATTCATATATACACAAATTTATTTAGTAACCACAGCCAACATAAACATTCGTTCGCACGAAAACATGACACCGGACTGCCGAACGTCGCCAAAAACTTCTAGGAACTTTTCCGAAGATCGGGGACTCCCTGCCGACGCATGGACCCACGCGAATCAAATGATCAAGCTTGAGCAACCGAATAACCGCTGGAGCATTGATAATGATTTACTGTGTTTTATTTATTTGTATACCACTTTCCCCTACTATATTTAGACTCCACTTTTCATTTTGAGTCGATTGAGCTAATCTTCAGCGTCCGTAAAGGTCAAATACAACAGTTGATTGAAAACTTTTTTAACAGTAGATCGTAGAAGGCTAAACAATCTGCATTATTAGTTCAACTAGTTTGATTTAGGTTAAGTTAGGTGCAGAGCAAGGTTAGGTTAGGTGTGGAGAAAATTACGCTTTTTGAGCGTTTTTAACCAACTTTTTTATTTTACCTCTGCGGACGCTGAAGGTCCTGTCAATGGGCTCAAGATGAACAGTTGAGACGAATTTATATATATATATATATATATATATATATATATATATATATATATATATATATATATATATATGTATGTATATACAGGGTGAATCACGACCAACAGGATGGAGGTTTATAGCGAAAGGGTAATAGTATATTACGTAACAAGAGTTGTAAGTAACCCACTACGCACGAAATGAAAAAGTTTATTTATAAATTTCATGAGTGCGTAATGGGCTTACAACTCGTGTAACGTACTATACTTTTTCTACGCCCATTCATTTTCTTCCATTAAATAAAAAATATCGCAATCATTTAAATTTTATTATAATAGTTGTTAATAACAATTAAACAATTATTGTAAATCGATTGTGCCTTATTATTTAATGGTGATGAACGGTTATTTATAATTGTATTATATTTTGTTCAAGAAATTGACAATATAAATGACATGACATTTATTTTCATAGCATGCTACTTGAGAAAACTAAAGAAATTACATAATGTGCTGCCTATATTTAGGGGCATCACTCTTTCAATCCTAAATATATCTCGCTAATGCTAAAAATTTCTGTTTTTTAAATGAATAAATTTGGGTAAATAGACCAAATAAAGTCTTACGTAAATAAAAATTTTTGATTGTAATTTAATTAAACCAAGAAGTTTAAGTTTTCTTCTCAATACACACGTGTATGTTATGAGATATCATTATGGTATGTTATTGTTAAATGTCATTTACAAGGAATGTTGAAAGTGCGATTTTTGACGTTTACAGACATGGGCGTAGAAAAAAGTTTTAAAATGTTTGTCACTTTAGTAGTTTTTACATTCATATAGGCTACATTTTATAATTATTTCGAAATATACAGGATGTTCCAATAAAGTATGGCGTATCAAAATTATATTTATTCTTATGGGACACCCTATATTTTATTGCATTTTCTGATTGCCCCTAAAACATAAAATACTCCTTCCTAATGGTTCCCTATACCTAAATACAGAGGGTTCCGAGTTATGGTGACTTTTTTAAATTGTGAACATTTCGAAAAAAATTAATAACTCATTGATATAACAAATTTTCTCTTACATCTAAATAGTTGAACATTCGTTGAATGTATTCCACGATTGAATACTAAACATCTCTTTCCAGGGTGTTCAGAATTTTCAGTTTCATTATTAGATCATTCAATGTGTAATATTGGGCTTATTTTAATAATTTGCCATGTTCAAAAAAATGTCCTCTTTCGAATGGTATAAGGGTGTCATATACCTAGGTATTATACTTTTCGTGTAATTTACGATTTTCTTAAATTGTATGGTAAATCGATTTTAAAACAAAAAATGCATACCTAGCTTAATGTCATTATATCACACTTCTCTGTTAATTCTCTGAACAAACCTATGTTAGTTTCAAAATTTACTGCTACTAAAAATGAAGCAGTACCCGTTAAACGAAAGAGTCGACATGATAATTTGCATTGATGAATGAATGTCTCCTAGCATCTAGAATCTAGAGTTTATGCTCAAAACTACCCTGATAGAATTCACCCAAAGAGGAAAGTTTTCGAAAGACTGCTCAATAGATTCCGTGATACTGGTAGCGTTGCATACGAGGAGGTGAACAAAACTAAACCAGTTACTGGCAAATTTGATATACTGCTGGCGGTTACGGAAAATCCTAATACCAGTTCTAGAAAAATTCCAAGTGAACTAGGAAAAAGTCAAATGAGTGTGAGTAGAATACTCAAGAAAAATCGCTACCATCCGTATAATATTCAACTACAGCAACAGTTGACACAACAGGATTATGATAAACGTTTAAACTTTTGTTTATGGATTAAGTTGGAGAAGATCGTAATTTTTTAAATTATGTATTGTTTACTGACGAATCTTCCACAATAATGAGTTAGTAAATAAACATAATTTTCATTATTACGATACACCAAACAAACATTTATTCCGTACTGTTGATCGCCAACACCGATGGAGTGTAAACGTTTGGGGAGGGATTGTGGGCGAGTATGTTATCGGCCCGTATATTTTAACGGACACCTGGATGGAAGAAATTTTTTGAGTTTTTTTAAAAAAGACTTCTGGATCCTTCTCGAAAACCTATCACAGATTAATTTTCAATTGATTTAATTAATTAAAGATCCCTATTTTAATTGCGATTTTATACCCCATAAATTCTCCCGTTACCTACAACCATGTACCACTATATATATTATTCATATTATCAATGAAACACGCATACCCAAAGATTATATCGCATATCTACCTACCTACCAAATAACTATTTAATCAAACGAAAATGACGTCAAGAAAACGAATCAAAAAATGTAGTGGGTTAAAAAGGGTCATGTCAAGTATATAAGGTGTACGTTTTGGAGTCATTATTTTTTTAAATGCCATGTTTTTTTATTAATTTATAATTTACATATTTGTGACAATCCGTTTCAAATTGGCGGTAATATTATCGTTGGTTTTATCAATCGGAAGTTATGCAACTGATAACAGGAGTAAATACGAAATAAATCAGAGCCAGTACTTTCAAAATAAATCGTGGTACAATAAGCCAAGTTACAGATTTTTTCATGTAAAAAGTGTTGGAAGAAAACTAGCTGCACCATTGTTTAGAGAATAGTTTCATGATATGGTGAGATGTTTTTCACTCGAGTTTATTATTCATAACTTTGTTATTAACAATTTTATACAAAAAATAGCTTTTAGTGATTTTAGTGGCCGTAAGCCAGCTCAAATTTGTCAATTTTACGACGATGTGGCCGAAAATAAGCTTGAATTGATCAGAGTTGCGACCACAAGTGTATTTTAACGGCCGAGAAATAGCGAAGCTTGATTCGATTTCCGGTCATGTACAAAATATTACTCGAAAAGTAAATTAGGGCACAGGTAAGTTTTTTCATGTGTTATCTAAAAGATAGAAAAGGCCTATAGATACTAGCATATACTTACCTCTCAAATATTTTTTAATGGGTTTTGCTTGTTGAAAAGTTGTTATTTTATTATTAGTTAAACAAAAAAAGAAGGATCAAACAACAAGATATAATTTCCATTATACAGAAGAGGCACTAACCAATGTCTTAAAAGATATCTGCGTAGACTTGCAGAATTGGACAAATTTGTCGTCAAGGGGTCACGGAAACAACCGGCAAGACAGACTTTCTGATCGAACAACAGAAAAACTTAGAAAAGACCATATCCAATATTCAGCAAAGGGGAGAATTAAATTGGGAACTGGATATGTGAACTCACAAAATGTGGGCTTCCAGTAAATAAAGAAGATTTGCTTGACACTGTGGCTGATCTGGCCAAAGATTTTGTTTGGTATACTCCGTTTTTAAAAGGCATGGAGTAATAAATCACTCATTTTGGCCTGAACCATAGGCGTACCACATTTAGTCATTTAAAAAAAGTTAAGGCTTCTAAAATTATCTCATTTCCGAAAATAACCGTTTTGTAATATTATTTAAAATGAAATTTTAAATTATCAATAATATAATAAACTGTGGATTATATCACTGACATCAATTTTCCAGAAAATTTATTATTATTATGTATAAAAGGGCGTAGACGAGTCCCTCCACTAAGCTCCAGGTAGTTATAATCCTACATACAATAAATAATAAAATAAATGTTAATAAGAACTTTATACAAATACATACATATATATATATATATATATATATATATATATATATATATATATATATATATATATATATATATATATCCAAACCAACCCCATTTGCCGATTATTTCACCCAATTAGCAGGTAATTGAAGAAACTTGACAAACAGGTAGCTCAAAAATGGTTTTATTATTGTGAAATATAGTCTTTTCAGTTCTAAGAAAATGCCCCCATAATACAATGTACTTACTAGAACTTTTCAACTATAAAAGTAGCGGAAAGGTTGAATATTTTCAATTTACAGTTTATCTGTTCTGGAGAAACTGCTGTGTTGATTGATTTCTCCATTATTACTGTTATTTGTTATTATTTTTTACCGTTATTGTTAACTGGTGTTTATTTTGTGTTCATCTATACAAGTTCTCTTCTCATCACACGAGACAAACACCTAACTACACCTTCCAACTATATAGTGTTCCAACCAAATTCGACCAGATATGGAGGATTTATCACCATCTAAGTGACCTAAAGTTGGCCCATTGTCGCTGAACGAAAAAAATCTGATATTAAATTGCTATTCCTCGTTGAAGAACGAAGAAATTAGAAGAAAAATCATGAATTTGACAGGAAGTGTTGATGAAACTGTAGAGATTACTGCAACAATGATGGGTGCTTCGAAAACAACAATTTATAATTTAATGAAGGAGAAAAAAAATGGAAACATCACAGCCCCAGCAAAGTCCCCAGGCCGACCCAAACTTGAAATGGATGACGACTTGAAGAATGGAATAAGGCGTAAGGCGCATGCTTTTTTCTTTAGAAAAGAGATCCCAACTCTTTCCAAAATTATGGCTTCGGTTCAAGAAGATTCAGATTTTCCGAAAATGTCTCGAAGTACATTATCGAAAATTTTGAAGGAACTTTGATTTGAATATAAAAAAAATTATCGGAACGCAATGTTGATTGATAGAGACGACATTGTCATTTGGAGGAGGAGTTATTTGCGCAATATTCGGAAAGCAAGACTAGATCAAAAACGAATTTATTATTTGGATGAGACTTTGTTAAATGAAGGTCATACTGTTTCAATGTTTTGGCAAGACACGAATGTCAAAAGTCGGAGGGAGGCAGGCAGCTCTTGAAGGGTGGTCAACAGGCCTCAATCCACCAGCAGGAAAAGGACGTCGACTAATCATTACTCATATCGGAAGTGTCGAAGATTTTGTTAAAGGTGGATTGTTGTGCTTTGAGTCGAAGCAAACCGGAGATTATCATGAAGATATGGATGCAGACGTTTTCGAAGAATATTTCTCACAAATGTTACATCTAATTCCAACGGGCTCAGTCATTGTTATGGATAACGCAAGTTATCACTCCAGGTTAGTGGAGAAATTACCTTCAACTGCAAGGCGTAAACAAGATATCCACGATTGGCTAACCTCGAAAAATATTGAATGCCCAGATAACCCGCTGAAAAATGAGCTCTTGCAACTGGCCAATTTACATAAACACAAATATAGTTGATACGTTGTAGATCAAATGGCATCAGCGCGTGGTATCACGGTGCTGAGGCTTCCTCCTTTTCACTGTCAACTCAATCCCATAGAATTAATATGGTCCCAAGTGAAAGGGGAAGTTTCAAGAAAGAATACGACATTCAAAATGATTGACGTAAAAGTTTTATTCGAAGACGCGTTAGGTAACGTAACCAAAGAAAACTGGAAGAAATGTGTTGAACACGTGATACAAGAAGAACTAAATATGTGGGAAATGGATCATATAAGTGAACACATGATTGAACCATTTATAATCAATGTTAATAATGGAAGCTCAACAGAATCGTCTGATTCTGATATATAGACTAGTTTTTGTGTTAGTTATTACTATTATTTGTTAGACTTTTTTTTAATAAATATTACATTAATTCGTACTTTATTCCTGCATTTTTCTTTTTTCCTCTCCTATTGTAAACGGTATATTAGTAGTAAAGTTGATACCTACTGCAAAAAAATTTGCTATTTTTTATATAATATTTTATGTTTATTGTTTATTCATAGGAACACAAAAAAATGTGTTTTTATTGAATCGATATTGTGAACTCTTTTGAATAGTTTTCGTAATTATAATTTCATAGTGCCTTCATATTCATATACCAAGTTTGTTTTGTCCTGATTGCACGCCTCTGAGGATTAAATTGTTTATTTGTTCATTCAAATACAATAGAGCGACCCTTTCAATACAATAGGCGACCCAACCGAATACAGAGTTACGGGGTGTCTACCTGAAATTCGTAACAAATGAGAAATTTTAGTATAAAATTAGATAAACTTCGGAGATATTTTATTATACACCCTGTATCGGTTTTGCATACCTAATGAGCTTTATTACTCCATGCCTTTTAAAAACGGAGTATAAGTGATACGACGCGAAGAAATGCCTCGCGTCACTTGTCATCCATCATCATTAGGTACGACACTGGCACAAGGTCCACGTTACAAGAAGTCATAGTTGTATAATAATAAAATATTCAAGTCATCCATCGTAGTAATTACTTACCTGCTCATCAGATAAATACTTTAAACAAATTACTGTTTTAAATGAAAATATTTTAAAAATTCTAAGATAAGTGACAATTGTTTTGATATTAAATATCATCTTTAAACAGATCTAGGCAAAGAAGCACACTTCCCGAATGGCAAACATGGCAGAAGGTGATACCAAAACTTTCTTTATCACCATCTACAAATTAGTGTCCGGGATCCGGAGGCTATAAATAAAACCCGAGAAGCAGTGAAAGAAAGCAAAACTAGAAAATGATTCTCTGATCTTGAATTTTTTTAACCAAAAAAGGATGTTATAGGATACCTTAGAAGACCCAACTCGCATTCTCAATGCAGGAGTGTCCAAAAACATGGCTTACTTACTACTCAGAGTTTTATTTTTGCTTGAATACTTTTCGGAAATTTCGATATTATTGCTGGCATAACAAACCGTATTAATTTGCTCGTCTTTTTTTTATATTATTTTCAAGCCAATTAAATCGTTTATTGTGCCTTAATTTGTTGTTTTTTTCTTATATTATCAGCCCTATTACCTAAGTTAATAAGGGTCATAATGCAATTTTCTCAGTGGTCGACAATAGGTGTATTGATGGACGACAATTGAACAAAATGGCCGGCTATAGGCGTTTTTGCTAATTTTCGATTTCATTATAAATTTTGAGTTTAAAGTGCGTCCATTAATCTTACATTAAAAAAGTATAGTAGGTATATGAGGATGATATGATCAATTACTCAAAAATATTGGTATACAGGATTATGGTGGAATTAAATGCAGAAGTCAGCAATTTGACAACCTGGTTGCAAATAATAATATCGCAAAACCAAGATGAACGTTTTGAAGTATAAAAATTCTACTTTCGAAATCGTTTGTGTTCATTTAAATCGGACCATACTTGTAGGTAGCATTCACACCTGCTGAAAAATTGCATAGTAAAAAATTAAAATGGCCACAGATCGAAAACTATGCATCGGACAGTGCCTACTTTTTGCACTATTAAAAACTAATACTTGCCGGAGGATTAACGCTACAACTCAAAAAATAACCATGTTATGAATTTTTCAAAATAAAACTACTTTGACCGGTTTTCCCGATTTTCTCCTAAATTAACCGTCCGATCGAATTGTTCGACCTCTCATTTTCTTTGTGTATTTATTCGTTATTGATGTCATCACGATTACCCTGACAGTTTTAATTTTATAAGCAAAAAAACCAAAAAAAGAAACTATTTTTTGCATACAATTACACTTTTTACACAAAATGCTCATTCCAAATTTCTGTAGCTTGGCCTACAATTATAATAAAGAATATTGCTAACGTGGTATAGAAAGAAGATACGGTCTAGTTAATGATATCTACAGGGAATACTGTTTTGATTGCCCATTACTAACTTTAAAAGACAAATTAAAGCTTTTACATAAATAACGTTTTAAAACCTAAACTACATTTGGAGATATCCAAGAATTAATTAAAATGTGTATGGTATTACTTACCCGAATGAATACCTGAATAAAAAAAATCAAAGTCAAATTAAATTTGCTTCAAACAATTGTCACTTCAATTATAAAGTCAAAAATTATACATAACCTCAAACCTTTTTTAATTGTAAAAAAAACGCTTATAGTTCTAAAAGATTCTTCAGCTTACATATAATATAATATCGCCTCCCAATTAAATGTTAAATCACAAGTTTTCAAACTAAAATTACCTTCTTATAATTCACAAAAATCTTCAAAACGTTTAAAACCTACACAGTAATACAGACAATTCAACACTTGTAATAGCAGAGCTTCTTGGTAAATACGATTACAATTAACTGATTTTCACCAGATAACTCACCGACTGATATTCGATACAAAATTAAATAAAAACTTGTGGTTTTTGTAACTTCATTTTTTGTATATAATATGTAGGAGGGGAGGGAAATAATAAATATATCAGCTGAACTATTCCCGCTAAAAAACTTATGAAGAACGTAAATTTGGCAACAAGTTAAAATACGACTGTTTATATCACTAAGGCTACGGTGAGACGAGCGTTTATTTTACGTACGTTGCAACACACGTTATTAGTGTTTGTCTATTGTCTAGCTACATTTTACTACGACATCTCAATTGAAGCGCGCGATCTGTCGACGCATGCGTGAATAAGAAACAAATCATATAATAATAATAATAATAATGTTATTGTATCCATAATTTGTAACAAAAGAAAAATAGATTATGTGTTTATATGTCAATGGTTAAAACTACAAATAACGCAAGCAAATCAAATATTTGTTCATCCCCACCACTTTATTTCCGACTCAAGTCCAACTGATTCCCCCTTACAACACATTCAGCATAAGTGAAGGGGGAGGAAAAATTTCAACTCACTTAAAGTGAGTAAAACAAAAAGAATGCTCACATTACTGATGTGAGCTGAGATTAACTGAGGTCTCAGTCAAAAAGAATGCACCTAATATCGTCTTAATGATGAAAGTATTATGGTCAAAGATACGATATTTTCAATCATACAGCGACACCCTCGTAGATTATCGATTTTGTAATAACGAACTTTCTCAGTGGGATGGAAAGTTTTGTCGTAGACAACGGAATTCCAGATAAAACCTATATTATAAATTTGATGAAGTCATGAAAATTTTATATACATTAACATTCCATATAGAATATGTGTAATGAATAAGCACATCCTGAATGTATTACTAAAAGTTTATTCTGGATTGCATCCACTATCTATTTCAAATACTGTTCATCATTCTTTGCCTGGCAAATGGTCAATTGACTGAGAATTATTGCAACATTATATAAATTCAGTTAATTATTTTGAAAATACGCCATTGTGAAATTAAAATAAGAATTCAAATTTTGAAATCAGTGGAAAATATTTAAACCTAATACCTATATATGTTCAGATAGTTATTTTGAAGCAGTTCACATAAATGATAACGACATAATATAAATGAACACGACTCTACTTAGAAAAATACAATAAATAAAATATACATATCTAATAAACTTGAACAAAGTATTGTTTATTATTCAAGTAAATTTTTTTTTCTAGAA
The DNA here is from genome assembly GCA_963921935.1 of Galeruca laticollis. Lineage (NCBI taxonomy): Eukaryota > Metazoa > Arthropoda > Insecta > Coleoptera > Chrysomelidae > Galeruca > Galeruca laticollis. The sequence continues at coordinate 6,405,229 of OY998178.1, forward strand.
ACTCATTATCACTAACCTGTTCATTTGTTTATTAATAAACTTGCAGTAAACAACCACGCTTGCACGCTTAAGTTCTTGGTATAATGCGTCTCACGTCTCACCCTCTCGGTTTCGCCGGCGTCCAATAGTCCAATCAATGTTTTAAGGTAGTGCAGCAGCGGCAGCACGTGGTTCCTTAAGTGTAGTTGCTGGCAGAACTCAATTCTTACAGTGTCTTCAACAAGATAAAAAATTTTTGGACTTTACAAAAATTTGGTATAAAATAATACAAACTGACAATGTAATATTAGAAAGTCGGAGGTAGTCACATTCAAAATAAATTAGTTTAGATGACGAAAACAAACCCACAATGTCTGTTAGACTGTCGCTCATAGATTACATAGACCAATAACAGCCATAGATTATGTTGTCGCTGTTGAATTTTTGCTATGAGTTACAACCCTCCACAAGCGGATGCGGAGAGCTCTCGAAAACTATTCCCAGTTGCGAATAGTCCCAAACTTGACATGACACTTGAATGCCTTGGCGCGAAATTTAAATAATATATTATTATGGTGCTGTTTGTGTACAGTTTGTTCAGTGACCGTGGCGTCACATTCTCCGCCATTTACTATCTACTACCATGTTTTCGGATGTAGTTTGGATATTGTGATCTATTTCAAAGTGGATCAAAAGCTTATCTTTTGGAGAGTGACAATGGGAAAGAGAGCACTGATGGGCAACAGAAGTCCATACTTTTTCACGAAAATTGCTTGGCAAAGAACTTAAGAAAGAATGACTTTTTTCGTGGTATTTTTAAAATCATCCAGATTATTAAAATTCCTATTGCATTGTTTGCATTGATATTTGTATTACTTTTTTGGAACTAGGTATATTGTTAATATTAGTAAATAAAACAGATTATAGATACCTAATCATATTACAGGTGACAGGTAATTTAGGTACCTCAAAGTTCATTAACAGGTTGCGATATTCCTATTTCAGTAAAATTGGAAACTAATTTTTATATAGAAAACGCTTTGATACTCAGTAGTCAGCAACCCCGCAAAATTTTAATAATATTAGGATATGAATTTTATAGATTTAATAATGTTTGCAGTAATATATAAAAAAACAGGCAAATATACTCATCTTTGTGATTACTCCGGCTCTCTACTAAGAAATATTGGTAAAATCTGACAACACCTTTTAAGTTAGTTAAAAACCAAAAACTGTCAAGAGATGAAAATATAAAAAAATTGAGCTTTTAAAATTTTGTTACCAAATAATTCATGCATGTTTTTTATAAATGTACTAAAAAGTATCATCTTTTTGAATTTCAACTCTAGTCTCTTTTTTCTGATTATTAAAAATACAAAAAATTACCTATAGGATATTTTTATTCTAGAGGCAAAGATGAGACTTATATTCTATACTGCTTTCATATGTCTCTAAAGAAGTTGATCTCCATGTGATTTCTAATTAAATATTATATATTTTCTATAAAAATACATAGGTAAGAATATAAATAGGTACCCATGAGTTTTGAGGTATATAATTATCTATGCGCTCTTATCATTTAGTATTAATATATCATACGTGGATGAAAGATTTTTGCATGTTTTCTTGAATTAAAAATAACAATAAAGGTTTTTGGACATTCACATCATGTGACGATACCCATTTTTTAAATATCTTTAACACACAAAACTCCATCAAACATTAAAATACGCCACAACATAACTGATCTTTGAAAATATACAGATACCTCTATTATTTTGTCTGTGATACAGATGCTGCGACTGTGACAATGACCATTAATGAGGTAACCTTGAAAACAAAAAACAACACAGATAGCCCACAGAGAAAACAAAACTATTTCTTTCCCGCTCATACTATTGGCCGACTTCGGCTGATGTCGTAAATCGTTCGTGTTTGGGAATAGTTTTCGATAGCTCTCCGCTACCGCCTACCGCTAGTCAACCCTCCATCCATCGATGCGCTTAGGTTCACCATTAATAACCACTGTAAGCTTGGCAACCGTGTCGATTGACAAACTATTTTTGGAAATATTTGTAATTTTTAATCAAATTCCATTGGAAAGAAGATTAAAAGACATAGATCTTATTTGAAGTGAATTGATGATAATTTTGCCATAAAAATTGATTTGGATAATAAATCATAGGGACACACAATTTAAATTAATAGAACAAAAAGGTACCTATTGTATTGCCAGATGTATCCTAGATTATTTGCTTTCCTTAAGTGCCTATGATATTGAAGAAATCAATTTCCAAATTTAATCGTTATCTTTGAATTTTTAATAAATCAACACAGAAATGTAAATATAAATATGAGATATTCACTATCTGCACTTCCTTAAGTATATGCAACATATCTTACGGACAAAAGGAGTTGCCTACTTTCATACTCTAAGTAAATAGTTGCTTGGCAACGGAACTGTTTATACAATACAATAATAACAAATTATTTACAGTAAAAAGTTTATCCAACAGAACAATATATATACATGGTTTTTGGCAGAAATTGTTAATACGTATTTATTTTTGTTGAAGTTTGACGAAACTAACAAGGAGAACACGGCAACGTTGCGTTAATTTATTTTTATATACAAACAATTTCTGTCATTAATTGAGGTTAGCAGTTTAAATTGAAGCTTTCCTGTCCATTAAAATTTTCCAGTAATTAATCATGAGAGAAAAGTTCATCTATTTGATATTTTCTCCATCTTGTAATATCAAAAAACAAACCAGGTGCGCGGTCATCAACCTGCATTGATCTGTGGTAAGGACCTGAAGAAAACTTCGCGGTGTGGTCTGTCACCCTTAAAAGGTAGCTGAGCTTTTAATATGTAACTATATTTATCAAACATGGATCATATATGACACTTTTGATAATTAGGGAGTGGGAAATGATGTTGAATAAGGTAATAAAAAATTTAATTATTTGTTTTGATACTAGAGTAGAAACATCCTATTTTACAAATAACAAGTCGATATTTATATATACATCCACAAATCAAATATCACTTTTAGTCTGAAATGCATAAGAAGGAAGAAAGTTTTGACCAGAAAAAATTAGATCTGGAAGTATGGCTGCAGAAGATGGAATCAAGATTAGCTGGCACGGCTCCAGTAGGGCACACTGCAGATGTGTTGGAGGTCCAGCTAAGAGAACAAAAAGGTTTACATGCTGAATTGCACCAGTTTAAATCACAAATTGAGTCTTTCCAGCAACTTACACAAAGACTTATTACTGCTCATCAACATGAAGATACCAGTCGATATAAGAAGGTAAGGATTGCATGAATTAGGTTACTGAAATGCACAATAGTCTTTTGGCTGTTTGGTTTCTAATAAGGACTCTTTATTTTTGGTTTCTTTGGTTCCCAACTAATATTTTGATAATAAAAATTATGAATATAAGCAGTTAGTAGCTATCTAATTGAAGTTTGATGTTTGCTTTGTCTAAAAGTCTGATTTAATGGAATTTCGAATACTAGGCAGCTGAATACATCAACCAACACTACCTCCGCCTAGATGCGTGCATCATCAACCGTGGCAAACTGCTCCATTCCGCCCTGAGCTCCCTCCAAAATCTAGACAGATCTCTAGACAAATTTTTAGCGTGGCTCAGCGAGGCGGAAAGCGTAGTGGAAACTTTAGAAGGTGATAATGAATCCAGGCGAGCGGCACATCAACTTAAAGAACTCCAATCGGATATTGACCGACAAGCAGCTACACATCATGCTCTCAGAAATTCCAGTTTGGCCCTCTTAGGCTCTTTAGCAGCTGAAGATGCTCTGATGCTGCAACTGAGAGGTGACGAGATGGAGAGGCGATGGCAGGTACATTCTTTATCTTATACTGACAGTAGTACGTAAATTACTGTATACTATTCCTTTTTTAGTCTCTTCGTACAAGGACATCAGATTTGCGTAATCGCTTGGAACATAACACTGATTATTGGAATGCGTTACTTTTGTCTTTGAGGGAACTTACCGAATGGGTTATCAGGAAAGATACTGAACTTGGTTTGGCAGCTAGACAGGACGATCATCGAGCTTTCAGGTACTGAATATTTCTTAGAAATATTGTTTTTGTAAAAATATTATTTTTATTTGACAAGGCAACAACTAGAAGATAAACGGCCTTTGGTAGAAAGCAGTTTGAGAAGCGCTAGACAGTTCGTAGCGGGAGATCCTTCAGGTGAACTGGCTAGAAATTTGAGAAGGGAATTAGTGAAATTATCCGATAAATGGAACGCCTTGATCGACAAGAGTGATCAGTTGGCTACAAGATTCGAACAAAATTCAATTGTGAGCATAATCTATCATTACGCTCAACACAGTATTTAACATGTTTTTTATTACAGAAACTTAAACAGTTAACTATGAGCTTGGAGGAATCATGTTCGGCGGTATCTCGGTTAGAAAGAGCCACGTTAAGTTGGAGTGGTCCGCGTAGTGCTGCAGAAGCTCGGGAACTTTTGTCCAGTCTTCGTACGCTAGAACAACAGGTTCCTTCATTGCAGAGAACATTAGAAGAAGCCAGGATGCAAGCTGCAAATATAAGTGAGTGGAAAAAAATTGTTATTAATTAAAAAAAGATGTGTTCAATGAAATGAAGAGTAAAAAAGTTTAAATAAAAGTAATTCTTAAACAAATTAATAAAATAACAAGGTAACAATATGAGTAAAAATGTACAATTTATAAAAGTAAAATGATTAGTAAAATAAAATGCAAAAGTTAAATTAAGGTGAGGGCTATACTTTTAGAGCATTGTAAAACAATGTTCGTTTCCGTTCTATACACACTAAAGTTCAGTTTCTTTTTTATGCCCTAAAAAGCTATACAATAATTGAGTGATGACAAGCAGATGCCATATACTGTGAATTCTATACATTTTTTCACCTCTAAGAATTCTTTCCCAGCCCTTTTTCCTTATCTATACCTAAATGCTAAAGTTGTGACATTTTTTATGTTCTAAAAGCGAGAAACATACAATTAAATATGTTACAGTTTAAAATTAAATATACAGGGAGACATTTTCAATATTAATAGTGGTGGTTTCACTTTTGTAGGGCACATAAATTCTGTCAAATAATTTTGGGAGATCTTAAATATTGTAAAAAGTAAATAAATCTTTTGCATATTGATATTACAGCTCATGATTGTGATGAATACCTTTGGTAAAAAAAATCAAGATTGTATTTTGCTGATGATATATTTATAGTAGGTTTAAGATAGACGTGGTATCAACATTTGATTATTATTAATGATTTTGTAAAGTAACGACATCTCTTGATTGGAACTGTTTTTACTAGAATTGTCATTTGTCTGTTGCATTAATTGTTTACGAGGATGCTTCTCAAATATGTACTTTATTTTATAAGTTACTGTGCAAAGGCTGAATCTAATTTCTAGCTATTTAAATGATTCTAGTAAGTAGTGACATCATTTGGTTGGAACTGCGTTTACTAATATTATCATTTCTATGTTACTCATTGTTTACCAGGGTCCTTTATTTGAGGTACTTTATAGGTTACTATGCAGAGGCTGAATTAACTGACTTCTAGTTATTTAAATTAAGTAGTGACATCTTTTGGTTGAAACTTTGATTACTAGTATTGTCATTTGTATGTCACTTGTTTACGAGGGTGCTTTGAAAATATATACTTTATAGGTTACTGCGCAAAAGCTGAATTAACCGACTTCTAGGTATTTGAATGATCCTGTAAACTAGTGACATCTTTTGGTTGGAACTTTGATTACTAGTATTGTCATTTGTATGTTACTTGTTTACGAGGGTGCTTTGAAAATATTTATTTTATAGGTTACTGTGCAAAAGCTGAATTAACCGACTTCTAGTTATTTAAATGATCCTGTAAACTAGTGACTTCTTTTGGTTGAAACTGTGATTACTAGGATTGTCATTTGTATGTTACTTGTTTACGAGGGTGCTTTGAAAATATATACTTTATAGGTTACTGTGCAAAAGCTGAATTAACTGACTTCTAGTTATTTAAATGATTCTGTAAACTAGTGACATCTTTTGATTGAAACTCTGATTACTAGTATTTTTATTTGTCTGTTACAAAATTCATTGTTTACGAGGGTGCTACGGAAATATCGTCGCATGAATAAGAAAAGTTCCTATCAACAAATATTTGGTAAATTTTACAGGAGAGAGGAAAAAAATTTGCTTTTTTTGGTTTCAAAATTTGATTTATGTGTTAATTGGTGACGAATACATTAATTTTTATTGAATAAAATTGATTTTTTGAAGTATTCATTATTTCATAGGCTCTTAAAGTGTCTGAAAGTTGGATGTGGGCATAATTCCTAGACATTAAATAAACAAAAAAAAAATACAAATGTGCCTGTCACAACATAGTTTGAGGTTGGGATGTCAGACATATATATCAGGCATAGGACTGGTCCTAGGACATTGCCTTGCGGAACTCCAGCTTTAATAGGTTGGAATTCAGAGGTCTCATCACTAACTTTTGTCCTGAAGCTTCTGTTTATTAGATATGACTGTAGTAGAATGAAATATGAATTTGGTAGACACAGTTCGATTTTATTTATTGGACCTACATGCCAGACTTCATCGAAACCCTGACTCACGTTCAGGAACGCTGCAAAGCAGTATTTTTCCCTCTATACTTGTGTTGATGGTACGCACTACACGATAACACTGTTGAACTGTACAATGTTTGTGGCGAAATCCGAATTGGTGATCTAGAATCACATTCAGGATAGGGTCTATACACTGTAATACTAACTTTTCTAAGATCTTGGATAATGTTGATAGCAGGCTGATTGGTCTGCTGTTTCGCTGGTTTTGGAATGAGGATTATTTCAGATTTTTTTAAGTTTGAAGTATTCTGAATATGGCGTTAAATATGTATGTTAACATTACTTCAGCTTTAATGGGTGGTTCTTTTAGCATTATCAGAGTTATCATATCTAATCCTGGTGCCTTTTTATTTTTTAGGAGTCTCAATTTTTCTTTTATTTGTTTCGGACTTGTGAGTTTTATTGATGTTTGTCTCTCGTCTGGATTGAGTGGAGAATTAATTGAATTGTTTTGTATAGGGAGCAGGGAGGTTATTGTCTGGAGTGGAAACATTATTCAAATGTTGAGTAAAGAGGTCGTTTTTTTTGCTGCTTCTAGCCCATGTGTTTGCTTGGTCATTTCTTAGAGGAGACATCTTTGGTGTTGGTTTACTTGAATATTTGTTTAGTTTCCAGATGGAATAATCGTACTGGTTGAGGTTTGTTAAGTGTTGGGAGTAGCTATTGTCGTGTGCCTTTTTAATTTGAGTACATTACTTACATGATTGAACTTTCTTTTATCATTTGGGGTATGATTCCACTTCCTTTTAGCTCTTGCTTTTCTTTTTCAGGCAATTAATTTATATTATTATTCTATCTGGGGAGTAGATATTTTTGCTGCTTCTTGTATTGTGTTGGTTAGTTTATTTGTCGCATCTTCTATATCTTCAGGATCTTTTAATCTTGTTTTCAGGTTTATGTTGAATTTCATCTCTATACTTATTCCAGTCTGTCTTATAGTTGCATTGTTTGAGCTGTTGTTTGATCTTTATTGGGGTTTAATCCGAAGAGGTCGTAGTTGGGTATTACATCAGTATACGTTGAAGATATGCCTTTGGTTATGAAGAAATCTAGCAGGTCAGGTAATTTGTTGGGGTCGCTCGACAAGTACGTTGGGATGCCTGTTGATATGAACAAGTATATTTTCTCTTGTAAAAGGTTTGCCAGCTCTCTACCTTTTCTGGTGGTGATTCTTGAGCCCCATAATGTGTTTGTGCTGTTATAGTCACCTCCTGCTATAAACTTTGGTCCTAGTGTTTGGAAGAGACTTAAGAATTCTTCTTTTATTTAGATTGTGTCATGGTAGACAGTATACTGAAGTAGTTGTTAGTTCGTATGTAAATGTCATGACTTTTACTGGGGTGGCTTGTATTTGGTGTGTTTCATACTTGGTGTTTCGAGGTGTTTAATTGTCAATTTTGTTAATATTGCTGTGTCAGCATGTGCCATATTGTCCGGATGGTTGGTGTAATACAGGCTGTAGCTATGGATTTTGAAGAAAGAGTTATCAGTGAAATGTGCTTCACTTATTAGTAAAATATCTACAAGGTTGTGTCGGAGAAAAATCTTTATTTCGTCTTTGTGTTAAATAATTCCGTTGGCATTCCACAAGGTTAGTCTAATTAGCCATTACTTCATTTTTGACATTAGCATATTGATGACTATATAGTTTTGTTGCAACAGTTAGTTGAACATGTTTTTGAATACGTCTAAAAATTTAGTGAGTGTTTTCCTCTGTTTTGGTGAAGCGAGTTGTTTGGCGATGTGGTTTGTTGAGGTTGAACTTTGTACTGGTTGTATTATCGTTATAGAATTGAAAATTACTCCGAATGAGGTTTTCTCTGATGATGTTTCAGGTAACAGCTTACCAAATAATTTAGCTGCTCAGTTGGAGGATTGTACTGCAAGGTGTCGAGCTCTACAAGCTGCTATTAGAGAGAGAAGAGACCAACTTACCAGCAGTACTCAAGGTAGGGATAATTTTATTTGCATATTATATAGTTTAATGTTATTCTTTTTAAATTAAATACTGTATCTTGATGGGTGGGTTAAATTTATACATACGATATATTTATTTACTCTTAATGAATTTACGAGCGGTATATTTACTTACTTTTAATTTATTTACACCGATACTTTCTTAGTGTAAAATCTATTTATACACGTAACTACTTAAATTCAACTAATATACAGATCAATTTCTCGAAAAAAAAGTATATCTCAATTATCCGCGCATTCGCCAAAATTTTCACATTTTATTTGTTCTATTAAGCTTCGAGGACTACACTAGTTGCGATTTCATAATACTAAACTTAAAAAAAACAGGTTTTCCCAAATCAAAACATAGATTAATTAGTGTTTTTAAATGAAACTCACGGTCTCTATCAATATTATCAATCAATATTATCGAAACAATTGTCATTTTTTTAGAATTTTCAATAACTTGTATTATATTGTGGAATTAACTAGAGACCGTGAGTTTCATTTAAAAACACTAATATGAGCATATTCCACGAAGTAAGGGTCGAGACAGTCAATTTCATCTTTGAAAGTAATATTTCGAAAAATATTTTATTTTGGTATATGACATATTAGCTTCTTTTATGGGTAGTGAACGACAATTAGATGTATTTTTCAACCACATCAATAATTTACACCCAAAAATTGAATTTACATTAGAAATTGACGAAAATAGCTCAATCAATTTTCTTGATTTAAAAATTCAGAGTTAATAATGTACTTATTTATTCAATTTACCGAAAACCCACACACACTGATGAGACAATTCCATATAGTTCCAATCACCCCATGTCACATAAACTAGCGGCATATAATTCAATGATACATAGAGCATTTTCAGTTCCTATGAACAAAAGTAATTTTGATAGGGAGATAAATAAGCTAATTAATAAAAAAGAGGAAAAGTGGCATTACAAACTAATATTTCCTAAACAAACCGAAGAAATAAAAACTTATAAAACCCTCACATATGCAGGATAGATTTCTATTAATGTTTCAAAGATAATATCTTTAGCAACGAATACAACAATTTCTTTTGAAACAGATAGTAACATAAGTACAAAATTATTAAATATAAAAACTAAAATACCACTATTAAAGAAGTCAGGTATATATAAACTGAAATATCCAGAATGTAATGCTGTCTATTTGGGTCAGACCCTTAGGAATTTTGAAATCCGATACAGTGAACACTTACGAGCATACAGGTTAAAACAACCAGATAAATCTCACTATGCAAAACATCTACTTGACACCAATCATTCATTGACACCTAACACAAAACTAGAAGTGCCTCATATTTGTGAAAAGAAACAAGAACTATATTTCCTTGAAGAATTGGAAATTAGAAGACATTTAAGAAACCCACAATATGAAGTCGTCAATGAACAGTTAAATCTAGGGAGTTCTCCACTAATAAACTGTCTTCTTAAGTGATAATTGTAAAGATCAGCAGATATAGTTTTCCTGGTTTTCTATTATATCATTGCACACTTATACTGATCTTAATTGGAAAAATGATATCCAGGATATCACCATAGGGCTAATAATATCTAAGCTTCAATATTTGTAATATCACATCTTCTTCTCTTTTCTATAAACATATATTAAGTCAATCACAAGTTAGGTCACTTCTTGGTCTAGCCAAAAATAACTACTAAACATCAGGTAGGCATCAAACAAAATGTAACTTCTGTCATTCTAACGATGATATTGATTTATCGAAACAATTGTCAATTTTTTAGAATTTTCAATAACTTTTATTATATTGTGGAATTAACTAGAAACCGTGAGTTTCATTTAAAACACTAATTTAATTTATATTTAATAAACGAATGAAAACAGTTTGTACATTACATAGTTAGTTCTCGAGCAATATTTTGTACTTGTCTATTTATTTCTTAATTTTTTTCTTTTGTACAATGCTTATTCAACCCCGTTTACCAAGTTTATAGCTTCAATTTCGTGCATTCTTGAGGGTTGTTAACTTTTTTGTAACTGACGTATATTCAACTTTTACTTACATTTGACACAATATTTGTATTAGTGTTTTTTTAATGAAACTCACGGTTTCTAGTTAATACCACAATATAATAAAAACTGTTGAAAATTCTAAAAAATTGACAATTGCTTCGATAAATCAATATCATTGTCAATTTTTTAGAATTTTCAACACTTTTTATTATATTGTGGTATTAACTAGAAACCGTGAGTTTCATTAAAAAAACACTAATATGAGTGGATTCCACGAAGTAAGGGTCGAGACAGTTAATTACAATATTTGTAGTCAATTATTAGAAGTCCCCCTGTATACTTAACTAGGACGTGTCTGAATGCTAGTAAAATGTATGGTCCTGATAAGACAGAGGGTAAGGAGAATGGATAAAGAAAACTAATGGGGAGGAGATTCAACTCGAGCCGATCGAGGTTTGAATATTTTTGAACAGTCTTGACTTTGCGGATATTTACGAATGAGTTTATAAATATAATACCTAGTACATTTTAATACTTTTTTCCACTTCCGCTACTAAAACCGCACTTTGAACACGGGTTTGACATGCACAAAACGACTCTTTAAACACTAGTGTTTAAAATGCGAAAAGTCACATCTCGTTTATCTTTTGTTTTTTAAACGTCAAATCAAGTGTATCTTTTGTATGTTAAATTTCATGTTCCGTGATAATTTTGTTATTCTGCATCATTTGATTTGTCAGTCAGCTGTCAGCCATCGTCCGTCATGTAATGAATATAATTCAAATATAATATAATTTTTTCCTTCCCGCGGGCGAAGAAAAAGTATAGTAAGCACCTCGTGTTAAAAACGACTTTAGTCACTTGGTACTTAATATACTATTAAGTTATATATAATCAGTTGATTTTGTGTGCAATAAATTTACTTGCTCACACTGTATACTTTCATTTCTATATAATTGTTAAATTGACCTATCCTTAGATTTTATTTATCTTTTTAATAAAGTTAATGGATTCCCTCAATTACTATCTAAATAAAATAACAGTCGGTCGATGACATCAACGTTTTTATCAGCAGCGCATTTACATCGTTTTCTCTCAATGTTCCCATCCATCTCGAGAATTCGTCTATATGATAATTAAGATGTAGGCGAGATAAATTAGAAATCGAATACACATCTGGTACACATACGCATATACGTAGGTAAATAAAAACCCTTTGGATATCATTTACCGGTTTTCTGATTTCTATTCAAACATAAAATTTGACCTCTAACAATAAAATAAAGTGTGGGTGTTTGAAAAAAAATTATTCGCTCAAGAGACAGCTAGCTACAAGTAATCAAAGTGATGTTGTCGGATCGTTTCTTTCTTACAATTATTTAGGGAAAAAAATTGACTGCTATTTGATACTATGAGAAAGTTTTTATTTATGGTTTGTGTTATACAGGGTTTTTCTGAATTGTTTCATTGGAGACGAACCATGGGGCATCTAATATTATTCTTAGAAGTTTAGATTGGCATCGTTGGATTATTTTTATGTTAGATTTGCTAGCACAGTCCCATATCTCAATGCCATAAGTCCAAATATGTATGTTTAATGTTTATTAGATCAATATTTTGTTTTCCACAGTTATTTTCGATCTTTTCCCTATTAACTAGTTTATTTAACTAGTAGTTAAGTAGATTTGTTTTCTTTATTATATGCTTTTTCCATGACAATTGGGGTTAAAGGTAGTTCACTTTTTCTTGTACATCCCACTGCATCTAATTTTTAAATATTTTTTTAATTGGTTAAATTTATTATTAAGAATCTCAAAAAGTTATAACAAATGTCAAATTTTGAGAAGTAGATTGAAGAAATAAAAGCAAGGTTTAAGGAAAAATGAATAAAAGTCTCGTCATTGTAAAAAAAGGTAATGCAAATTGTCTCTACCTTCAAATCAATGCGACGTTGCCATTTAATACTTTTTTATTATTATTTAGGGAAAACTATAAATAATCTTGTCTTTGTGAAAAAAGATAATGCAAATGATTCATTTTGACAAGTTGTCTCTAGCTTCAAGGAATCAATACGACGTTGCTGTTTCACACTTTTTTGTTATTATTTAGGGAAAAACGAATAAAAACTCGACATTGTCAAAAAAGATAATATTAATGATACATTTTGACAAGTTGCTTCTAGCTTCAAGGAATCAATGCGACGTTGCCGTCTCACACATTTTTGTTATTATTTAGGGAAAAACAAATAAAAATCTCGTCATTGTGAAAAGTAGATAATGCAAATTATTAATTTTGACAAGTTGTCTCTAGCTTCAAGGAATCAATGCGAGGTTGCTGTTTTACACTTTTTTTGTTATTATATAGGGAAAACGAATAAAAATCTCGTCATTGTCAAAATATAATATTAATGTCAAATTTCGACACGTTGCATCTTGCTTCTAGGAATCAATGCGACGTTGCCGTTTCACACTTTGTTGTTATTATTTAGGGAAAAACTATAAATAATCTTTACACTGTGAAAAAAGATAATGCAAATGATTCATTTTGACAAGTTGTCTCTAACTTCAAGGAATCAATGCGACGTTGACGTTTCAGACTATTTTGTTAATATTTAGAGAAAAACTATAAATAATCTTCTCATTGTGAAAAAAGATAACGTGAATGATTCATTTTGACAAGTTGTCTCTAGCTTCAAAGAATCAATGCGCCGTTGCCGTTTCATTCTTTTTTATTATTATTTAGCGAAAACTAATAAAAATCTCGTCATTGTCAAAAAAAGATAATTTTAATGTTAAATTTTCACAAGTTGCCTCTAGCTTCAAGGAGTCAATGCGAGGTTGCCGTATCACTTTTTTGTTATAAGTTAGAGAAACACTAATAATATTCTCGTCATTATGAAAAAGAGATAATGGAAACGATTAATTTTAAGAAGTTATCTCCAGCTTCAAGGAATCTATGCGATGTTGCCGTCTCACATTTTTTTGTTATTATTTAGGAAAAACCAAAAAATAATTTTGTCATTGTGTTAAAACATAATGTAAATGATTAATTTTGACAAGTTGCCTCTAGCTTCAAGGAATCAATGCGACGTTGACGTTTCAGACTATTTTGTTAATATTTAGAGAAAAACTATAAATAATCTTCTCATTGTGAAAAAAGATAACGTGAATGATTCATTTTGACAAGTTGTCTCTAGCTTCAAAGAATCAATGCGACGTTGCCGTTTCATTCTTTTTTATTATTATTTAGCGAAAACGAATAAAAATCTCGTCATTGTCAAAAAAAGATAATTTTAATGTTAAATTTTCACAAGTTGCCTCTAGCTTCAAGGAGTCAATGCGAGGTTGCCGTATCACTTTTTTGTTATAAGTTAGAGAAACACTAATAATATTCTCGTCATTATGAAAAAGAGATAATGGAAACGATTAATTTTAAGAAGTTATCTCTAGCTTCAAGGAATCTATGCGATGTTGCCGTCTCACATTTTTTTGTTATTATTTAGGAAAAACCAAAAAATAATTTTGTCATTGTGTTAAAACATAATGTAAATGATTAATTTTGACAAGTTGTCTCTAGCTTCAAAGAATCAATGCGACGTTGCCGTTTCAATCTTTTTTATTATTATTTAGGGAAAAAACGAGTAAAAATCTCGTCATTGTTAAAAAAGATTATTTTAATGTTAAATTTTGACAAGTTGCATCTAGCTTCAAGGAGTCAATGCGAGGTTGCCGTTTTACACTTTTTTGTTATTATCGAGGAAAAATAAAAATGTTCTCGTCATTGTGAAAAAGCAGATAATGTAAATGATGAATTTTGACAGTTCTAGCTTCAAGGAATCTATGCGATGTTGCCGTTACACACTTTTTTGTTGTTATTTAGAAAAAACCAAAAAACAATCTTGTCATTGTCGAAAACGATAATGAAAATAATAAATTTTGACAAGTTGTCTCTAGCTTCAAGGAATCAATGCGATGTTGCCGTTTCACACTTATTATTATTGTTATTTAGGGAAAAAATAATAATAGTCACGACATTGTCAAAAAAGGTAATGTCCAAGATAAATTTTGTCAAGCTTTAAGGAATCAATGCCAGGTTGCCGTTTCACACTTTTTTACAACTATTTAGGTGCCATCCATACATTACGTCACACGTCAAGAGGCCATCTATAAATTTTTGAGTTTATGTTGATTTTATTAAAAATTATTTAATGGAAATATTCTTTTAAACCTCTATTTTAATTATTTCTAAATGTGAAATTGAAAAATATGTAACGTCACACCAGGGGGGGTTTCAAAAATGTGACCACCTGTTACAAAGGACGCGGGGGGGAGCAGAAAATCGTTAAATTTGTGTGTAATTAATGGATGGCCCCTATAGAAAAACTAATAAACATGTAACTTTTGCGGAAGAGTTTCTGTTAAAAGTTATGCTTAAAGTACGCGTAGTTACCATTTTATATATATATATTTTTAATTATTTACTAAAATCCAAATAAAAATGTTTATGAAAATATGTCACCTCAAAAATTAATTAATCAAAAACCATTGATTTTTTACTACTTTATTTACGGAAACTCCAAAAATATGAAAAATACCAAATCACAATTTCTTGACTGTTAAGATTAAATCTATCAGACAAATCGATTTGGCAACATGTGTGTGGATAATTCGTCGCACGCTATCGCCAGAATTAACTATTCAAAAATAAATATGGCATAATATCTAATAAATGACTTAGAACAAGACATATGTTGCAGTCTATTTGTTTTCATTGGCGTTCTTATAATTGGATATACTAATTAAAAAGAATGAATAGCAAGACGCGGCGATGTGAAGGTATTTCAAGTATTTTAAAAAAATATGATTTTGTTAGAATTTATTTGACCCGGTTTCAAATGTGCCGCTGATAATTTGATTCAGTTATGTTATGTTTCAGTCTGTTAGCGGGTATACCTTGTGAAGTAGTGTTAGTTGAGAAATTTTTTAATTCAAATGTCATAAAGAGACAAATTCCAAAAAAAAGTAGTGGTAAAATTTGTATAAATTACAATAAATTTAATTATTGGTAATGTTTAATAAATAGAGGGAACATTTTTGAATGCTTATGAATGGAAAATCAGGTAATTTTTACAAAATTATATTACAAGGTGAATCACTAACTCGCGGATTATCGCGCTGTTGTCGGATCGTTTTTTTTACAATTATTCTAGGAAAACCCAATAAAATGTGTGAAAAAGTTTTTATTTTCGAAAATATTTGTGGTATAAAAGGTTTGTCTAAGAAGTTGTTGAAAACGGATTATTTAAGGAAAAACAAATAAAAACGTCGCCATTTTGAAAAAATGATTTCTAAGAATTATTTATGGAAAATTATTAAAAACATAATTTTTGCGGAAAAGTTTGTATTAAAAATTTAAAAATGATACTGCAAATTTAAAATTTTGACAAATTGTCTCTAGTTTCAAGAAATCAAAGCGATGTTGCTAGTTCGCACTTTTTTGTTATTATTTAAGGAAAAAAACAAATAGAAATGTCGCCATTGTGAAAAAATTATTTTTTAGAATTATTTATGGAAACATTATTAAGAACTTTTGTGAAAAAGTTTTTTTGTACGACCGTTCGTTTTTACCCATTTTCCCGCACTCATTTTAGTTTAGAAAGTGTCACTTTCCCGTACTAGTGCGGGGAAGTAAAATATGTCAATTTATCGTTATTAAATGTACATTTCATTGATTTTACCTGTATATTACTATTAAAACTAATATAGGTTTTAATATTCAATCTAACCCAGACTGTTTTTCATTCATTGGAATGAAGAAATTGTGATTCTTTTATATATCTACCCTATACATTTCTCAAAATCAATCCACATAACAACCAAACTAAGCTGAGTCAAGTGGTTTGGTATGGTAACCAAAGATTTGTTATGACAACCAAGTTGTCATCAAGACGTCAAAGTTTCAAGTTACCACCAACTAACTACTCTGGACCGGATATTCTGACGCATTTGTAGAATGCAACAAATTGTGTTTTCAACATTAATATTAATAATAATTAGTGGATTTTCATGGAATGTTTTGTATGTTGAAATAAAATATATATTTTCAATATGCTTTTTGAATTTTTATGCGGTCGTAGAAACAATAATCTTCCTAATTCATGCGTAAAGTGTCTTTCTCGCCCTTGATTGCTTGCCCGAATTCCGATTCGCGTCGTTCGGGTCAACGGCAGTCGCGTGCCGGAAAGTATCACTTTCCGCACTTGTTAGGAAAATAACTATTATTACAAATTTAAAAATGATACTGCAAATTTAAAATTCTCACAGACTGTCTCTATCCTCAATAAATTAAAGCGAGGTTTCCGGTTTGCACTTTTTTTGTTATTTAGGGAAAAAACAAATAAAAATGTGACAATTGTGAAAAATTATTTTTTAGAATTATTTATGGAAACATTATTAAGACCATTACTTTCGCGGAAAAGTTTTTATTACAAATTTAAAAATGATACTGCAAATTTAAAATTTTCACAAACTGTCTTTAACTTCAAAAAATTAAAAGCGAGGTTGCCGGTTCGCACTTTTTTTGGTTATTTAGGGAAAAAACAAATAAAAATGTGACAATTGTGAAAAATTATTTTTTAGAATTATTTATGGAAACACTATTAAGAACATTACTTTCGCGGAAAAGTTTTTATTACAAATTTAAAAATGATACTGCAAATTTAAAATTTCCACAAACTGTCTTTAACTTCAAAAAATTAAAAGCGAGGTTGCCGGTTCGCACTTTTTTTGTTATTTAGGGAAAAAACAAATAAAAATGTGACAATTGTGAAAAAATTATTTTTTAGAATTATTTATGGAAACATTATTAAGAACATTACTTTCGCGGAAAAGTTTTTATTACAAATTTAAAAATGATACTGCAAATTTAAAATTTCCACAAACTGTCTTTAACTTCAAAAAATTAAAAGTGAGGTTGCCGGTTCGCACTTTTTTTGGTTATTTAGGGGAAAAACAAATAAAACAGTGACAATTGTGAAAAAAGTATTTTTTAGAATTATTTATGGAAAAATTACTAAAAAAATATTTTTTCCGGAAAGTTTGTATTAAAAATTATACTGCAAATTTAAAACTTTGATAAACTGCCTTTAGCTTCAAGAAATCAAAGCGAGGTTGCCGGCTCGCAATTTTTTGTTATTATTTAGGGAAAAGCAAGTAAAAATGTCGCCATTGTGAAAAAATGATTTTTTAGAATTATGGAAAATTATTAAAAACAACTTTTGCGGAAAAGTTTGTATTAAAAATTTAAAAATGATACTGCAAATTCAAAATTTTGACAAACTGTCTCTAGCTTCAAGATTTCAAAGCGAGGTTGCCGGTTCGCACTTTTTTGTTATTATGTAGGGAAAAAACAAATAAAAATGTGGCAATTGTGAAAACATGATTTTTTAGAATTATTTATGGAAAAATTATTAAAAAAATTACTTTTGTGGAAAACTTTGTGTTAAAAATTTAAAAATTACACTGAAAATTTAAAATTATGATAAATTGTCTCTAGCTTCCAGAAATGGAAGCGAAGTTACTAGTTCGCACTTTTTTGTTATTATTCAGGAAAAACCAAATAAAAATGTCACCATTGTGAAGAAATGATTTTTTCAAAATTATTTATGGAAAAATTATTAAAAACATTACTTTTGCGGAAAAGTTTCTATTAAAAATTTAAAATTTTGACAGACTGTCTCTAGCTTCAAGAAATTAAAACGAGGTTGCCGGTTTGCACTTTTTTGTTATTATTTAGGGAAAAATAAATAAAAATGTCGCCAATGTGAAAAAATTATGTTTTACAGTTATTTATGAAAAAATTAATAAAAATCATCCCTTTTGCGGAAAAATTTAAAAATTATAAAATAATTTCATCTATGATATCTAGGGGTGAAAACTCGTATCAAAAAAATACTTTTTAAATATTATTTTTGATCACACATTTGTACTTTTGTAAAATATAGTTGTAATTATATTCAAAACAATTGTCTCAGGTGAAATATCCCCTGGTCCTTCGAGCGTTCAGCCGCCATGGGAACGCGCCATAACACCGAACAAAGTCCCTTACTACATAAATCACAGCACCGAAACTACCCATTGGGACCATCCGCAGATGCTCGACTTGGCCGTTTGCCTTTTACAATTAAACGAAGTCAGATTCAGCGCTTATCGAACGGCGCTAAAACTTCGTGCTATACAGAAGAAATTATGTTTAGATCTCGTTACCATAAGCGCGGCGTCCGAAGCTTTCGATCTACACGGTTTACGAGCACAGAACGATAAGATTTTAGATGTCGCCGATATGGTTTTGGTGTTGAGAGCTATTTTTGGGAATATCGTTCCAATGGATAATACACAAATAGACGTACCGTTGTCGGTAGATCTGGCTTTAAATTGGTTACTGAACGTATACGACAGTCAACGTACCGGACAGATAAGGGTACTTAGCTTTAAGGTGAGTATATAATTATTATATTATATTAACAAGTGTGTTTTGATTATTTTCATTATTGTTAGGTTGGACTTACGCTCTTATCTAAAGGACACTTGGAAGATAAGTACCGATATCTATTTCGATTAATAGCTGATCCACAACAAAAGGCCGATCAAAGAAAATTGGGTCTTTTGTTACACGACATCTTGCAAGTACCGAGACAACTCGGCGAAGTCGCCGCTTTCGGAGGTTCAAATATCGAACCGAGCGTTAGAAGTTGCTTAGGCGAAAGAGAAGACTTGGAAGCCGCTCATTTTCTAACTTGGTTAAAACAAGAACCGCAGGTAACAATAAAAACATAGAGTTTCTACAATTTCGAAATGCAAATTTACTTTTTTCTAGTCTTTGGTCTGGTTACCGGTGCTTCATCGAATAGCCGCTGGAGAAAGCGCCAAACACCAAGCGAAATGTAATTCTTGTAAACAGTACCCGATCGTCGGACTCAGGTATCGATGTCTCAAATGTTTCAACTTCGACATGTGTCAAAGTTGTTTCTTCTCTGGTCGTTTGACGAAAGGACACAAATTGAATCATCCAATGCACGAATATTGCGCCGCCACTACGTCGGTAGAAGACGTTAGAGACTTTACGAAAGCTTTGAAGAATAAATTCAAGAGCAAACGGTATTTTACGAAGCATCCGAGAGTGGGATATTTACCAGTTAGATCCGTTTTGGAGGGTGACGAATTGGAAAGTCCTGTCGCTTCGCCGCAGCACAACGATATGCATTCCAGGTAAAATGATATCAGTATTTCTTATTAATAGAATATTATACAGGGTGTGTCCCGGGACTAATGGGAAAAAAGTCAGGAGCGTATAATCTGAGCCAAAATAATGTTAGTACTTCATATAAACTTTTTCTATGGAGGCCCTCGTTTTCGAGTTATAGGCCTCCAAAGTATTAATTTTGAATTTGGTTTTTATTTTTATTTTTTGTACTAGTTATTTGATCTTTATCAAATTTACGGCAAAGCTATAATGTACGTGTATGTTTATTTTGGAAAGGTAAACAGATTTACAGTACTGCCTTGAAGCCAGGGACGGACTACTCGCAATGGTTAGTGATCCAAAAATTTTGCAGGGATGGCACACCCTGTATGAAATCATCGAAATTGACTTCTCCACACATTAAGCTAACGAAAAGGTACTCTTGTTAGAATTCGATAAAATAAGCCGTTTGGATAATATTTACAGTTTTATTAATGCACTACGTACAAATCTACCTAACTAACTTATTAATACGATGTCCAGAATTTACTTGCTTTTAATCAAAATTACGAACATAACATTATTAAACCATTAAGAAAACCTCAAAAAACACAAGTTATAAAACATTAGACTAATACTAATTCCTAAACAACAACAAAAACTAACGTTATTCTAATAAATGTTCAATATGAGCTCCTCCCACTTCCACGCACATTCTAAGTCTACGAAGGTTGTTTCTTTGCACTTGAATGAGCAATCTCACATTATTTCTAATAACATTGCAGTGTAACACAATTCTGTCTATTAAATCTTGTTTTGTTTGCACAGGTGTTGCGTATACCTTACTTTTGAGATAACCCTAGAGAAAGAAATCCATAGGATTAACGTCTCCTGATCGCGGTGGCCATTGAAAAGGGCCTCCACGACCAATCCATCTATTAGGAAACCTTGTGTGTAAATGCTGTCGTACATCTAAACTGAAATGAGGAGGGGCCCCATCATGCATGAACCATAAATTCCTACGAGTTTGTAGTAGCACATCATCAAACAGGTTCCATGACTAATTTTGCAAAAACTCCAAATATCTCTGACCAGTCAAAGTACCGTCAATAAAGTATACGGCTCTATCAAATGATTGCCAACTATTTCTGCCCAAATATTAACCATTAATCGATGCTGGCTCCTAGTTTGGATAATGCCATGTGGATTCACATCATCCCATAAATGCATATTATGAGAATTTATGATTCCATCTCTGGTGAAACCGGATTAGTTCGTAAAGAGAACGTTACTAATAAATGTATTGTCTGCTTGTTGTTGTCGCAGAAACCACTGGCTATACTCAAGTCGTGCAGGATAATCAGCCACTGTCATACTGTGTACTTTTTTCATGTGAAAAGGATATAACAGCTGTTCTTTTAGGACGCGATGAACAACTAATTTCGAGACGTTATGTTCTCTTGATACTTTTAGAAAACTCGTTGATGGTTCATTATCAACTGCATTTAACAAGTCTTGTTCAACTGCCACAGTACGTATGCTTCGTACTGGACCTTCTCCACCTTTTTTTGGCAAAAATATGCCCAAAATTGAAAATTTTGTTTTGTATACATAGAAAATTACATTTACTTATTCATACCTGTTTCTCGTAACCTGAGATCAATACACTCAAACATTCGTCTGTCTGGCAATGCTCTGTTTGCAAAATGTTCTTCATAAAGCCTTCTGGCCTCTAAACAGTTTCGAGAAGCCAGTCCATTAGATGCATATCTGCGTACTCGATAAAAGCGAATTTTGCCATTGTAACTGTTAAATTAAGGACTTATGAATTATTGACAAGTACTGACTACGAACTATTCTACACAACGTTTGACAACTAATCCTATGGTAACTTGATAAACGGTAAAAACACTTATAAAAAGTTTTTACCAACTTTCGAATTAATAAGCCGTTAATGTTTTTCAACTTCTGCTATTATTTTTTTGTAGTACTGTAGGTAAATCTTGGACATCTATTAATAAGTTACGTTTTACCTCGTTGTGTACTTATAAAAATGGTGAATGCGTAAATTGGTACGTAGTGCATGAATAAAACTGTAAATATTAGCCAAACGGCTTATTTTATCGAATTCCAACAAGAGTATCTTTTCGTTAGCTTAATGTGTGGGGAAGTGAATTTCGATAATTTCATACAGGGTGTGCCATTCCTGCAAAATTTTTGGATCACTAACCATTGCAAGTAGTTCGTCCCTGGCTTCAATGCACTACTGTAAATCTGTTTACCTTACCAAAATAAACATACACATACATTATATCTTTGCCGTAAATTTTATAAAGATCAAATAACTAGTACAAAAATTAAAAATAAAAACCGAATTCAAAATTAAAACTTTGGAGGCCTATAACTCGAAAACGAGGGCCTGCATAGAAAAAGTTTATATGAAGTACTAACATTATTTTAGCTCATATTATACGCTCCCGACTTTTTTCCCATTAGTCCCGGGACACCCTGTATATACTGGGTGTCTCATTATATTCTGACTGTTTTTAAGAGCTTATATCTTCGAAACGGTTCTAGATAATAAGATGCGGTTGTCACAGTTAGGTTTAAAATTACCGTAAGTTTTGTTGTAACACATTTATATAAATGACCTACTTCCGGTTTACCCGCTAGAAAAGTGGCGTATATTCAGAATATAGTAGATGTAATTTTTTAAATGGGACACCCTGTATATTTAGGAATTTCTTAAAAGACGCATATTTTTACTTTATAACGGTACCTTAAAGTTTAAAATCGGTGCACAGAAAGCGAAGTTAGATAACTTTAACTGGGATGATGTAATGATTCAGATATCTTATTAATAATAATAATCAAGGAGGCGTTGATATGTCACATCACAAAGATATTGCGATCATTGACAGAACGTCACATTGTCTTTTATATTCAATAAAATTGAAGTGTTTAATATCTCAAAATGCAGTGTACAGAAAAATCTCAAACAATATTTTTATATGCCCAAACTCAATCCTATGTTCAGACTAGAAGACGATTTAGAAGACAGTTCAATAAAAATCCTCCTGCTACAAATACCGTTAAAACATGGTTAATCAAATTTAGGAATACTGCTTCTATATCTAGAATAAGGAGAACTGTAAATGGAAATTTAGAAGAAATGTTATCTGTTTATGAGCTTGTACAGAGAAATCCGAAAATTTCAATTAGAAAAATAGCATCAAATTTGGAAATGGACAAAACTAAAGTTTTTAGAATTCTAAAAGTTCTCAAACTTAAACCTTACAAATTTCAAGTTCTACAAAAAATTTACGATCGGGACTATACTAAAAGAATGTTTCTGTGTGAAACTTTAACAGATTTGTACATACCGTATCCCAATTTTAGAATTATCATGTCTGATGAGGCTGCGTTCCATATAAATGGACGAGTTAATAAACATAACTGTAGAATTTGGGGATTAGAAAATCCAAGAGAATTTCATCAACATGAAAGAGATTCTCCTAAAGTTAATGTTTGGTGTGCAGTGTCTCGTGAAAAATTATATGGGCCTTTCTTTTTTGCAGAAAATACAGTTCGTGATAATAATTATACCGATATATTGGAAAACTTTTCTATCCCTAGATAGAACAAGATGGTATTTTAAACCAAAATGTTTACTTTCAACAAGACGGGGCTCCACCCCATTATCCCAACATAGCAAGAGAATTTGTTAACCAACAATTTGGAAATAATTGGATTGGTAGGAGTGGTCCAATAGAATGGGCTCCAAATTCTCCAGATCTGACTTTTCCAGATTTTTTTGTGTGGGGATATATGAAAGATAAAGTCTACAACCCGATGCCTGCTGCTACTATTGAGGAATTAAAAAATAACATACGGCAGGTAATGGAAAAGATTCCTCTTGAAATGCTGACAGCATCATTTGACAACTTAATAGTTCGATTCCACAAATGTATAGATCAAGAAGGAAGACACATCGAACATTTATTTTAGAGTGTCCTAAAACATGTTCTTATTTGTTTTTTACTGCTCACTTTTAGTTACTAGCTAATAAAGTTTATGTTTATGACAATTCCAACTTCATATTTGAATCATTACAGTATCCCAGTTAAAGTTATCTAACTTCGCTTTCTGTGCACCGATTTTAAACTTCAAGGTACCGTTATAAAGTAAAAATATGCGTCTTTTAAGAAATTGCTAAATATACAGGGTGTCCCATTTAAAAAATTACATCTACTGTATTCTGAAAATACGCCACTTTTCTAGCGGATAAACCGGAAGTAGGCCATTTATATAAATGTTTCACAACAAAACTTACGGTAATTTTAAACCTAACTGTGAAAACCGCATCTTATTATCTAGAACCGTTTCGAAGATATAAGCTCTTAAAAACAGTCAGAATATAATGAGACACCCGGTATTTTAAAGAATATTGCACTTAACATGTGCACCGTACATAAACAAATGAATAGTAGGTTCACTCTAAGGGCAAAGACAGACACGGCGGTTTATCGAATCGGTCGCCTTCTAACAAAACACATTAGAACGGTTTCATTTGCGATTTTTGTTTCGGTGAGATAGTAGTGCACGATGGATGACGACGTAGTATACTTACTTTCCATTTTTAGCCGTTTTCTATCCTTAGGATATAGGCCACTTTCAAATTCGTCCATCGGCTTCGATCTTGCGCAACTCGATACCAGTTCAGGCCAGCGACCTTCTTTATCTCGTCGTATCATCTTTGCTGGGGTCTTCCAATACTCCTCCTCTCTGCCCAAGGTATCCATCTGGTGGCATACCCGCTCCAGTTTTCCGTATGCCTAGCCACGTGCCCTGCCCATTGCCATTTTAGGGAACCAATTCTTTTTATTGTATCGAAGACTTTGGTCTGACGTACTTCCAATTTATGTTTTATCTTCTTGGTTATTACCCAGGTCTCACAACCATACGTGACAACAGGCAGTATACACTCATTATAGACTTTTGTTTTCAAATTCATTGGAATATTCATGCTGAAGATGTACTTTAATTTGCCGTAGGCTGCCCATCCCAGTCTAATTCTTCTATCAATCTCCATCTCTTGATTTTGTTTGCCTGGTGTTATAGCTTGGCCCAGGTATATGTATGTTTCCGTCTTTTTTATTGTGCTGTCATGAATCGGTATTGTATCGTCTGCATCTGGTATATTTGTCATAAACTGGGTCTTTGTGTTGTTCATGTGCAATCCTACTTTTGCAGCCTCATTTTGTAGTTCTTCCAACATGTCTATCAATTCCTGTTTATCTTTTGCAAACAGTACAACATCGTCAGCAAATCTCAGATTGTGTAAGCGTTCACCATGTACGTTCAATCCTTTGTTTTCCCACTGTAGCTTCTTAACACTATCCTCGAGAACTAAAGTGAATAGCTTTGGAGATATAACGTCTCCTTGCCGAACTCCTCTCCTTACGTTTATTTTGTCAGATGATTCGTGAAGTCTTATCGACATTGAAGAATTTCTATGGATGTTTTCGATGAGGTTTATATAACGTTGATCTACTCTAGCATTTCTCAATGATTTTATTATTGCCCAGCTTTCTACTGTGTCGAAAGCTTTTCGGAAATCGACAAAAGCCATCCATAGGCTTATGTTATATTCTGTAGCTTTGTCGATCATCTGCCTTACGGTGTGTAGATGCTCTGTCGTACTATAATGGCTTCGGAACCCAGCCTGTTCCTTTGGTTGGTAAGCCTCGAGTTTTCGTTCTAATCTGTTTGTAATGATTCTGGTGAATAATTTATATATCTGTGATAGTAAGCTTATCGGCCGGTAGCTTTCGAGATCAGTTGGGTCACCTTTCTTGTAGATCAGAACAACTACAGCATTCTCCCAACTTTTGGGTATATATTCTTCTGTTAGGCACTCATTGAATAGTTTTAGTAGTTCTTGTCTCGTCTTGATATCGCTTTCCTTAAGCATTTCAGGCAGAATGTTGTCTTCTCCCGCTGCTTTGCCATTTTTCATCAGGGATAGCGCTTTCTCTAGTTCCTCCATATCTATCTCGGGCATTTACTATTCGAATTTTGTCCTCTACTGTCGTTATCTTTGGTATTTTAGATTTTAGATCTCTATAGAAAGATTCCACAACTTACTTACTCTATCTGTATTGGAAAGTAAATAAGAAGAAACAACGAAAACGAAGGATGGATACATCCAATTATTGAAGAGAGGCAACAAAAAGGACATTTTCATACACTGTTGTCTTCATAGGCAAAAATATTGATGATCTCCTCCCAACACTTTCTTTTTAAATTTCTATCACTGTACCCTTTTTCTCTCATATTCCAAAGTGCAGGTCGACTTTCTATTTCACTTATTAGTTTCTCGACATCTACTTTCCCTCTATCCATTTTTGTAGAAAACTAGCAGAAAACCACCCAACGCTTTGATAAACAAAAACCGACTCGATTGCTCACAAGAATGACCAACCGAAGCGGTTTGAAAATCCAGAGGCGGTACGGACCCCTGTGTGTGTTTTACACTATTATGTTACATTACAAGACGTATCGACTCGATAAACGCTTCGGTCAAAACCGCCGTGTCTGTCTTTGCCCTAAGGTCCTCCTAGCGCGATGTCTATCTCACTCGGTCTCCGATGCTACTCTTTTTCGGTATCCTGCAACTCCGAATCGATCGATATACAGTTACCGTGTGTCTTTTGTAGTTGAAGGTACGAGCGGAGTTGATAGTATACCGGGTGGACTGTCTTTTCAGTGAATTATTTGATTATTATTACGGGATATTTATTAAAAAGAAAATGCCACGAATGTGTTGTGTGGACGGTTGTAGAAGTAGAGATTGGGCAAAAACATCTTGCTTCAGATTTCCCAAGGATGACACAAGGTAAATTTTACAATATTATTTAGCAAAGGATATTAGTAATTTTGTTATAAGAAGCAGTGTAGTAGATGTTATTGTGTTTCAAAATAAAATATTACCAATATATCTTTACAAATGTCAACGTTGGAAACAGGCCTTAGGCTTTGTTGATTGCCACAGGTATGCCAATTTGGACGCAGAATAATGCAACAAAACATTACGAGTGTGCGATAGACACTTTTCCCAAGAATATTATATGTGCAGTAATGGCAGAACAAATCTGCAATATAATGCAGTTCCGTCCTCGAATTTGTAAAAAAATAGTAAGTTCCCAAAATTTTTAGTACCTAAACAATACTTCTAACCATAGGATTTTGTCTTGTATATTTTTACTAGGTATTTCAAATAATTCGCAAATTTTTTAGATGGCGGTACAACTTTAAAGGAAGTCGCAGTTCAAACTGATTTTAAGACAATGCTGCACACTGAAGGTATGTTATTACACTTATCGATGGCGTGTTTTGGATAAAATAAATATATGTAAGTTAAGTATTCTGTAGCAATTTTATTTTTCAGACGATATGAAATATCAAAATGTTTATGTTCAAACAGAAGGCGAATTTTTTTCAGAAAATGTTGAAAGTGGTAACGATGTTTCTACTCTAGCTTCTGTGGTTACCAGAGGTATTTATTGTTTTTTTATAGCTAGATACATTTCTAAAAGCTATGCTAATAATAAGTAATACTCATTTAAAAGTGGTGGCGAAAGTTTAATCCTTTATAGAACTTTTTTTTGTTTTAGATCAACATTTACAGACCTCAATGACGCTTACGGCCAATACTCCTCGAAAATAAGTGTTGAGAGAGAGGAGATAAAGTGTTTGAAAAAATCAACTGTGCCTGCTCAATGTTCAAGAAAGCTGGAAACCGGAATATCGTTTGAAGATATTTCCAAATATTTGGAAACTAACTACTCAGAAGATGCCTGCAAACTTCTAACGTCTCAGATAAGTTTATTAAATAAATCACCTAAAGGTTGTAGGTACACAGACGATCTTAAAAAGTTTGCTTTGAGCGTTTACTTTTTAGGACCTAAAGCATACAAGAAATTTTCTACTTTGTATCGGTTACCTTCCAAAAGCACGCTCAACCGGTTTACCCGAAGTTGGGCAGTAAACCCAGGCTTTAACGAATTTATTTTTCGCCTTATTGATCTTAGATCTCGACTATTAAGTGATACAGAAAAAGATTGCATTATATGCCTTGATGAGATGTCATTGAAAACTCATTTATTTCATGATTTATCAAAGGATAAAATAGCAGGCTTCCAAGAATCACTTTCAGCAGAAAACGAATCCGAACCAGCAACTAGTGCATTAGTTGTTATGGCACGGGTTGTATCAAGCAGCTGGAAACAACCGCTTGCCCACTTCTTTTATAAATCAACGGCGCCTTCAAATGAAATAAAAGACATTTTGTTCGAAACAGTTAAATTGAGCACAGACAATGTTTTTTTTACGTAGATAATATCAAACTTGTTTACTTTTTTGACGTGCCACACTTACTTAAATCTACTAGGAACAATTTTTTTTCTTACTGGTTTGAGTTACCAGAAGGAACTACCAATAAAATGTATTTGGATACATTTTACAATTATGAAAAAAAAGGAATTTAGACTCTGTCCAAAATTAACTGACGAGCATATGTTAACAAATAATTTTCAGAAAATGAAAGTAAAATATGCTTCGCAGATTTTTAGTCATTCTGTTGCAGTTGCTCTTAATACGTACATTGATTTTAAAGTTTTGCCTGCAGGTGCCAAAGTAACTGCTAAATTCATTAAAACAATGAATGATGTTTTCGATTTATTAAATTCGTACCATTTAAATAATTTCAATGCATTCATGGGTACCCAACAACAGTTTCAGCTAATGGAAGAATTTGAAACTTTACTGAAAAATGTCCGTGTGGTTAACAGTGAAGGAAAAAATTTAACAAATAAAATGAAATTGACTGTCTCGACCCTTACTTCGTGGAATATGCTCATATTAGTGTTTTTAAATGAAACTCAAGGTCTCTAGTTAATTCCACAATATAATACAAGTTATTGAAAATTCTAAAAAATTGACAATTGTTTCGATAAATCAATATCATCGTCAGAATGACAGAAGTTACATTTCATTTTATGCCTACCTGATGTTTAGTAGTTATATTTGGCTAGACCAAGAAGTAACCTAACTTGTGATTGGCTTAATATATGTTTATAGAAAAAAGAAGAAGATGTGATATTACAAATATTGAAGCTTAGATATTATTAGCCCTATGGTAATATCCTGGATATCATTTTTCCAATTAAGATCAGTATAACTGTGCAATGATATAGAAAACCAGGAAAACTATATCTGCTGATCTTTACAATTATCACTTAAGAAGACAGTTTATTAGTGGAGAATTCCCTAGATTTAACTGTTCATTGACAACTTCATATTGTGGGTTTCTTAAATGTCTTCTAATTTCCAGTTCTTCAAGGAAATCCAGTTCTTGTTTCTTTTCACAAATATGCAGTACTTCTAGTTTTGTGTTAGGTGTCAATGAATGATTGGTGTCAAGTAGATGTTTTGCGTAGTGGGATTTATCTGGTTGTTTTAATCTGTATGCTCGTAAGTGCTCACTGTATCGTATTTCAAAATTCCTAAGGGTCTGACCCAAATAGACAGCATTACATTCTGGACATTTGAGTTTATATATACCTGACTTCTTTAATAGTGGTATTTTTGTTTTTACATTTAACAATTTTGTACTAACGTTACTTTCTGTTTTGAAAGAAATTGTTGTATTCGTTGCTGAAGATATTATCTTTGAAATATTATTAGAAATATTTCCTGCATATGTGATGGTTTTATAAGTTTTAATTTCATCAGCTTGTTTAGGATATATTAGTTGTAATGCCACTTTTTTCTCTTTTTTACTAATTAGCTTATTTATCATATCTAATGGATAACAAATGTAATTTTGATAGAGAGATTAATACAATTAGACAAATAGCAACATCTAACGGTTATCCATTAGATATGATAAATAAGCTAATTAGTAAAAAAGAGAAAAAAGTGGCATTACAACTAATATATCCTAAACAAGCTGATGAAATTAAAACTTATAAAACCATCACATATGCAGGAAATATTTCTAATAATATTTCAAAGATAATATCTTCAGCAACGAATACAACAATTTCTTTCAAAACAGAAAGTAACGTTAGTACAAAATTGTTAAATGTAAAAACAAAAATACCACTATTAAAGAAGTCAGGTATATATAAACTCAAATGTCCAGAATGTAATGCTGTCTATTTGGGTCAGACCCTTAGGAATTTTGAAATACGATACAGTGAGCACTTACGAGCATACAGATTAAAACAACCAGATAAATCCCACTACACAAAACATCTACTTGACACCAATCATTCATTGACACCTAACAGAAAACTAGAAGTACTGCATATTTGTGAAAAGAAACAAGAACTGGATTTCCTTGAAGAACTGGAAATTAGAAGACATTTAAGAAACCCACAATATGAAGTTGTCAATGAACAGTTAAATCTAGGGAATTCTCCACTAATAAACTGTCTTCTTAAGTGATAATTGTAAAGATCAGCAGATATAGTTTTCCTGGTTTTCTATATCATTGCACAGTTATACTGATCTTAATTGGAAAAATGATATCCAGGATATCACCATAGGGCTAATAATATCTAAGCTTCAATATTTGTAATATCACATCTTCTTCTTTTTTCTATAAACATATATTAAGCCAATCACAAGTTAGGTTATTTCTTGGTCTAGCCAAAAATAACTACTAAACATCAGGTAGGCATAAAATGAAATGTAACTTCTGTCATTCTGACGATGATATTGATTTATCGAAGCAATTGTCAATTTTTTAGAATTTTCAATAACTTGTATTATATTGTGGAATTAACTAGAGACCTTGAGTTTCATTTAAAAACACTAAATAAAATGAAATTTATATTTGGGTGGAGGCTTACAATAAAATCAGTTAAAGCCCTTTGGGGTATATTAAAATCAAAGGGTTACACCTTTTTACTGACAAGAAATTTAAACCTGAAAACTTGTTTGGGCAAGTTAGAAACTGTTGTGGTAATTCAAGAAACCCTACGCCTATACAGTTTTCTAGAGCATTCAAAAAGTTGTGTACTCTGAAGTATTTAGACCATGTTAACGGCGCCAACTGCACTAATGACATTAATGAATTGTTGTTAAATATTACTCCAGACTTGGCTGAAAACTGTAAAGATCTCATTTTACCGTCAATAGAACCATCAAATCCTTTGAAAGTCTTTACAACTGATTACGGGAATCTAAACAGTACCGATGGCAACGCGTTAGTTTACGTTACTGGTTATTTATTAAAAAAATGTATGCAGCAACATTCCTGCGACATAATGAAAGAAATACCTTAAGAAAAGAAACAACCATTTTTTCTCAGACAAAAGCCTATGTCAGCAATACAAATTTTCCATTTGGTGGGCTCAATGTACCTAGCCAGAATT
The DNA here is from genome assembly GCA_963921935.1 of Galeruca laticollis. Taxonomy (NCBI): domain Eukaryota; kingdom Metazoa; phylum Arthropoda; class Insecta; order Coleoptera; family Chrysomelidae; genus Galeruca; species Galeruca laticollis. The sequence continues at coordinate 6,436,525 of OY998178.1, forward strand.
TTGTTGGATATGTTACCCAGCTTGAAGATATATTTGTAGTTAACTTCAATAAATTAGCATGTAAAAATTCTATCGGAGCGACGTTAAAAGATCTTTTTAAACATGTATCATTTACGCATCCTTGTAAAAATTTTCCTTTAAGTTATTTCTTATCTCTTTATACAAGAGTGCGTTTATATTACACAATTAAATTTGCAAATCGTGAAATAAAACTTAAAAAATCTTATAAAGCCAATACAAAATTACAAATATTACAACATTTGTAATTATTCCTTTTTGCTTTGCTTCATAAGTTTGGTTTAGGATTACATTTTTAACTATATGTTATTCAATATTGTTCTTATATGCAAAACAAATTCTAAAGAATGTTATAGAATCTGGTATAATTTTTAACTATTTTAAATATATGGTTGTTTATGCTTCCTATGTTTATATTGTAATGTATACATGAGGATTTGATTTATTCTAAGTATTTATATACGTAGAACCTTGATAACTTAAACCTCGATAACATAATAACCTCTATAAATTCATAAAATTTTGTGCTCCCTTCCCCTCCGAGTCCAAAACCTCCTTTACTTAAAATACGAACCCTCTATAACTTGAACGAATAATTTGGGCATCGCACTTCAGTAACTCAAAGTTGTAACGACGACGACCTTTGTAACTTGAATCATCTATCAATGAGTCGTGATTTGAAATGAATTAACACGTATTTACCAAATGGCTCAGTACAGTAACTTATTTGTATTATTAGCTTGCAGCCGTCTATCTCTATAATTCCTGAACAATGCTCATAAACGGACCTCCGTAAGTAAAAATATAAACCAATAAAAATTCCTTAACTTAAACCCTTAGTAAATAAAAACCTCAATAACTCAAATTATTTAACGTCTCCCTTTGTCTTTATCTTATCGAGGTTCTACTGTATATATTTGTACATTTTTGATGAATTATTTTATTTATATAATGTAATAAAAGCTATTTTAATCGATGATTCTAGTTTATTTCTTATGAGTAATTTTATATTTCCTATTAAATACTAAAACGTACCCTGCATAACAAAACAATACCTATCGTTTTTTGAAACAGTTTTCTAACAATGTACATTTTTATTAGCCCCCGTACCAAACACTCAATTTATAAATCAACAAGGTATGACGGTAGTAATTCGCGCGACCCCTGTATACTCGAGACACGTGCGGTTTTACGATCGTTTTTCGGAAAGCCTTTAACAGCGTTACATCATAGAGCCGACGTCGAGTGAACTTACTATTCATTTTGTTTATGTACGGTGACATGGGTCATAAAATGTCGATACTTTTGCTTTAGTGCGTTTTATAGGCATTGAATCACAGATCATCTATATTCTAGATCAGTATTTGGTTCTATTCGACTTTACGGATACAATAAATTCAGTTAATTCGCTTTGTTGGTTCAAATAATGTTAAACACGATTTTTAACTCACCTTGGAGAGACTTAGGATGTACAACTCTCAACGATATCTTGCAGATGTACTCGAGACATCGATGTTTTGGACTCTAGAGGGTAGTGACTTCTTGGCCAAGTACGGATGTAGAGGTCAAAGGTTCCACGTACGAGCTGCAGAGCAGCATAACAAAATGTCACCACACACAAAAGAGATTTGCAGACTGGATAAATAATATTGCTTCTAATCGAGCAACGATGCGATACAGGAAGAAGAGAGCGTAGAATCAAAATTTGTTTAATATTATTCGTAAATTTTGGTGGTAAGCTGTTCTTTAAAACTTTATTTAAAAATTCTATTTCATGATCTGTAAAATTAGTGTCTGATAGGTTTTCAAATCGTGGTGCGCAAAGTGTGTTGGTATGTAGGTACTTACAGTTTCATGATGTTTACAGTATTGAATTCGATGTTGGGTGTGTTCAAATTTATGTAGCTTTTGTTCTTGTTTCTTAAATTTCTTGTGCTTCATCGTGCTGATACATTCTCTGATTTTGTCATCTAAAACAGTCAAATTCTACTGGATGTAGTTTGAACGTGAGTTCTGAATGTAGAACTTTTATTGCTTTCGGTGTTATAGTATGGCATTTTATATTCACATAACTTGGTATTACCTTTTTTCTAAGACATTTTTGGTTAAACCAAATGTTTTGTGATGCTTTGTAACGTTTTTGTAGTAACTTCTGGTACAGTCGGGTCAAATCTTCTCTCGAAGATTTTTTAATGAAATTAACTGTCTCGACCCTTACTTCGTGGAATCTACTCATATTAGTGTTTTAAACGAAACTCAATGTTTCTAGCTAATTCCACAATATAATGAAACATGTTGAAAATTCTAAAAAATTGACAATTGTTTCGATAACTGAATATCATCGTCAGAATGACAGAAGTTACATTTCAATTGATACCTACCTGATGTTTACTAGTTATTTTTGCTTCCCACCCCGAGTGCAAAATAGAAAGCAGAACTTACAAAATGCGTCATCTTAAGAACATGTATATACCAACCAGTCCCACCCAGTAAGCCATTTTGGAATGAATATCAGGTTTCTGGAAAGAGACTGTGGATACTTGAAGCTTAAATCAAATTTCCAAGTTATTATAAGAAGTTTCTTCCTGGTATTGGTTAGCTTCCGGCAGTGTTTGTTTGGACGGCGTTTTTCTTGCTTGGAGCCCGTCAATTTCAAATGTTGTAGGCATTTGACAATTAATAAATGCTTCGCTTGAGTAGGGGATGATACAGTAAACTAAAGTTACCTCTAGCTTAGAGGAACCAAAGCTAGATTGCCGTTTTATACTCTTTTTTTATTATTATTTACGAAAAAGGGATTAAAACTCTCGTCACAAACTGCTTATTTTCCAAGTACAGCATATTTTGTTTTCAACCTCATCAACTCTCATAAAATTCATTGGTGAAGCATTTCGTTTGATAATTTCCATATTATTTCAATTTCAGATTAGAAATATACGCTAGTCGTTTAGCCGAAGTAGAATTGCGAGCCGCTTCACCAGAAGACGAACATCGTCTAATAGCCGATTACTGTCACTCGCTAGAGGGCGGTCCGGCTAGTCCCGGTCAACTAATGCTCGTTATAGACGAAGAACAACGAGCAGAACTCGAGGAAATGATCCGAGAATTAGAAGTAGAAAATCAAGCTCTTCTCCAAGAATACGATCAGTTGCAACGCGGCAGTAACCCAATACCACAACCGCAACCTCAGCACGATGTTTTAGCCGAAGCCAGATTACTCAGGTACAGTGTACCGCAATGATACCTTCTAGTCTTAGTACCAAATATATTATAATATATCTAATGTTTTAATAATTATAATCGAATGGATGTATGATATATAACAATATAAAATATTAATTGTTGACGTTTTCACAATTTGTGATTGTAGCTACACTATTGTGAACACACCTTTACCGCTGAATATAACCTATTTGAATTTTGACAGCAGTTGTCAAATTAATATGCCCGGCTCAGATGAATATTAAATTTTGTACTTTGAAAGATAAATCAATACACAATCGACTTACTCACTCTTATCTCAGGGTGGGATCAAAGATTTTAAATAATAATTCAAATTTATAAATTTCAATGAATTCTCCAAATTAAGTATTACGCTATTCCAAATCTAGAGTAACTGTTTGTTCAATATACTACAAGACAATTAAATTATCTTATGGCATATATAATTTTACTGTCACTGGAAATTAACCAAATGTCACTTATATCAAATTTTCTATAGCATGAAAATTATCAAATACAAAGAGAATAGATATGAAATGAGTACCAAAGTGAGTTGGAATCAAATTTATATAATATATAATCAGATAACAAATTACAATAAATTATAACTTTTCAAAAAATATCATAAACGAAAAACAAAGATAGAATTTTCTATCAACCTTAATATTAAAACAACCTATATTAGAAATCTACTAGCTAAATATTTTTATCAAAAGTTCAAAATGTCTGATTTTATACTTGATGTATATCAATGTCAAATACGCAAATTTCCGTGCAAATTGTCTATTCCAAAATTTTCTTCACTTGACGTTGAATTTTATATGTGTAACGTTACTGTGATTTAGATCGAATTTATTATCATAAGATGCATCTATTTTTGAAATTTATTTAAGAAAGGCCTATTAATTCTCGAGAAAAAATTTAAATAAACTGGACAGGACTCACCAACTAGGTACTGGTTAACTCGTTAGTATTCTAAAACGTATTTAGAATTCAGCAACACTTTCTAAATTTATAATTTAGAATCCGAATCCGGAAAACCATTTGCACTTTAACGATGTAATTCTTCTGTGAATTATACATGCACTGGCTTTACAATGCAAGGTTTTTATGATCTGATAATATATTCATATAATTACTATTATATTCTTAAATAAATTTGAGACAACTCTTATTTTGATGTTGTCTCGTGGGGATCTCAAATTCAACTGCCTAAACTTTCTACATAAATAAATCTCTTCTCCTTTGGTTACCAAAAATTCTTTTTTTTTTAAATACAAATTTATGTTTTCCTACAACAAAGAGAGATTTGCATTCTTTTATTATAATTGCAATTTCGCTAGCAGAGACATCTGTATTTTGAAACTTCAAATATTTGTTTTCAAATCGTTATAAAATCTATCTATCATTAAGTATATTCTGCATTAATGTCATCCGAAATTAAAAATGTCAAATTTTATTTGTATATTGAATCTTTCAAATTGTTGATTATACAGTGTGTATCACAAGTATTACATACAAATGTACATATTTTTCCTTATTTTAATGTTTTCTTTAGAATTTAGATAGAGGAACTGTATTAATATATTTTAATTTCAGACAACACAAAGGACGATTAGAAGCTAGGATGCAGATACTCGAGGATCACAATAGACAATTAGAAGCACAATTACAACGTTTAAGACAACTTTTGGATGAACCCGGACCTACGTCTACGTTGCAAACTCGTAGCGTTACGGCGTCCCAATTGAATCAAGATACTCCGGCTAGGATGAATCAACCGCCGCCACCCACAGACCATCGTTAATGTTACGACTTTTAGGTTAGATCAACGAGATTTTTGACTGATTGTTATGGCGAGTTGTAATTTCCTTTTAGATTCGCCCATTTGAATTGTAGTCTAAAATATTATAGTGTTCTAGGATGATCTAGAACTTTCTAAAAGGGTGAAACTTCCAGCCTTTATATCTTCAAAAGCACGCCTTTTAGGTAAAAACGGGAAATTTCTTAATGTATGGGGGATGGAGTGCTACCACACCATATCGATTCCCTGAGTGAAACCGGGTCCCCTACCTAGTATGCATCTAAAACAAAACTTTGATCGATTTACAATTTTTGTAAAGAAAATAAGATCAGTCTAAAATTTAACGACAATCAAACCAAAAAGTAAAAACCCGTTGTATAGTTAATATCCTTCCAACGAATCCGGAATTCCATTTAGACGTAAGCTCCAATCGATATAGGATAAAGTAAGTATATCGCCAATTGTTTATTTTGCACAAAATACTCATATAATTTACAAAATTACAAGGCTGATGATCCAAAGTATTTAACGTTCTTTATTTTGTGATGTCGATGATGTTTACATATTTTTTTTGTACAAACGTATTTTAAAACATAGATATGTGATAATGTAGATGCGGAATGTATGTTCAGGACAGCTTTTTTAACCGCCGTTTTTAGAAGAATATTGATACAAAGTGAGAAATAACGAAAATGAAAAAGTTTTGCTCACCGCTTGTTCGCGCCACCCTCTTATTTTCGATAAAATTCGGCGCGTCGCTCATGGATTATTTTCATTACATTTCAATACGGATTTTTTGTACATATTGAAAAAGGACTAGTTTTTAATTCTGGTCATTAACGCTCTCGCTTAGGAACAGTTCGTTTCAATTGTTAGCCCTTTCGCTGCGGCAATACGACGAAAAGATACGGCGTTTGCGGCACAATATTTTATTTGAAAACTTATTGGGTTTCTATGTATTGTACAGATTTTTGTCAAAGTTAATCCTATTTGCTGTTTTTATCAGAATTTTTGAAAGACGCTCATGTGCATCCTCCGCATATTTAAATCGATGCGGAAGCGCAAATGCGCTTCTAATGAAATGTTTAAAAATAGTATTTTTTTAAGAATATAACTTTATTTATAAACGAAACCACTTATAATAAAAAAAATGAAACATACATATTATAAAACATTAACATTATTTTTTGTGGTATTCTTGAAAACACGCCCCTAAACACAGTCCAGGTTTGTCTGTGCATGCTAGACAATGGTAAATGGTATCTCTTCGTATTTTTTTTAAGTACAAGTTCGACATTTCTTTCTTAAAGTTTTGCCCTTTTCATTGGTTATAGAAATTTTTGAAGGTATATGTTCCAGATTTGGTTTATGGCCTTGTAATGGGGATGGTGCTGGTAAAAGTTTTTTTCCAAAATTGCAATTCTAAATTTATTGAGTGTCATTTTTTATCCAGAAAATTTGTTGATGAGTATATGAGGGTTTCTCAATAATGACGTACATACCCATTTTCTTATACCAACGTATTGTTTTCCGTTTCGCTGAATAATAAGCCA